>UFQX01000033.1:1989285-2269475 GCA_900497675.1 Arapaima gigas
GGGGGGGGGGGGGGGGGGGGGGGGGGGGGGGGGGGGGGGGGGGGGGGGGGGGGGGGGGGGGGGGGGAGCAAAGGCACAGCTGTGAATCAACGGAACCGGCGAGTTTTGGGCAGGTTGTCGTTAAACCCCGTTCCTCGCCAGACTGGCTCCGCATGCCCGCAAAACCGAACGTGTGCGAACTGACGGAAACGTTGAGGTGTAAAACACACGTTTAGAGCTGTGTTAGCCGGCTACGGGAGTAAAGACTTTGCACTGATTCGTGCACCGTATTCATTCAAGGCAGCAAAACGGAGACGTGCTTGCCAGAGCCGGCTGTAGGTTTCAAATTCAGTATTTGACAGCGTACCAACGTAGCACCTCGGAGAGATTCTTCCCCTCCCCTCGAGCAGTGCGGGTCACCCCGTGCCAGGGTGCTGTCGGCCTCACGTCACACGTCACTCGTGCCAAAATACAGCAGGAATTAAACACGAGTATCAGTCCATCCAGTGCACGACGGTGGAGCCATTACCACAGTAGCGCCCTTTGTGTCAAGGGCTCACATCCAATCGGGAGGACGACCGAAGCGATCAAACCAATGACTAAATTAGAAGCAGCGCACTAGCGAAGGCAGGGATGGGACACACGGCCAGTTTGGGAGGCGTTTCGGCGCTCAATCACTCCCCTGTTAGGCTTGTCATCTTCTGCATCACTTTAATCTGCCTTTTCCATAGCAACAAGACTTATTAACCACAACCAACCAGACCTTTTTTCTCGGCCTCGCCTGCTCTTGTTACGCGAAGGGGTTCTGAGTTGGAGTTAAATCATCACGGACATGCTGTAAGTGAGCGACGGCCACAAACGATATCCTTCAAAGCGATGAAGCACATCAATGACTCAAATGTTACTTTTCCCACCTGACACTGAGACCGAGGTGAAGAGAGACGGAAAAAGAGCCCACGATAATCTGACTTTGAAAACAAGTGAGTGAAATTTCACCCTCGGGTAGCTTCTTTGTTCTTCTTCTTCTTCTTCTTCTTCTTCACGTTCTGGTTTTTGTTGTCAAATTCCCTCTGGAAAACACATACCGTGTAAAGCATTTTGGTGCAACTTGCTTATCTTAATTAATAGGAAACTTCCAGTCTAACGCTGCACATATCACAATGTCGGTTTCCTTTCTACGCGCCAACAAAGGGACCGTCGTGGACAGGAGAAAAACAGAGCCAAACACACACACAACTCATCCTCTAGCTTGGTAAGTTAGGATGTAACTGTATTAACCCCTGCAGTGAAGTTCACTCTCACAGCAGCTTAAACACAGCACACAGAGCAAAAGAGACAGGAGAAAGGTGCAAAACAAACCACCGATGAACGATAAATAGCAGAAGCCGATCGCTGATGACAGTGAAGCTGGGCGGTCGTGTCTTCCTAAACACGCTTCGCAAAAAGCTCAGCTCACAGCAGTATTTACACGTTATTTCATTCTTTTTGTGCCATAATGACGTGCAAATAAGGGTGTATAAGGGTATCCTCTGAATGCGGGTATGTTTATAAAGCTTTGCAAGCTTTGTGTGTTTTTAATATAAAAAGGGGATTACGACAGTCAAAAACAATGTGCAGGAATCTCATATATGAATGTCCAAAATACATGGGGTAATAGCAGCATTTTCTCTTCTTTGGCTACACTTTTCTATAGCCTCATATTTGTTTTCAGTTCCTCTGGTGTGCAAGCAATCCTCTTGTGAATTGCCATTGTTTTTGATGAGTAGCAGGTTTTTTGAACAATGCACAATTTAACACTTGTGTATTCAGGGCCTTGTGGGAATACTTGCATTCTGTTGCTTTTGAAGGTGATATACGGTGCGATGAAGGGAACAAATAATAATCTTTGAGCAGCTCTACAATTGCCTGGCTTTTGTAACGCAAAACAGACTTTCATGAATGCAGTTACTTCATTTTTTCTCTCTTCAGAAGTTATATCAGATCCCCAAAGGTGAAAATGAATAATGCAAAAATGAATAAGAGCAAAAATGGTGCAAAAATAACTTTTTTCTTTTTAAACAAAAACCGTTGTAAAAAGATTTTAAAAAAGAGATGTTTGTTTATAAAGTACAATCGTTATTTATATCTTTTAGTATTATGAGGCTAAATGGTTGTCTTTCTAGAAAACAATATGAAATGCATGAGGTTTTATCAGGTCCTCCTGCAATTAAAACCCACTTTTTGACTGTAACTCATTTCAGACAGAAACAAGCAGCCAACAGCTCATCAAAAGCAAGGCTGCACCTTTCAGGAGAAACGCACAATCCATTAAAATTCTATCTCGCCATCATTTACTTGTCTAAATTAGTAAAAGTGCTCATCGTCATTTGAACAGAGCGACTCGGTACTCCCGAGACGCGGCAGCTGATGAGGAAGAGATTACCGCTCCATTTTCACTGGCGCCACGTCACCGCAGCCCTAAAGAGATAAACGCACAGAAGGAGGAGGAGAGGAGGACAAAAGGAGCTGATTCCATACTGCCAAGCTGTATGTGCGCGAGGTGCGTTAAAATCGGTCATCAAAGCCCCCTTTGGAGACCTGCCGCTGTCCATCTCGAACGTTCTTCTGAAGAAACAACACACACCGTTCAGGGCAGCAGGTGGCATAGCGGTCGGAGGCCTCGGCGACCAAGTGAAAGACCCAGGTTCAAATTCCCCTCCTGCTGTGGCAGCCTTAAGGAAGGTACTTACCCTCAACTGCTCCAGTGGAAGTTATCCTGCTGCACAGAAGGGGAAATAAGTCTAAGTAGCTTAGTAGACGGTTGCTCTGCAGCAGAGCGTCAGCTGAACGAGAGTGACGTGTCCCCACTGTAGTCGTAACGCCACGCTGTGACAAAGCAGCGGGGGCCACGTGACGGCCCTCCTCAGCACCCACTCAGCCTCCATTTCACTGCTTGGCGTCTGCAAGGCATTTGGTGCTGCCTGTCAGAGTCCCACCTCCCCGCTCGCTTCCAAAACGCCTCCTGGGAGTTTGCTACGGACCGTTTGCAATGAACACGTTTCACTGGCCAAGTTGAACAGTGACAAAATGCAGAAGGTAAGATATTGTGCTGCGCTGCCCTTCTCATCCTACACACGTTTTCCCGTCTGCACACTGACGGCCCATTTGGATTCTACGGGTTCCCGAGCGGTCACGACAGCAGAGGAGGACAAGCGGTCAGGACCAGCCAGGAACCACCGCTTTCAACTTCCTGCTCAAAGGATGAGGAGGCAGCAGTGGGCGAGTAGAGGGCCACATCCAACAGCAAGTTCACCTTCCTCTGCCTTTACTCACCTCTGCCCTAGAAAGGAACGCCCGGATCGCACCATTGTTTACCAACACCCCCAACACCGCCACCACACCGTGCCCCTAAATAGCGTCCGTTCCAGCACAGCGCACCCACGGATCAGGTGCAAATAATAGGAGGAAACTGTACTGCTGCACACTAAAGGGAGGCTCATTTAACCTGTGTACACAAAGTGGAGTGAATGGGACCGTAAGCTAAATAATCAACTCGGCAGAAGTCCTCAAAGAACACGAATAATGTGCTGAAGCGAGTCACAGTGCACAGAGCCATAAGCTGTATTTTACACGCTCTAGTCAGGCATAAATATGAAAAAGAATGAGCACGAGATGGAGTGAGATGGAGTAGGACCTGGAGACAGGTAGAGAAAAGGTGGAGGAAGATCCAGGAGCAGACACAGCGGGCGAATTAGGGTACAAATTAAACTTGACTGTCAGGTTAAAAAAGAAGAAAGCACCCTGGGCTTTTCTTATACTAGTCATTCCGGTCAGAGGGTCTGACATACTATAGCTCCAGGAAGGCCGTCGTGCGGACAGGACACAGTTCTTCCTGGACCTCCAAATGCCACATCCATAATCCGCATGCCAATTCAGATGAGGCCCGAGAGGGCGGCTGGTGAATTCTCCTCCGAGTCCTGACAGTTCCCCCGCAGGCCTGCCTTCAACAAGCTCCCTGCTTCATAGGCCCATAAATCAGAAGGCTTGGAAGATAATGTTCCTGTCACTTCCCACATTCCCCCCTGAATGAATTGATTATAATATGAACTCTGCTCACCTCAGCATCGTATCTTACTGCTCTTTGAAGCTTCGTCTCTGCACAGAGTGCACTTAAACCCATTTAAATTTTCTACGTTTTACTTAAGAGAATAAGGAACTCTTCAAAACCACGACTGTTCATTTGCTAATATAGCGAAGGCTGTTCTTCCACAAATACTCACTTTATATGCACACAGTTACGTATTCAACCAACTTGTATATGTGTATGTAAATAATTGGCGCTGTACACTGTAGTACTATGTAAAATACGGTACACATTACCACAGCCTTGCACTCGGAATACTGGAGGACATTCCGCTTGAGCACCTTTGCTGGTGGTGCCACAGACAGACAGTCACGAGCACAGTTAGGCTCTTTAAGCAAAGGCCTCGAACTTCTGCTCCTCACACCGGCAACTGGAAAAATCTTTAACCACACCAAGTGCCTGAGATTAAATATTTCATGCATTTTAGAAGAAAGTTCCTTGTTAAAAAAAAAATTATTATTGCAAATCATCACGGGTGTGAAGACAAAAACAGCAGCAGGGCACAGCAGCCAGGGGGGCAGCAGCTCGGGGGAAAACGAATAAGCGAATAAACAAATAATCAATCTCTGGTGTGCTGGTGAACCTGAACTTTGGCAGTTAAGGATGAGAAGGAAACCTTTGAAGCAGCTGACAGAGGAAAAGACATGTTCACTACGTCTCGTCAGACACGTCAACACAGAGTGGAACAAGCCAGTCATCAGCAATCAAATCTTTTCTTTTTCCTCCAAAGGTGCAATTAATTCTCCAGCCTGGCGAGATGACAGACAGCGGCTGGTGCCGCGGACATGCGGAGGCACCGCCGGACCACAGCGAGCTGGTCCTCCGGGGAGGACGCCCCGCCCGCCCCCCAACGTTATCAACGGTTTCAGTCGCTAATCTGAGCAAGTGCCTCGAGTCAATGAAGAAGAAATGCAGCAGTTATTAAAAGGCGGCTCAGGGTGGCAGCGCTCTGGGGACATTTCAAAAGCGCGCAAAGGGCAGTAAAGACGGCAGAAAGGGGCTCCCTGCGTATTGGTTGTACGCCCGCCGTGGCATGTTGTTAAAGAAACCTGCTGAGACCGGGTTAGCACAGCAGCACACATTCACCCAAACCAACGTGAGAAACTAGACTCGAGACCACACAATTTGAGCTCCAAAGATTTATAGCGGAAGGTGTGGGATTTGCTAGAGCACCGGCTCCACTCTTGTGGACTGTAAACAAGCCGACTAAAAGGCGCACGTAACGGCAGAAAAGGGCAAGGTGACCACCGGTGCCAGAATAAGCTCAGTTCGAACTCCTGCCGGTGAAAGTTGTCCGAGGTGGTATTGTACACCCCCCACCGGCTACGTGTGGGTCACGACCAGCAGGTTCACCACCTGGTGCTGTAAGAGGACACTGCACACAGACACACACACACACACACACACACCCCTGACAAACATCACTTGCCACACTGTCTACAAACATGCAGCACACACACTGTCACACTGCGGCGTCAGCGATTATCCGGCTAATATGTACAGTTTCTTCTCAAATCAAGCCGGGTCGTGTTCATCGGCCGCCCCAAGGAGCATCTCTGCTTCTCCAGCACTGCCGGCCTTTCCGCGCCGCACAAGTCGAAGTGTTAAAACGGCCTCATCAGATAGGAACCCCCCCACCACAGCACTGTACACCTCTACTTATTTCACACTAGAGGACAAGAGGTTAACCATCGAGTCCTACTGCAAAGTTATTTAGCGCAGCAATGCAGGTATAAAATGAAGGCAGTGTAAAAATGGCATTATACATTTCAAAATTCACTTTAAATATGTATTCATTAAAATATCAAAAATGAAAATAGTTACGGTCTCAAAAAAAGCCATCATTCAGTTTTGAAGAGCCCAGCCTGTTCCCCAGAGCACTGTTTTTTTGATGAGAATTTCTAGCTTTAACCAGCTCATACATTTTAAAACACTCCGCACACTAAGTGATAGATATGATACAGAACCCGCAGGCAGTGCATACCAGAGCCCGGTGAAGGGTGAGGACTTATTCACACACACACACACACACACAACGCCCATGTACACCACAGCGGCCGAGTTTGGAACATACACCTCCATCTCCAGCAGGCTAAACCATCCCGGGTCAACAGTCCCCACCAAGCCCACGGTTACCCGTAATGGCGGCTGCTGCTCTCGCTGGGCCACAGCAACCTGTACAGTCTGTCCACAGGCGTTTCAACCCATCTGGATCAACTTATTCAAAGTACAACAGAGCATTTCCATTTCATACAGCATGAAAATACGGCTCACAAAAGGAAGAAATATGGTCCAACGTTCGCTGACAACGAGGCCCCTCAGAAAGACGCCATTCTGCCTCAGAAGGAGGATGTCAGTCAGGGCTCCGACACGTCAGCCAAAAGACGCTCTTCTCACACCAAAGGCTGGACTAAACTAAGTTTAATGCTCAACTCGATCGATGAAATAACTTCTGTTTTGCAGGGAATAGAAATAAGTTAATCCTGGTTCAATACACAATTATGCATTTTCATGAAGCAGCAAAGCGGGGAACATGAGGAGCGTGCCACCGCCGATACAGAACTCCCACTGCATCATTTAGGCAGGAGGCCAAAACCCACATAATTGCACTGTCTGTATTGCAACAAAGGCGCAGCCCACTCACAGGGCTAGAGGACGTCAAACTGCGGCTCAAGCATCCCGGGTGCAAGAGCCTACGCCTCTCCAGTAGAGCCCTCTTGAACAAGCTCAGCGCACCTTCCACGATCCAGTATTGCATTAATGCTCGAGCACCATATGCTGGAACGCAGGCGGAGAATGTGCCCGATTGCCAATTGCACCAAAAAGAGTGACAACAGGAGCTGGCACAGCATCCCTCTAAAGCTGGAGGTCCAGGGAAGCCAGTGAGAACCTCACCGGCGAGCTGCTATGACACCACCGCGAGGAAGCCAGCGCTGCAGCCACCGTGGTGTCTGACCACTAATCCTGGCAACATCTACCTGGACAATCTGGTCAGCCTGAACAGGTCCACTGGCCTTACGACAGGTGTTCTTCATTAGGAGGCAACCCTAAGTGCACATCTCCCAACTCTGACCCACTGTCTGTTCAACGTTCAGTGTGAGCATAACTGTCATCGTGAAGAAGAAATCACATTTTTATTAGTACTGGTACTAAATATTAACAACAGACACTATTCAGCCAACTCCTTTGTCCTTTCAACTTTACTGTGATTTACTCATTTGCACAGCAGGGTATTGCTGCATCCCTACAGGGTAAGAATCCCCGAGTGACAGCACTGCAGCAGGAGTGGGATTCAATCCAGAGAACTACAGACCGAGAGACCACAGTTGTACAGGATATACTGTGTGCTTCCAAATACCAATGTTTTTAACTGTCCGTTTGAGCATGAGGGGGTAAGACGTGCGCCGCTGTCTCCCACGGTGCACTGACTGGATGGTTCGGTTACATTTTCCTTCGTAAAATATGTCAAATTACTTGTGAGCCCCGACAGAACAGAGTGGAAAACAAGACTGAAAGGCTACAAAAAGCCAAGACATAATTGCCAAATTAATGTGGCCCTTACACTGCATTTGTTATTCTTAACTGGCCACTGGGAGATTTTTTCCAAATCATGGTCATTGCAGACAGTCTGCTGAACACATTCATGGCGTTCTCCACATCGACAGACGCAGCCTGCAACAGTCTGGCTGTATGTCCTTTGGTGTGTGTTAGAACTTCACGGGATTCTGTGCGTCAGCAAGTCAACCTCAGCACACTGAACAAGTTACTTACAAGTGTCCCAAAGGTACTTCCAGACAGCAACCAAGAGTGTGGCGTGAATACACATCCATAACTCATAACCCATAAGCAGTGGGTTGAGGTGACCAAAAACTGTCAAAGGTGGAAAGCGCTGGGCACAAGACGACACGCACTTTGGATATGTTCCATGCCGGGGGGGCTGCTGCTATTTGACACAAGGTGGCCCACAACATCGGGACACGGACTACCACATACTACCGTTACAGTAAATAATCTAAACGTTTGATAGGGCACCGTGATTTCTGCACACGTGGCCTTTCACAGACCGGTTCACAGTAACGGCTACATCCCTATGCAGCAACGAAGTGGTAGCCGACCTTTGCAGGGCTGCGTCTGTTTCTTTTGTCCGTGTTGACAGGCTTAGGCACAAGGCAGATCCCCTTCAGCCTCACAAAAGCGGATAATTGGTGTATACAGAGCACTAATTGTCACAACATTGTTCCCTTTTTCAGCGTGAACACACACGCAGCCCAACGCACCTCGCCGAGCCACCTCTACACTACTGTCGTCCAATACTGCAAGAACGGACCCCGCCAGATATGCAAGAAGCAAGCGTGGCCATCTAAAGCAAAGAGTGTCTTGTAAAGTCCAATGCCACCTGAGTTGTGGAGCCAACAGCTATTATTATTCAATATGAAACTTTTAGGAGCCTGTCTGAAGGTGGCGAAGCTGATACTTTCATCCAACAATAGAGACGAAGAGGCCACGTTGAGCAGCATAGCCAAATTCACACTTTAAAAAATGCTGCCATTCAGTGTCAGACGAGGACAACGGAAAGGCAGTCCTTGTGTGTCTGAAAGCGTGTTGCAGTTAATACGCTGCTTTGACTTCCATAATGAAAGTGTAGGGAGAGTCTGGACTTAAAGTGTAGTTGCAGCTGGTTGAATCAGAGCCATGCCTAGCGAAGTGCATCAAAGGTCCGTCTGTGCGCTTGCCAACATCAGTACTCAGGTCGCTGGAGGTAGCTGCGTCACCACAGCACTCCTTTCGATTTACTAAAATGAGTCCGTTTTTTCTTCATTCTGATAACTTCTACGTGCTTTTTAATAACGCATCCTTTGCCCTTCATGTGAGGCACACGAGCAAAAGGGATGGGAGAAAGGGAGGGGGTAGCACAGAGAAACCGTGTCAGGTCCATAAATCAGTCCCCCACTGCTCTGTGAGTGTTGGTGTGTGTGAACGCGCGGGGGGCTTCCTGGGCTCTCCCCCTGCCGGCCCGCCTCCACCATCACTCAGCCAAGTTAGCCCAGGCAGAATTACGATCTGCAATGGAGAGCGTGTAAATTTCAACATTTGGTAAGAAGGGGAGCAAATTAATAATTCATTTACTATCCACTAAAGCCAGGCAGCGCGGATGATGTACGGCGAGTAAGGCGTTCCTAGCCTGCCGCTTGGCCGGAAAGCCGAGCAGGGATTTCACACCAAATCGCGCCAAATGTACCGTTTAACTGGTATGCAAATGCTCACCAATTCAAGTGCACAAAGTCAGGTTCATGCTTGGGCTTATGTTTTAACTGGGACTGAGGGTTAGTTTTACAGTGAGGATTACAGTGTTGCAGGTTCCGCGTTTCTTAATATCAACTTGTACAAAATTAAAACACTTATTATGCAAGCATGTTATCACTGGAGGGGTTATAATACACTTCATTTTTTAACCACTTCAGGGCAGCCACTGGATTTCACATCTAAAAACATCGGATATACAAGCTTTTTTATTATTTCACAATCGCAAAAGATTTAATTAGGCTTTTTGACACCGATCATCAAAAAAGACTCTTAAATGTCAAAGTGAATACAAATCTCTACAAACTGGTCTAAATGTATTGCAATCACCAAACAGAAAATAGCTGTTTGCTTAACTATTCACCCCCTTTACTATGACATATGTGAATCATCACGGGTGCAGCCAAGTCACGGAATTAGTTGAACAGAGGTCACATGTGTGCAGTCAAGGTGTCTCAAGCAACTTTAGTACAAATACACCTGTACCTGGAAGGTCCACCTGCTGGTGAGTCAGTTTCCTGGCCAAAACTGGAGCATGACAACAAAGGAACATTGCAAACAACTCGGTGACAAGGTTACTGGAAAGTACCAGTCAGGGGATGGATACTAGAAGATTTCCAAATCACCGAATGTCTGTCGGAGTGCAGTTAAATCAGTCATTAAAAATAGAAAGAATATGGCACAGCTCTAAATCCGCCTGGAGCCAACTGTCCTCAAAAACCGAGTGCTTGTGCAAGGAGGCCACCAAGAGACCGATGACAACTGAAGGAGCTACACTGGAAGGAGCTTCTGTGGCTGACATGGGAGACAACTGTTGCCTAGGCGCCGTACCAGTGGCGGTGTTGTGGGAGAGTGCTGAAGAGAATGCTACTGTTGGAAAAATCTTGTTCAACATCTTTGCTCAAGTTTGCCAGAAGGCGTGTGGGAGACCCTGAAACCAAGTGGAAGAAGGTTCTATAGATGAGACCAAATTTCAGACAATAGATGCTACGCTCGGTGTAAGCTAAACACCACACATCATCAAAAACACACCATGCGTACAGTCAGGCAGGGTGGTGGCAGCATCATGCTGTGGAGGAGCTTCTCTACAGCTGGTCCTGGACAGATTGTGAAGGTAGAGGGTAAAATGAATCCAACTAAACACAGTGAAATCCTGGAGGAAAGCCCGCCGCAGTCTGCGAGGGAACTCTGATGTGGGAGAAGATTTGTTTTCCAGCAAGACAACTCAAAACATAAACCGAAAGCTACACAGCAGTGGCTGAAAAACAACAATGTTCATGTCCTAGGGGGGCCAAGTCCAGACCTCAACCCTGTTGAGGATTTGTGGCTAGACATGAAAACTTTCCATTGAGCCTCGGCCCCCATGCAGCTCTGCAGAGAAGAAGGGAAAAACTGCAGTGTCCAGATGTGCAAAGCTGACAGTGACCCGTCCACACAGACCAAGGCTGTAAGTCTGCCAAAGGTGCCTCTGCTGAACGCCGACTTGCTGGGGTGAACACAAGCAATCGGTTGTTATTTGGTGTTCAATAACTGCAATACATTTAGATCAATTTTTAGAGGATTGTTTTCACTTTGACATTTAAGAGTCTTTTCTGATGATCAGTGACAAAAAGCTATTTAAATTCTGTGATTCATTGTTGTAAAACAGTTAAACATGAAAACGTACAAGGGGGGGTGCTGTTTATAGACACTCTATATCCCTCTAAAGTGTAAATGAAACCCAAAAAGCAGCAGATAATTAATACATAAATGTAAGTGATAAAAAAGAAAAGCAGTACATCTCAACATTCAGAAAGCATTGTGAAAAGCATGTGTTCACCCTGAAGAGAGTTAAGACCCTGTGCAAGTGTGCACACACACACACACACACACACAGAGTTCATGAAGTGCCCTGTTCTGTGGAGGAGTGATCTTTTGAGGGTCAATGTTCACACACCAGCTCCTCTTACATGCAGTTAAAACAACTACCTGCTGTAGGAAATCCATGATCTCATTCCTGTACCCCGTTTCATCACACGGGAAAAGGAACGCACAGGGGGTGGAGGTGCTGCCAAGATTAAACATGAACAACACGATGATCTCGTGCTGTTCTGAGCCACGGTCAGATAAAAAACCCAGCACCATGAAATCTACAGCAAGTCTCGAGTTCAAAAGAATATCTCAATGTCATCCTTTCTCATACACATCATAACACTGATTTTACCCCTGAATATACAGTGCAATGAAAGAATGAAATACGCTGCTGTTAAAAGACACACACACATGCACACACTTCCAGTGTTTGTGAAGCAATGGTAACTAGGTTACAAGATGAGCTGGAAAGTAATAAATGGGCTAATTTATATTGAGTGGAGAAGCTCATTAATAAACCTACAATGTATAATGGTGAAGGCTTCTCATCTCAGGCACTTTCATGATGGCGACAGCTGTTCCACCCACAATGCCTTAAATCAATGCCCACAACTCTGCCGTACGAGCGTGAAGTGTGAGGACACCTGGGTACCACGGGCTCTACTTGAATGGGAGGAACCGGACAGAAGAGGGACAGCAAAGCAACCCGACATCTCTGGTCACCTTACTGGTTAACTGGATGTTCTGGGAAAATGGAGTACATTACAAAATGACTTGGATCACAGCATGAGGAAAAAGAGTTCATGTAAATCTGAGCTTTTGTGAAGAGCAACCGAATGCTTGGAGGCAAAAACAGCAGCTTCAGTTACCCAAATGTAGCCAGAGCTATGTGGCAGGGCTACAGTTGGAGCGGGATGCGAAGAATAGACCCCATGTTGTACAGGACCGCGTGTGGTACTGGCTTCATGCAAGTTGAACTACACAGCCAATTTACATCCAAGTCCACACACCCACCTTGCCACCCCCTGAAGAAGACACAAACACACCGAATTACCAGTCCATGCTGAAGACCTGCGAAAAGACCCATCCTGCAGCAGAGGACCAACGGTCTGCCCTACTTCCTTTGTTTTAGGCAACCCGTTCATATCCGTTACATCACCAGTAATGTTTTAGACAAATGACTGGTCTTTAAAAACCGCATGTGCCTTTGCAGGATAACACATGAATATACAAATTAATCCTAAGTTTTTATGTCAAAACTGACTCTGCTTTCCAAATCGCCACCCCTTTCCCCAAGACTTCTGGAGCACAATTCAGTCCAAGAACTAACCCATAAGTAGACACAAAAATATTATGTGGGTTCCTGAGGAAAGTCTTTCTTCTCACACTAAACAAACTAAACGGAACGTCGGTCAAAATAGGACTGTCAGTATCGCCCAAGTCAACTAGTGTATATTATTGTGTGAGAACAGTTGACTGGTCCTTCGCTGTCCCCAGCAGTGCCTACAGACAGGGCCCAAGGTTCCAGCTGGCAATACTCCTGTATAAAAAGTGTACTTCAGCCATAAACAATTACATTTTTGGACATTCTGCCATGCAGCTCAGGCCTCCAGACTCACAGGACCTCCATCAAGTGAAGGTGGGATGTAGAAGTGCCAGACCCATCAGCTCGCAGGTCCGCTATTATGAAAAGTGTGGCACGATGGAACGAGATTTAGATGGAGCAGCCATTGACATGGGGAAAAACAGTGCTATGACTCATTACCTGCACATCACCAGCCACATTTAGAATGAGAGAACGGAGCAAAAAAACTGATTGCAGAAAGTTTGCCGCAAACTTGATGTGACTATCTCAGTATCTCTATCTGTGTGTGTCTGCGAGAGAGAAAGAAAATGTTCTTCTAAAATAGGGCATTATATTTTCAGCGCAGAAGATGTTTACGCGTTTTAGCTGTCTTGCTTTAAAATGAAAATCATTGGCAAACATCTTGCTTTGATCACTAAATTCTTTAACGCACACATTCTTATTTATAGAGGCCAGTTTACGTCTTTACTACTATGAAAAAGGGCAATTCAAAAAAGATAAAATGGATTGCAAGTAATAAGTGTTCGCCTGGCCCTCTGCTTTTCTGTACAGTTAAAAAAGAGAGAATGCGGAGGATGGAAAGTGGCTGGGAGAAGTAAATACCCTGATGCTCACAGGCTCAATGAGCCATGTTCCACCACACCTTCTCAGCCCCATTAGGTGGCACGTCTCTGGCCACGCTCACCAGCCCCAGGCCAAACCAGGGTTTGCTTGTGGGGCTCCTCTCAGTCTTTCCCTTTGTTGGAGGTACTTCCACGAGATGGAGGAACACTAAGTGTGGAGACCAAAGGGACCAGCAATTGCCAGACAGGAGCTGCGACTGAGTGCTCGGCCCGCTTTGATCCCAGCCAGAAGAAAGCGGTTTCACGCTGCAGACATTGACCGTCAACTCACCCAGCCATTAGCCACCTCTTGTAGCCAATAAAACTGCATCTTCAGACAGAGTCAGTGATAAAAACCTCATGCTGGCAGCAATGCCTCAAAGAGCATTTTTAGCTATAAAAGCAACAGTGTCCAAGTGCACATTCAAGACCTCAATATAACCTGTGTGAGATGCACCTATAACGAAAACTGTCACCTGCAAAGTGCATGTCAAGGAGGGAGTTCAAGCCTTCTTTGTCAGGCATGTAAGACGCATGAAGGGTTAAGTTGGGGGCCGTTTTCAGGTTTGGCAGTAAAACCCAGACACCGATCCCCAGCGGAGAACACAATCATTCCAACACAGGGATGCCCACTCACCGCAGCTTAAAATACGACAGGAAGACTGCGACTGATGGCTTTTTCCCCAGCGATCGCAAAATGATGGCCAAAGATTGCCAAAAACCTCCCGGTCCCCAGGGGTCTGTGTGGTCCACTGTCGCAGCTCTTAGTGGCACCGTTTATTTCCACTGAGGACAAAGAGATCAATAGTTTCCCGAGCTATTCATTCTGAGTCAAAGGATGCATTTTTTCCTCCAGTCTTGCTGATGTTCCTGACAGATGAAACAGAGTCTAACAAATGCTAAATCTATTGAAGCATAAACAGAAAAGTGTGCACTGGACTGGGGAGGGGAGAGATTAAACACGCAAGTGTCACACCAGGGGAAAGCAAGGCAGCTCTCACACAGCTGCCATTTTATAGCCTGGGTCTCCAACTCCAGTTCTAGCTCCCAAAGGCCACTTACTGCGATGTACACAGACAGAGGGGAGAAAAACCGCCGTGGCACACAGACGTAATGGACGCGAAAATGAAGCAACGCGTTTACTTTTTCATTTAGCGGACCGCTTTCTCTGAAGTGATGTACAACTGCAAGAAAAAGTGCATCTCATCAGCAGACGGCAAGACACAAACACGCCATTCTCAGAGCCCACCTGCTGGCAAAGAGCTGCTCACACACCATTATTTGCTGTGCCCATAAACACATCTTTATCTGATACGCTGCAGAGGCAGTGCCCGCGTAGGGCCGCGAATCGCATTATTCTTTTCGCAAATGTGAACTTCAGATAAAAGGGTCCAAATGAATGCAAAATTCGACCATGTTAAATGAGAAACGAAGGACGAAGAAAACAATATTACAGATTTTCCCAAATCTGCGTGATGCACTCATGAGAAATGGCAGGTGGGGGCAGCGAGCAGCTCCCGGTCCAGCGCAGCGGCTTCCAAAGCGGGAAACCGCTGGTTCCTCTTCACTGGAGGCAGTGGCTATGATAGAGTGCCTTGATAGTGTGTATTGCACATTTTTGCTTAAGTGTGCCCCCCCCCCCCCCCCACACAAAAAACAGTACAAGTGAACAGAACGTGCACAAACAGCATGCTGGTGATAAAATTCCGGGTGGAGAATGAAAAAAGAAGAGCGATCGATTGAGTGAAATCATAACACGCTTGGAAAGAAACAAGGGAGCATGCAAAATTGTCCGTGCTACTGGCGTAACTGAGGCAGCGCTGCCGACAATCAGAAGAAATGTGAAGAAAATTAAAGCACTTTTTTTAGCCAGAACAACTAATAAATTCTACAAAGTCTGGCACAAGAAGACATAAAGAAATGGAAGCAATGTTTTGCAAAGCGCAGGGGAACCGACTACTGCTCCAGGCTTCACCTTCAGCTGACAGTCATGGCCTGACTACAGGACTGGGATTGGCCATCAGCATGGAGCCGTCAGTCACCCCTGTGGCCTGTTTTGACAGCCTACTGTTGCCGACCACGTAGCAGCAAACGTGCAGCACTGGGGAGGAAACGGTGAATTAAATGGCCGTTGGCCTCCAAATGGCTGGTAGAACAAACTTGAGCCAAGTCATTGTTTTCCCTCAATGTTATCTACTTCCATCCAGCAGAATTTAATAGAAACTGCGGTTTCCTGTTTCGAGGGAGTGGACTGAGAACATGCACTCACGCCACTGAGCCTGCGAAAATAATCTTCCAGAGCTGGGCAAAGCATTGTGGGAAATGCCAGAAACCTTTAAAAATCCTCGAATGCTCATCTCTGGCCCCAGCAATCTGTAAAAGGTCGGAAGGAGTTTGGAGCTCAGAAACAGAAGGATGAAAAAAGGCATTTTACTTCAGTGTGTACACATTCATGTCTGGACCCTCCAGCATGTAGATATACTGCATGTGCAATTAGATGTGAGCTTTCCTCTGCGATCTGACAAGCTGTCACATTCACAAAAGTTGTGGTCTAACAGATGTCTTCTGTACTTGCGCTGGATTTCTCACCTCTCCACCAAAGCACTGTCAACATGTCGCGAAACAATTTCCAGGGTGCAGCCATTGCCACGAATCCATCAGCTGCTTGAAGGAAGAGAAACGGCCACGATAAAAAAAGATATTTCACCAAAGTGCAAAGATGCAACAGAACTCTGCTATGGTTGAGAAGAACAACAAGGCGCGTGTGTGACAACCTGTGACACACCATACGTTTGCATAAGAGCAGCGTGGAACGAAGGGGACACGAGGTGCTTTGAGCGCACCCTCCGGCACCACGATCTCCCAGGCACACTTACACTCTCAGAGCGCTCGACACACTTTCAAATGTGGCTGAAAAGGAGATTTTCTTAATGCTTCTGCTAATGTTTATAGACAAGATTGCTGACAGACCTTGGCTACTCACCCTGCACGACAAAACACTTGTTCAGACCTATATTCAGCCTTGCTGATCTAAACGTGATGCAACAGGGAAGCTAAGCGCCTCTCTACTGCATGCACACGAGGTCCTCGCACGAACACTCACGCCAACACAACTGAACCGTATGGCGACGAGCCAGACCGCCACCGGCCGGAACTACACAGCACGGACAGCTGTGGAGGCACCTGGTTCTCCTCATTTAATTCTCCTCATACGCACACAGTGAACAGGGGTTCAGGCAGGTAGTCTGACTGTGTGAAGAGCACACATCTAAATTATTAGCCACGCTTCATCTGCAGTGTCTCTGGCAGTCATCTGTGGACATCACAACAGCAAATGTTTGTGTAAATCTTAATTGGATCAATGCAGCCATTTAAAATGTATCTAAGTCAATAAAAATGCCTTACAAAGAGCTCCTTCATGGAAAGCCATTGGCTGTGAATTTATTCTAATTGTTCGAGCCACTCTGTCACGTGACTGAGTTGTGTGTAATGAGGTCTTTTCTGAACACACACACACCTAGCATTCGCTCAAATCAGACCTACAGCACAGTCTCCTCCGTAGATGCCAGTGTGAAGCAGCTGAAGTAGCAGAGGATTTCACCAATCTGCCCATCAACCTGCACCGCCTCCATCAAACGCTCCCATTGTGCCCAAAGGCAAAAGCAAACCACGGAAGTGGGTTCATCAGTGGTAACTGCTGGCAACATTCATTCGTGAATATGACCAGAACACGAGGCGCCATCAGCCTGCAGAAAAGCGGTAGCATCAAAACGTAAGCAGATCCACACGGGCAAGTGGGCAGTGTTGAGAAGTGCGATTGGCCTTTTCCTGACACACCGCGCCATTTCAGCTGTTCAGATCCATCGCTTCTCTTAACAGAAGTAATAATTAAAGCTGTATCATTGCAGCAACAGCAACAGGAAGCCCCCCCCCCCCCCCTTAATAAGCACAAGNATCATTGCAGCAACAGCAACAGGAAGCCCCCCCCCCCCCCGTTAATAAGCACAAGACAGCGCTGATCTCGCTCTTTTAATCAGATATTCCTCCCGTCTTCAGGCCTACAAAACACCACCATTCGGAGACAAACACATACTGCACCAAGTAGGTTTATTAGGTTCATGCAACCAATTTGTGTCTTAACGTGAGGTAGAAGGACACGTGTCTCTAAACATAGACAGGCAAAGAATGGCATAAAGTAATACGGACCGCATATCATGAGGGTGGTTGGCAAGAAATCACTACGTCTCACTAATTGCCAACAGCAGCGAGGGCTACTGCTCATGCGAACGGCAGATCTCCCCACACAGTGGGCCTGTGCAAGCAGAACGCTGATTAGTGCTGCTACATTAGTTTCTGCCATCCAAAGGCAATTGTTTCATATCAACAAACTTGTACAGCTGGCATGGCAGCTACAACATCCACAAATATTAACTAACAGTCGCTGAGCTCATTCTGTCTCACGCTCTATAGCTCTTCTCACACACATACGGCAGCCAGTAAATAAATAAACAGACACGAACGGGCCAATTGTGACGTACATTTTCAGGGCTAACGGTAAAAGCATATCTGCTCTCCGCCTCATAAGAGAAGACCCCGCGTGTCATATTCACTGTTCTCGTCACTGCGACCGTGCCTCCACCAGCGAGCACAGTTCCAGCAGTGAGAATGAAACCGTGGGCTCTAACGTCACGTCCGTATGGTGCGCTGCAGGACAGACACGTGTGGCATCACTGGGCATTTTGCCTCAGTTCACACCAGTGAGAAACTCACAAGCCAGCTGATGGTAAAATTAGGTGTAGCACAGTGTTCAGAACATCATCACCTCAAAATTGAACAGGTTAGGCTGACGATTTGAACACTGTTGTAAGGGGATCCATACTGGGGACGCATTCTGAATTCTGCTGGACCTTGTTACTCAGAGAAAGATTTGCTAACAGAGGCCAACAGCAGCAAATGGCATCACAACTTGAGTCAAAAGGTCCTGCAGCAGCAGGACTGCAGCACGCAGCAAAGGAAATGCACGTGGCTTGTAGCAGAGCATTAGGTACTGCACGCTGGTGTAGGCACTGGTGTACGTCAAGGTTCTCTGCCAGCAGTTTGAGATGTGTCCACAGAGGCCGTATCTCCACAGCTGTCAAAATTACCAAGTTTGAAGCCTTGCTTACCTACTGTCACTTCAGAACATTTTCTTTATGAAGAGTGCTGACATTTTGCAAGTGCTGGAGTTTTGGCTTCCTTTCCCATTACCCTCCCGTCTCTTTCCCTTTGCATACCTCTTTGCACAAGCCACACATCACCTTCTGACATGTTGTAATTCTCCTGCTGTCCCTTTTGGGATGCTAGTGACTGACACACAAGGCCACAGCTAATTAAAAAGGATCCTGTTAGCACTCATGCAAGCCAAGAAGTGGGGACAACGTTTAGAGGATATGTGGGTAATGAGAAACAGACAGGACACAGATCAGGGGTCACAGGAGAGACTGAAGGAGACCGGTGGCATCTGACGGACATCCCTGCTCAACCACTAAAAAAGAACACCATGCCAGTAGATGTTGGGCATTCTATAAAATAATAACCATAAAGGAGCATGCCGTTTATTTTAATCGACGTGAGGATAACGAGTGCAGAGCTGCTGAATAAAACTGTATATAAGGCAGGAGAAACCTTTCAATGGAATGTACCACCAAAAGGCAGCAGAGGTGGCCGACATAAGGAGATCCTACTGGCGGCTGGAAAAGGCAGGATGAAGGACAGTACAGAGGCACTGATCGTGGCAGCACAAGAACAAGCCCTCAGCACCAGGTCAGGGGAAACAAAGAAACCACATCAGGCAAGAGCCCACGTCAGACTGTGGAAAAGACAATCCAGAACCTAGTGGCGGCTGAAAGATGCAGGCAGAGGGCCAACGAACATTGAGAGGCACAACCAGGTGGCCGGATGATATACAGGAACATGTGTGAGGAATATGGCTAAATGAGAGGAGCCACAGAGAGTGGTGGAGAACAACAGAGCCAAGATCCTGTGAAACGTCCACATCCACACAGATAAACAGCTACTGGCCAACCAACCGGCTACAGTGGTGATAGACAAGGAGGAGAAAACAGCAGTGGTGATATATGTGCTGATTCCCAGTGACAGAAACATCAGGAAGAAGGAACATGAGAATAGTAGAAACACCAGGGATTGAGAGAAGAACTGGGGGGGGGGGGGTGTGGAAGGTGAAAACCAAGATGGCCCCACTAGTCATAGGAGCACTTGGGACCGTGACCCCTAAGGTGGAGGAGGAGCTCTCTCTCTCTCTCTCTCTTTCTCTCTCTCTCTCTCTCTCACTCTCACTCACACACACACACACACACACAGAGGATGCAGGGTCTTCAGACATTTTAGACATATTACACTTCTCCTTTCTACATCCAGGGGAATGCATTCCCCCCAATCACTGGCACAATAAATTCAATCCATTTATGATACCGAATTTCTTCTTTCAGAACCATTTTCTTCCCTAAAAAGTCTCAGTTACAATGGTGATTACCCCTGAGTCCCAACTTTGAATTAGCCTTTGGCAGCAATTATGGCTGAGTCTTTGTGGGGATGTCGGTCTGAACTTCACACATCTGGGTTGCTTCATTTTTTATGTTTGGTACAAAGGACTGGACTGTACACTTGGGAAGGTCCAAACCATTGCTAGTCTTATCTTCTCCAACTTGCTTCTTCTTGCAAATCTCACAGCAGTTCTTCAGTCTTCAGAGACTGGTTTGCTGCTGCAGCCATGAGCCCTCAAAGTCCACTCATCACCCCCCATCCACTCAGGTGGATTCCAAATCAGCAAGCGTAAACCCAATTACATTTAAAGATGATCAGAATGGAGGACACTCAGTCTGCGCTACGCTTTTACCTGACAAGTACAGACCACATTTTGTTTATTTTCAGGATTATTTTTCTGTAGAAAATACTTTTAATCTATTTTTAATTGGGTGACTTGCATAGGTAGAAGATATTAAAACATACACCGTGTTCCGTTTCATTACTTTTCTGCTGATAAGATATTTGTGTTGTGTACATTATATTGCTGACTTACATATTTCCAGCAGGATTTCCCCATGTCTCCAAGATAATAATAAAAATGGCTCCACTCCAACGTCACCACTAAAGCAACGTCCAGTGTACATGTCCCAGCCCACCATCAAGAGATGTGCAATCTCATATTTCAACTCAAAAATGGCACTTGAGTCTCAGGAGGAAACTGAATTTTAAAAATCTGCCTTGTTAGGTTGTAATGTAGCAAGAACTTACCATCATCTTCCAGTTTAAACTGATCAGTAAAGTACATGTGATATCTTGCCAGAGACAGGTACTGAGTCAAAAGGTTATAATAAACAGATTATTTTCTTTGTTGCTAATTTTTCTTTGATGTTAATGTTGCACTTAGAGCAAGTCAATCTCCAAAGCCTACTCACAACCCATCTCTGCTGGCCCCCAGCAGCCATCTCGCAGCTAGTTGGGCACAGCAAACGGCACGGCGCTCCTGCCCTTCCCACCTGCCGGCAGCGGCACAAACCCTGCATCCACGTGGACGTAATGCGATGAAGCAGGTGAGCGGCGTCAGTGGCTCTAGGGCAGCTTTAGCCGACCTGGTCTGCTGTCGAACGGCTCGTGAGGCAGTCGGCTCCCGTTCGACCCAGAAACCATTAAGGGAATTGTAAGACTGCGATGCAAAGCTTGGGGTCCAGACACACAGCAGGGAGACGCACTCCCAATGCACACAAGGTTGTCTGCTTAAATATTCATCACCCTCTTAGCCTTCGTTTCAAAAGAAGCATTGGGATCGATGGGTTTTAAATGGCCAAGAAAGGTGTTTGGGGGGCTGCTCCTTCCCCCCGGGCCCCGGGCAGTCGTTTACCACCAGCATCTGTAATTATAGGCCTGACCCATGTCGTCCACGAGGACACACAAACATTCAAAGAACATTTCGCCTGGGCGACTCCCTCAGGCACACTTGTGGGGGTTCAAGTGCACATATGTACACACACACACACGCACACACACACACAATTGACAACTATTCTCAGCAGGTCTCTGTGGCGTTATCCCAAGTCAGTATAAGTAATCCAGGAAAGAACCATACGTGCTGCTGCATAAGTTCATCAACCACGTAAAACAGCCTAAATAAATACGTCAGTGACAAAGATGCATTCAACAACGGGTGTTTGAACGGCGATCACAGCACAAGAGCAAACACCTGGTGTTAAAAAGTGCTCCAGGGACGTGTGGTGACCAAAACAAACCTACCCACAGCTCACTAAGTCACTTAGTCACATCAGACAGCCAGACAGCGCCGCATCTCTGTTTTATGTTGCACAGTGTGTCCGTGTACCATTTGAGCCGTTTCCTCCCCCAGATCGGAACCCCGATGACTTGAAAGCCAACGTATGAATGTATTACATTCCTTTTTTCTCAAGAAACAAATAGTATATTGCTCGTTTTGTGCTGAGCTAACAAGCTGATCATACGTTACACATAGAGCCAAATCACTGACACACCTTCTCCTCGTGTCCCAGCCAGACCTGCCGCCTCTTGCTTTGGCTTCACCGACCGCCCTCTCCATTGCGCACTAATGTCCCCCATTAGCCCTATCAAAGGGCAGCAGGTGACAGAGGACAAGCACCCTGGGAATGAGGCTTATCTTGTTTTGCTAGTCCCACCCCTGTTCCTTCCCATTTTAAACATTTTATTAATTATGATAGATTGAGCTCCATATAATGAATTTTAACATGAATTGGGTAATTAAGCTGTTCAAATGACATATTAAAACAGCAGGCTTATTAAACCCAATAAAGGCACTGAGTGGGTTCTGTAAATATCCCACTAATTCGGAATCAAGAAAGAAATCTCTAAGTTTCTAATGAATTCTATTGTGCATAATGACAGTTGGTAAACCTAATACAAGTAAGTAATGACAATTTGAAAAGCAGCACTGCTTATTTAACTGACAACTTGTAATAAATGCAATAATAATAGTAATCCTAATAAAAATAAGAGCAGCGCAGGGGAGGTGTTACGGCTGACTGCCTGCAGCACATTAGTAGGACGTGTAGGTGTGGGATCACAGAGATTTACAGCCCTACAAATGAGACAGATGAGTAGACCCTCAGGATATGTCCAGGTCACCCACCACCACCACACAGAGGTGTACCGATCATCTCTCGCCACCTCATTCAAGAGTCTTGTGTAAACACACCATACACAACACACTTATTCTCTGCTGAAACCGGAGGCAGGAGACACTCTACCGGCTCATCATTTCACAACTGGGAAGCCGATGTTGGCATCATACTGGAACCCACAGGAAAAAGACCAATAAATAAATGCTTTGTGTAGCAATTTCTCCCATCTGTGATTTCAAAATGCTTAAAAATTCACCAGCAGTTTAACACGAGTCCCCTTAACTCGGATCTGTCAAGACTCCAAAGCAGCCGGTCAACTGACTAAATGAACTAACCGTTTGTGTACTGCGTCATTTGCACCATAACAGGAAGAAGGCTGAAGAAAAGACATGGCTGGAGGAGGGCCTGTGTCACCAAGGCCACGTTACTGTCAGGATGACGTCACACGGTGCCGGTGAAGAGTTTGACCACACCGGGCGGAAGCTTGTTCTACCACAGAGCGTTCAGTGAAAAAACACCTGAGCAGGAAATGAACCACCATCACATCTTCCCAGCTCTTCCACACCGCTTCCCAGAGATGTAGGACACCTGTGGGTTTATTTGCTTTCACTCTTCTCTCCAGTTTGTCCGATTGACGTATTGCCTGGGCTACTGAGCTGTACTCAGTTTCCTGACAGATACTGTAAATAAGGCATTAGCACTGTGGATTTCAGAACAGGTTCACAGAGTTCACAGCAGAAGAAAAATACCGTCATGATCACGCAAGACTCAGTGATGAGCGCATCGCTAAACTCTTCTATGAAGGCTCAGTCTGCTTCTGCTTCCCCTTAACCTTCCTTTGTACCTTTCTCTCATCACGTCCTCTCCATCTCTGTGCTATTTTAATAAACTTAATCCATATTTTCCAACAGAGTTATTAAAGAGGCTTTCAGGCATAAATGCGGGCAAACGTACACCAAGCGAGAAGGAAGCACGTGCTCCACCCCCCGAGGCGATTCTGAGCCTTAGCAGGACAGCGCAGTTGGCACGATGAGCCGTCCCATTCCATTTCCATCCCTTCCTTCCCTCTCTCTCAGGGTCGTGATTACCACAGCTGCTTAATTCGTTCCATTCAAATCCCCCACCACGGCCACACTGCTGCCGCCGGGAGCTCATGAGCTCATTATCGAGTCAGTCGTCACCATTATTAGTTTAAGAATCTGTGGTTCCCTGGCCCCGGTGGTCGAGCTAGCTGCTCTCCAATTTGTGCTCATCTACATAAATGGATTAGACAGAAAAGATGCCGCAAGGCCATCCGTCATCGGCTCCACATCATCTTCCACGACGAGAAGAGAAGGGGTCATGTAAAAGCAGACACCAATTGAGCGAGCGTGGCTGCACATACAGCCGCAACTGCCCGATGCCGGGCTCTCTGCCAAGGCCCGAGCTGGGAAACTGCAATGTGCATCTATGTGATAAACACAATCAGGGCAGCTCAGGTGCGTTGTGTTGGGTTAGACGAGGTGTACAAAGTGACTGCACCTTATTTTGACTCGGATAAGAACCTCCGTGTCCAATCCAGTCCAAGCTAACCAGAGGCAACAACCCAGCGGTTCGAGTGGGGGCTCAGTGGAACAGGCTTCGTACGCAGCCCGGGCACCGTTAGCCACCTCAGACAAAAGCGGCAGATGAATGAAAAACACAGAATCCAGCTAGTACTGCATGACCTGCAAGTTCTCCGAACACGACCGACTTCGCCACTTACAGGTCAAAAACATGCACGCACGCACACACACGCACTCATTTATATTGCGGATTTCAGAATTTCCAGCCTTCTAATTAAAGAAAAGCAATTTCTCATCCTGAAAATGTAATTGCACAAAGGAGCGGTGCAGGCGAAAGGACAGAGGGTGGTTGTCACAGCAATGCTCTTCATTAAACCTGCCCTGAAATCCACTCAGAGTAATTTCCTGCAAACTTGATCAACTCTGCGTGGTGCGAGGAGACGCACTAAAAAATAAGGCTTCCAAAGCCTTCCAATAATAGCTTATATCTAAAGTCACAGATATTTCCTTCAGACAGGGAGCACTAGGGACAACAGGGTGTCACAGGCCTGTTGGCTTTACGTTAAAAACCTAATTCAACACAGTCATTACTTACTTACTGTTCAAAGCCTTGGAAGTTATCAGCATTACCCGGTTTGCCAAACACACTAACACATTTTTGCGGTCAGTATTTTTATTGTGAACTCATGTGTTCACTAAACGCTAAACCACACAGCCAACCAAGGACACAGTTGTCTCCCAATCAGACTTACTCTGCTTGGTTTATTCTTAAAGCAAAAACCACATTTTCTAGATTTAAAAAACACTTGTTTTAAGGATCATTGGTGAGACTATGAACCTGAAGAAAAGAGAATGAAGAATGAAGGACTAGAGAAGTAAAAGTGACAGAAATGCGCAAGTTAGAAAAAGGGTAAAAGGTAGGTGTTTTATTCTCCCAGGCAGCCTAATGGATCAGGAATGAGGAAGTGGAAGCTGCATCACTCCAACAATCACTGTGAAGGAGCTACGAGGTCAGTGCCGGAAGTGCAGGAAAGGTACACCAGTGATCAATATCAAGAGCACTGCATACAACTGGCTGGTATGGGAGGCTAGCAAGAAAGAAGACAACTCAAAAAGAAAGATATCAAAAGCTTGTGAATATCCCAGCTAAGATGTGGGAAATGGACCAATGGTCAGATGAGACCAAAATACATTGCTGGACAAAATTGTAAGCTCCGTGCTTCCAGAAACAGCGTCCCTGCAGTGAAGTAAGGTGGTGGCAGTATCATGTTGTGGGGATGCTTTTCATCACCCAGAACATGGCATCATGTCCAAATTACAGGAGAAACTGAAGCCTGGGAGAAAGCTCACCGTTCAGCAGGCCAAAACGAGTTGGAGCAACTCAAAAACAAAACTGAGAATCTGGAGCAATATTGGAAAATCAAGGTCCATTAGCACCCTCCATAGCATAAGAAACACGCAAAGCTGGTACAGACTAACCCCAAGAGACTTAAGGCTGTTACTGCAGCAAAAGGTGCTTCTACAGACTAATACTAATGTGTGGGGTGTGAATATTTATGCAAGCAGCATATTTCATTTTTCATGTTCTCGAAAACATCTGCAAAAAATTATTTTGGGTGTGTCAATTTAGCGTTTGAGCTTGAGTTCACAATAAAAAATGCTGATGGGAAAAAACACACACGCAAGTATAAATTTGCAATCCAGGCAATGTTGATAACGTTCAATACTTTTGAAAGGTGTTGTATATGTATTAACTTCAGTAATAGCCAACAGCTTAGAAGTAAATAAAGTGGCAATAGGCAAATAACTTTATACGAAACAATTTGAGCGTCTTCAGCAGGAGTTGTGATCTCGTCGTTCCAGTGGGTGGCTCGGCAGGAATTGAATCAAAAGCCTGACTGGGGTCGTGTGAGGGAAATGCGGCACTTCCAGACAGCCGAAAGGCACCGTGGATCAAACCTGTCTGAAGCCGGCTCATCTGTAGCACCTCCATCCATCATCCAGAAAACCTCACCGGGACAGGATCCACTCAGTCATCACAGGTTACTAACTTATTTACATTCTTAATACATTTACCTTTCCAGAGCTGCAATAAATTTTAACTATCAGAAAGCTGGAGGATGATTTAAGGGATTTATTTCACACACAAATTGCTTCCCGCCAGCACGACCCATCAGGCGGGATTACACGTGGATTCTGCTTGGCCCCCGACCCGTGCCACTCTGCCGCAGTGGCCACGTTGGCACATCCGTCACCAGGCCACCTGGGACAGAGACGGATGGCCTGTTGGTGCTGGCGAATCACTGATCTGATCATTAAATGATAACGGAGATGAATCGCATGTGCAATGGCAGCCTTGCGGAATTCATTTTTAATAATTAGTGTTTCAGCACCTCGAGATCTTTCAGGAAATGACTGCTGTTCCAGCCTGAGGGCAAACGTCCCACGTCAAGCAGACAGGGCGGTTATAAATGATGGGGGAACAACTTCTATCAGGGAAGACTCACAGGGCCACTATAAATTGCAGACTGAGCGGAAAAAAATGGATCAGTGGATATTCCTCATGTTCACAAAGAACTGCATATTCAGTCAGCAAAAATAATCTTCAGTATATCACAGGGTTGGCTTGCGAGGTTCCCTCTCCCGTTTTGCACTGTTTGCAGGTCAAATGTGACTCAGTGACTGGACCTTCATTTTAACACCTCAGTAATACTTCACACACTGAGCTTTGAGATGTTTGACCTCAAGTGGTTCAACAACAAAACACGGACGGACTGCCGACTGTACGCTGCTGGAATTACACCAACGAGAACATGTGCTCAGCAAAAAGGGAAATAAAAATAAATGAACACGGCTGAGAATCCACCACTCTGCAGATACCCAACATGCCTGGAGGACACAGGACTGTGTTCACGGTGTTCCCCTCTGTTCTGAAAGCAGACAGAAGGAGCACATGCAGATGTATTAGCCTCTTTGTTGTAAAGAGGGTGGGTGGAATGGGGCGGGGAGAACCCAAACGCTGACTGAAAGCATTTTTCAACATCCCACTGACATCTCTACCGTACATTTACACCATCGGCTACCGTCAGGCTCGTGTGTCTGGAATATCGCAGTTAACGTGGCTCGTCTCCCCTCACGCTGCGTCTGCGCTGTGCAATAAGTGACACGCTGCAAACCCACTTCTCGTCAGCTACATTCAGCAATGAACTGAAAAAGAGGCCAGAAAATGACAAAACAAAACGGAAGACATAAACGTTGCTGAATTGAACAGAGCTAGCTTATTACTACAAGCTGTTGGCCAGGGTCTGTATCAGTGCATTAGGTGGATTTTCGCTGCACAGTAAAACAGATGTGACCAGGCTTCACCTGGGGGGCCGGGGAGAGGCACTCTCGGGTTCATCTTCACCGCCATTGTCACGTCCACCTTGTGTTCCTTCTTGTCATCGCCCTCCTCTGTCTCAGAAAGCCCTGCCTGTCGCCACCCAGGCCAACGACATTTTCGCAGCTTGCCTCGGCAAACCTCTTCTGGATTTGGTCTGCTTCTTGGTCGGGCTTGTCTGCTGTGATTTTGGCCACTGCTTTAAGGAGAGCCTCGCAGACGTGTGCTGCAACCACCGGTCCAGGACGCACACAAGCCCCACAGAGGCCTGCAGACACTTGCGCGCTCTGGCACTGCTCAAGGATCTTCTCACACAGCAAGGAAAGCCTGCTTCTGGAGACCTCACATATGATATACACCATGCAAGCCACAAAACTGCTTTTGGGCCAGATTCCACAAAGCTGGCAGTTCTTAGACAGTTTCTTGCCGGATTCCGACTTTAGTGAAATCATTGCAATAATTGTGGATTTACCAGGCTGTCCCCGAGACACATGTGTGCTACACGAGGCAGAAAGCAGCTAGTTTTACAACATTCCTTTTGGAGGCAGCTTCTCTGGAGCAGCGAAATGACGTCTGCAGCACCTTACCTGCCTGTGTGTCATTGTGGGGTTAGATTATGATGTTCTCCAAAACAGTTACGACAGCTGGATATTTTACCGAAACAACTGAACTGAAGGACCTTTCTCGAGGTACCACAGCACGGCTCCTGCCACTTAAACCCACAATCTTCACGTCAAGTCTTCTGTGCAGCGCTGTGCTTCCCGCTGCCATGAGATGTGTTAAGCAGAACAAGTACATGAAGTATGGTGATATACAGAGGCCACTGTTTTCTTTTTCTGCTTACTGTGACGCGTCAAAATGACGTGTCTATCCGAAACTGGTCTCCAAGCTATCAGTGAGCGCAGACTTAACTGCCCACTGTCCAAAGGGCACTGAAACGTTTCCTACGTGTCACGCTGGAGAAAGGGGAAAATGGCTGGAAGCACAGTGTCCACCAGCGTACCGGAAAGCACAAGTGCTGCAATTCATCTAAAAGTAAGAAAATAAGATTGGAAAACCCGAGGTAGTTGGAATGAGAGCATGGTTTGAATGACAGTTACACACACACACACACAGTTTGACTTTAAACAAAGATGTGATAACAAACAAGATGATGTGTTAAATCTCTCCTGCAGGCCCACTCTCTTCCCATCAAAGTCCATGCTGGCATCTCTGCTTTGATTGACTTCAACACCATGTATATTTAGCCTGAAGTTTACACTGCATAACCACATCTGACAATTCTTCTGGTCTGACCAGAGTGCACACTAATGTGCACCTCACAGTCTCTCACACACACACACACACACACACACACACACACACACACACTCACCCCCCCAACCTCTAAGGAGTTACTTCAACTGCTGCCCCAACTAAAGTTTCCCACTCATTTCTAACTTTCACCAATTCATTCCTAGTTTTGTTAAATATTATACTGGATTATGGATTAATCCACTAGGGTTTAGTTAGGAACAGGAGACAAAAACACGAATACAGGACCTTGAAATGAAAACAGGACAGTGCTTTACAATTTCATCCAACCACAATGATCACCTCTGACTTAATGATGAATGAGGAATTAATGTTGGTTTGTAGCCAATAACAAGAAGTCGCACAGCCAATAAAGGCAAAGGGATCTGGGATACCGGAATAAAACTGGTGACAACAAACTGAACTCCCAACTTTATGTTTCTAATGCGCCTTATAACTTGATAAAAGCAGACACAGCAACCCCACGTTGACACTGTTTACAAACAGCAACGTCGCCACCGCCGACAGCCAAGTCCAGTTTGGACTGTGTACAGAGTTTTGCAGATCTGTGAACATATTCATATCCAACTGTGACTTCTCAACTCTGGTTAACTTGCCCGTGTGTGGCATCCTGAATTTAAAATCATCGTGAGCTGTCCCCTGTTACAATGTGAATGTGCAGTGGGAGTCAGGTCTGAAGACCCTGATTCTCATCTCTACGGCAGGTGGCTGGTGCTCCCTGTGACACAAGGCTCTGGTGTCCTTCCCCCGTTCCTCCGGGATTTGTAATGGCTGATGGCGGGCCCGGACATACAGCAGGAAAGCAGGAAAGCCTTTTCTCCTGGATCTGGCCTGGATCCGAACC
This sequence comes from Arapaima gigas, assembly GCA_900497675.1. NCBI lineage: Eukaryota > Metazoa > Chordata > Actinopteri > Osteoglossiformes > Osteoglossidae > Arapaima > Arapaima gigas. The sequence continues at coordinate 2,018,972 of UFQX01000033.1, forward strand.
TTCGATCGTCTTGCAGCCTAAGCTGACCCGCTGACCAGCTGGCAGACACTTTCTCTCCTGGCCGTGTAGAAAGAGGAGTGTCCGTAGCACCAACACACAGCCTGCCCTCTAAGATGCAAACAGTGCATCATGTCATCCTTTCTACACGTCTCCTTGACACGCCGCGAAACACTAACATGGCCAAATGCAGAGAGGTGACAGATCAGCACCACTCAGCGTGGATGGCTGAACGTGGGATGTTGATGTCTACAGTGCAGAACACATCGACTGTCTGTTGTTTAATCTTCTACTGTGGTCTGCTAGACACAAACTCCTCCTCCCAAAACGCAGTGGAGGAGTGGATATATTGAAAGAAGCTCATTTGCCTTAAAGTGGAGAAGAAAAAAAGTGCTGCCGACGTTGAGGAACCACAGATGAGAGGTGAGAGACAGTGCTGGCTTAGTGTGACCTACATTCTTCACCTTAGGAAGAGCTTCCACCTACATATTATGCCAGGTGGGACTCCAAAATTGGAGAGATTACTCGCACGGCGTGAAGCCCTGTCCAATCGGAACGCATGTCCTGGGCCATTTGGCCAATTGTGCGATTGCCATGGATGCAGTAGCAGATGCGGCGGTGTGTTTGTTCACGTAGTTGAGACACGGGTGTCGGTGATGGCGGCTCACCGTTCCAGAGAGCAGTCCGCGGGGGCCTGCCCTTCAGTGCAGTGTACTTGGATAAATTAAACATGCCGAGTCCAAGTGAAAAAGGAATTGTGTATTCCTGACCAGAAGTGATGCAGGGCACATACTTACCACGCACAGCCTTATGTCCACAGGATTTTAGAAGACTGACACAACAAAAGACCCCCATGTGGTACACAAGCTCAGGAGGCTGTGATTTTACAAATTTTATACAAATAAGATGCCAGAACCTGAGAGGATCTATTTCACCATTTCTAAAATGCATATTTGAGTGAGGTGAGGATCAAAGTCACAGCAAGGACAGCGCGCGAGCGAGCGTGTGTGTGTGTGTGTGTGTGTGCGTGTGTTGCATGCTTGCGTGTGCATGCACCAGCGTGACCAGAGGGCAAGTGTCAAGAGAGCCATATCTTTGTCCCCTGGTGTTTCATAACACTGACACATCCATCTTTAAGAGTCAGACATGGATGGTCCAAGCGGAAGATGACCAGACACGCTGGGGAGACCGACACTGCAGCAAAGGCAGGGAGACCTTGGCTGGGACAGAGGGTGGACAAGGCAGCAGACTACTTATGCTGAAGTTGCTGTTGCTTTCACTTTTTGGATTAGATATTTGATAACCATGGTTCTTTTGGACTAGACGGTGAATTTTGGGAGCTTTGGGAAGAAAAAACTCAATTATGTTGTAAAATTTGCAGTGACTGAACACAGTACTGCTGGTCTGCTTAAACAAGTGACCTTGTTATGTCCGTGTGGCACACGGGAAGACAGAACACACACACACACACACACACACACACAGGTGCTCGGGACCAACACCGTTCCAACGCTAACACATATGAAAGACACATAAAACAGTCGTCATGACAGCCCTATTTAAGCCCCTCCTGTCCACAGTAAAAGGACTTTCCTGAAGCAAGAGGCAGAGAACCAGAGATCCATCCTGATGCACTTCTTCCCAAACCTGAATAAAGTGACACTAAACCTGAGTTCCTGAGTCCATGTCCTCTTGTCCCACGAACCAGCTGTTAGTCTATATTGTTTAGTTAAAAAAATGTAAAATTTCATATTTTTCAAACCAGAAACACAGACAGTTTCAAACCAATTACAAAAACCACCCTTGTGCCGTACTAGCCAATGCAACCTGTCTTTGTTCTTATACACTAATTATAATAACCCTGTCCATTGTCTACTTGGAATAAGAATGTTCTCATTCTGAAGACCCAGGTTAAGTACCCTGGATCCAGGGAGCTCAACTTTTGCACCAACGCGGAGAGACGACTCTTCCGATACAGTCCAGTCAGGACGGCACTTGCTGGGAAGAGCTGCTTGTGTCACAGAGGAACAGAGATGTCCAGGACCTGTAGTGGGGTTCACCATGTCACCCATAAGGGCCTGGGGCCTTTTAGGACTGAAATATGAGTCACTGATGAGGTAATGAGGTTCACAAACCTTGAGGGATGTAGAGCTGCCAGAAAGGAGGGAGTAGTGAGGAAAATATAACTAAAAATAAACCTTAGCATTTTGAGCACTCTGAGAAGAGTTCAGATGAGTCCTTTGTGCAGCACTACATACAAAGCCTGAATGCCGACCAGGAGGTCAGAGGGCACTCAGCGAGTGCTGCTTCAACAGGAGGAGGACCGGGCGTCCGCACTCGAAAAACGCTACGTGCACCTTTCCACTGTGTGGGGGACATGTTCTTGACAACCTGCAGGCAACCTGCCATTTGTGGATGACGAGCAACTTGTCCCGTTCAGGGGAGGTGCCAACTCACGCAGGACACACTAAGTAAACCAGCGGAGTACAGCAGGAAAATTCTGGAGGTTTTTGAAGCACGTGTGCCCTATGTCAAACGCTGGCAGCCCGCCGGACCAGTGGCACGGGGCAACCGGAGGGAAAATGCCATTTGTCAGCACTGCTCAGCTTGCTCAGTTTGTCAGCTTGTTCGCAGATGCTCAGCCTGAAGTGTAACAATGGAACATTTTTTGCTGATAAACTTGCGGCTGGACGTCACCATTGTGAAAATGCGATGGTGGAAAAATGTAGAATTCTCTCCTATTATGAAGCCTTCCAGAAGAAAAAATGTCTGCATTGTAATTATAAGCATTATCACGGGCATAATGGAAAGACACAGGTCACATTCGGCACATTCTAAGGGATAATTCTCTAAATAGGATGGAAAAGAAATATCTATGCATTTCTGGGTTGACAAAAGCTGCGATTTTGCATTTCTGAACACGTGCAACAACACAGACACAGCGGGGGCCAGCGTGACCGACGTACGCCGCCTAAGCTGTGCCACTGCTGTTGGAATGCCAGGCTGCGTTGGTGCTCTTGCTCACAGCGGATGCCCATACTTGCTTTTTAAGGCACGAGCACAGCAAATTCCATCTGTGTCTGTGTGGGCGAGCATATCGGCTTCAAAGAGGCTGTGCGATTCATGCAAAATATGCTGAAATGTGGTGGCAACCAACACAATATTCTGAGTCGCACTCATTAGAAAAAACTGCTCTTTACAGACCGCTGAACATGAGAAAGCACTGCCAGTCTTCACCGTGACACCCGTTTGTACTTCTGATGAATTAGCCAAGGTGAATATTGGCATGAAATATTGACTTTATAGTCTCTGAAAGTTCATGTTTAATCTCGGTGTGAAAACATACCCGCAATGCACAGCAGGTAGAACAGAGCCCGTAGAAGGCCAACTAGTCCACCCTTGACCCGATCAAAGGGGGAGATTTAAAGACACCTGCTTTTTAGCTTCCTCAACAGCTCCAAACACTCAGGACCAATTAAGATGCATCAAAAGTGATCGGTCGGGCAGAGACAGAACAAAAGAGTCTCTCCAAGCTAATCTGAAGGCACACATTGAGCACAAAGGATCCATTTTTGATCTTCTTTCTTGATTATTGCAATTCAGATGCATGAAAGGCCTCCGACTCAAATGTAACAGTTAATACGAAACTGCACTGCTTAGTCGATATGGAGAAGACAAGGGGATGTCTTTTCTGCTTTTAAACTTCAGCTGAGCAGCACGATGAAGCACACAGTTGGGGAAATTAATGCCTAGTCAATTTCAAAAATGGCTGATATCTGACCATTTAATACCACGGCTGTAACAGTTATTTCAAGTGGAACAAAAGAACTTTGTTTAAAAGTGCAAAAAGCCCACTACATCAATTAAAAAAAACACACACAACATAAAACTGACTTGTTACCGTTGGTGAAATTTAGGAAGGAGTTCAACTACACAAAAGACTGATGTGATTAAACTTGGAAAACTACAAATGTTTTACATTCAGTCTGACCAGGGATATTAAACATCACACACACTGTTCCAAGCATTTCAGTCACTAAAAGAAAATGTTGTTCTTCATTACTAACATGATGAATTCAGGCTGGTGTGTATTTATATACTACTGCAGGATATAAGGTTGTGTAAGCAAAACGTCGTGTCAGTCTGGAGCAGCAGGCATGTCGCGCGGGCAGAGTGACGGTGGCCACCTGCCCGCCTTAACATCTCCAAGGCCCACAAGAAAGCCCCCCCTACATCACAAGCGATGCTGTTCATCAACACAAAAAGCAGAAGAGCTGAAGAGGTGGCAGCAAGTGTAATCGCATTTCCAGGAGTCGCCTTTAATATCCTCTCAGATCTACTCAATGGAAATTAAGCAGCTGAAGGTGTCGCGCTGTTAAGCGTGTATGACTGCTGCTTTCTGACCAAGTGGATAAGGCAATTGGTGTTGGTTTCCTGTATAGGGAGATGCAGTAACACACGCGTTTTACACTTTAATGCAGAGACACTTGAGGCAATACAGCAACTTGGTGTCTACAACTTTGGTGTCCTTGCGATTACCGCAGTTAGCAAACCAAGGCCCCTCCTGGAGCGGATAGAGTTTTGTCCTGATTAACTGACCCTAATCGGATCCCACTGCCAACTACTGACAAAGGGCAACCATGGACAGCGTCTGTAACCGTCCTTCCTTCCTAGCAGGCCGGATAACGAGTGGAAGAGCTCAGAAGCAGAGATGAAGACCGGTTAAGGTGTCAGATGCCACCGTTTCCGGCATCGTGGAGAGAACCCGAAATCGGAGGCCCGCCAACAGCCCACCCTGGTCCCAGTCAACACCAGTTTCCTTCCGGAACTCTACAAATGAGAATTAAAGAGTTGGTGCTTTGCCACAAATGGAGTCAGAGCTAATTAGCTGAAGCAGGTGGATTCTGCTGACATGGAAAGCAGACAGATTGCTTTATATAGTTGTCTTTCACAAAATCGCACACAAAAGCACACTGACACAATCTGTAAAAAAAAGCAGCTTTTTTATGTGTCTGTTCTACAACTCAAGCTGTATTTCTGCATATCCCAAGGATATCAATATAGAACTAACTGTACCTTCTAATGGTCTGTTTTTCATTTTTCTTGCATTTTTTTATTTTTGTGATAATAAGTAACTTATTAACTAATTAACTAATTAACTATTAACTAATTAACTTTGGAGAAAAGAGCACAGCAGTTAAACAAAAACAATAAGCTGTGTACTAAAACAGGAGAGGAAGAGGAAAACTAACTGCGTTGGACACCGACAGCATAACGTGCATGGATGTGCAAACCCAGACAAATGAGCAAACCACCACATGCTCAAGAGGGTGAAAGTCAGCTGCTGTAATAGAGCCTCTGACTAAAAGCTGATACATCAGAACAGTCCTGCGTTATACAGCGAAGCAGTGTGTACGCAAACACACAGCTTGCACACCGAGGGCAGTTGTGCAACATGTCCGTATTACTACAGGAACCACAGAATGTCCTCCTGCAAAAACCAACTTGTGCAAAATAAATATTTAAATCAAATGAAGATCACTTAGTGCCTGTGGCTTTTTAGAAAAGCATGAGATGAATGCTCCTCTTCAGAGTGGATCCTCAAAGGGACACAGTTGTCACATTCCCACCCAGCATACATTAATAAACTAAAACCCCCATGAATTTTTATGGCAGCTGCTTGGTCAAGGTGGGGGATGGAGGGAAGGGAGTCGGCACATGGACACGTGTGGTGGGGAGGCGTGAACCTGGCTGAGAGGTTCTGCTCACCTGAGTAGGCCCAGTATGACTCTTTGGCTGCCCTTCTAGTCCTGGTCCCGACGGCACTCCTGTGGTCACCTCCTCGTGGTAAAGACCCCGGCTGATCTCCCGCCCAAGCTGCAGAAAACAGTTAGCCAAGTGAAAAACAGAACCTCCAACACGCAGGGCCTTCCATTGTTAAATTTTCCAAGGCTTTTGTGGACCAAACATTGACTAAAATCTCCATGATTTGGTGGATCATGCAAACATTTCAGGTGAAGGAGCCTGTAAACTGCAGTCTGAAACTAGACAAGGCCCAGCGTTGTGCACCTTCTTTCCTCCAAAACAGCCTTTATTAACAACAAGTTTGATTCTTTCAAGCTTTTGTTGCTGCCATTTCCTGGGTACTTCTTACAGCAGTGACATCGTTGCCTTGCAGTTACCTTTGATACAAGTACATGAAAGCAGAGCACAGCCCCCCGTGCTCTCTCCCCATTGTCTGACTTGCCAAGTCAAGCTAAAGCTCAGGTCCTGCAGCACCAGAACATTCTGCGAGTGCAATTTCTAACACACCGCGTCCAGTTAAGCAGCAGCAACTGCATGAGTTACCACTACAGAGCAGATCGCAGCTTTTACAGGTGCGCGGCTTCTTCGGCACCCACTGCGCAGGGGTTAGAAAATTAAAACATCTATTTATATAAGAAATTAAAGCTTCGAACTTCAAAAAATAAAGAAAGTGGGGCAGGAAAAATATGCACACGCACGCACGCACGCACACACACACACACACACACCTGTCACCCAATTGAGACTAAGCGCAGCAACATGTGACACAGCATGTAAACACACTGCTCCACAGTAAATCCAGGCTCAATGACGCCTGGTACGATCCATTCCGGTGTGCGCTTTTTCAGGGAAAATCCATCCTGCTGGTCTATAGCAAACAAATTAAGGACACAATTCATTTATGCTTTGTCCCTGAATGAATGCAATTTATGAGGAAACCATGTAAGGCTGAAAGTCCCTATAAAATGAATTCTATAAGAGCAAAGACAATCTAATTCTAGAATTCCCATTAAACAGATTAGTCCACAGATGAAGACAAAGAACAAAGCCCAGGTTTGCAATGACAAATGTTCAGAGCATTCAGTGCACGCTGCGTTTTGAGAGCCCAACATCTGAGATGCTATCTCCAAGGCATCCAGCACAAAACGGATGAGATCGTCATCAGTAACACAAGCACAAATCGAACAAACAAAGCTATTTATATGTAAATGGACAATTGATTCACTGTACAGTTTGTAATGTGTGCACGCAGTCATAATACAATAAAAAGCAACCAATGGAGGATAGCAAACGGCGGTTGACGCGTCGAAAACCACTTTCTGTAGATGTTTGTGAACTGTTGTATTATACAGTACACACTGAGCAACAGCAGGTCTGACACAAGCACGGCGTCTCCCATCCTGACAGCAGCAAGGCCAGCAGACGCCATGTTGAAGGACACTAGGTGCACATGCTGCTCTGTGGTTGGGTGACCAAGTTGTCTGGAAACGAATTTCCCTCTTATGACAGCATCATGACAGACCTGAGCATGGCAGCTTTACTGAGAATCCATTATTCATAATACTTGCAGGATTTTCAAAAGGTAAGTCTAAAAAAGTAAAGTGAAACCTTTGGTCATAGATGGAAAAATAAGCAAACTTTCTGTTAGGACTGTCGATTGCATTTTTTTTTTTAAATAGTGATGGGAGAGATGGGGCCGGCAGTGAAGGGAAAGCTCAGTTACAATACTGTACAGTGCAACCGGTAACCCAGCTGGGTCCAGACCACCAACATTTCCCCTCCGAGACAGACAAAAAACAGGGGACTGAGCTAATTTCGGACAGGGCAATTTGGACAAGTCAGAACCCAGCTGACCATGCGAAAAGCCTCCATGTAACCACAGCCATAAAAGATGAAAACGGAAGGTACAGCTGGGAGTACAGTGCACCACAACTCGCCCTTTAAACAAGTTGGAGCTGTGAAAATGTCTCCGTGGGTAATCCCCAAACGGGCAGTTCTAAGGCTGCTACCAGGGTAGTGACCGTCTGGCACACACGCGGACAAAAGACGCAAAGGTGACCCACGAGGAAGACGATGCTGAAGAACCAACTGCCAGGCCAGTATGTCCAGTATTCTAAGACAATTAGTAAACCTACCTGCCAAGAAGCTGGGAAGGCCTTAAAAAAGGTGAACGGATAAACCGGTGGAAGACAAGTCTGAAAAGAAAAGGGCTGTGAGACTTTAAGAATACAATTTTTATCCCAACAGGATTGCAGCACTCGTGCAAACATACCAAAATATTGAGTTTTTGCAGTCTGCTGGAAAAAGCTGTATTCTCTTAGACATCGTGGAAGTCAAATGAAAAGCTTAGTTCATTCATCTGAAAGAAATGCCCTTGAGTTCTTCCATGCATTAATCTCTGCTCATTCCGACGTGGCTCTTGTCTGCCGCAGGAGGACGAGATGAAGGACGGGTTACCGTATTCGGCCGAATAGTAATATTGCTACACGAGATTAGCTGCAAGCTCAATTCCACAGAAGGCGTTTCTTTCCAGAAGGATGGGGGTCAGGGGAAGGTTGAACTATGATGTGACATGTCCCCACAAAGCTCCGTTTCGGTCACACCTGTCACAGCCTGTGACCTCTGCCCTTATGCCCACCCCTCCCCAGTGAACATCTCCTATACGGTCATGCTCAATACAGCAGCTCCACTGTCAAAAGGGGGAAACGAAATTCCACTGTAAGGTAATAAGATTCCCCCTCTTTTGCAATATTAAACTAAGTAATTATGTTGATTTTGGGTAGAATAACAGCTGAAACGTTTTTGCTCAAAGGCAGCACAGTGGGGCAGCGACCAGCGGTTATGGGATTCAATCCAACCCGGTCTGTGTGGAGTTTGTATGTTCTTCCTGCGTCTGTGTGGGTTTCCTCCAGGTGCTCCGGCTTCAACCCTCAGGCCTAAGACATGGTTTTCAGGTTAAATAAGTCACTCAAGTGGTTTTAGTGTGGGTGTGGCTCTGCGGTGGACTGGCATCCCAGACTCCACACTACCACAACCCTGACCAGCACAGCAGTAAGGAAAATGGATGGAAGTTTTGCTTAAAATTGAATGAGCCAAATCAAAAAAAGTACAAAATGGACGTGGAAATGTATTTAATCACCAGCATTCAGTTGCACATAGAAGATGAAGGCATTTACTGCTTCTCCGCATGAGTGATGCTTCTCCTCAACTTCTACACTTTAAGCGGACACTCATTCAGATGCTAAATACAGTTTGTGTGTTTAAATGAAACCAGAACACACACTTTGAGAAAGCATTCTGAGCGGCTGTTTTAAGCAACACACAGCTTGCAAAGTGCTGTTCATTAGGTGGTCGTCCGGGTTTCATGGGGTCCAGACGGGAAGCTGGTCAGCCAGGCCCAGACGGAGCTGACAGGAAAGGGAGTTGTGCCAGGGGGGGGGGGGCAAAAAAAATCACAGGCCCAAAATAGCTGAGCGGCTTCCTGGCTCCAATTTGCATACAAAGGCTGGGTCTTGTGGAGCAAGAACATACTGCACAAAGCCATACTGCAGTGTTAACACAGAACCCCAGCAGGTCTGTCAGCTGTTACCCTACTCTGCTGTCATTAGCAAAGGCATGTAGTGCCTCTCACTCACACACACACACACACACGAGAAAAGGCTACCTGCCACAGTCGCTGCTGTGACAGGAAACCTGGTGCTAGATGTGATCTTGTCTGCAGGAGAGGCTGTCTGACAGAGTGGCAGACAGACAGGAGAGAGCCACTGGTGCTGGACTGACATGCTGTACAGCACAACAGCCAAATGCATGGGGGTCACGGAGTAGGAGAGCCACGTTCAGACGCCAGCATGCAGTCTGCTCTCAGCGCCTGGTCAGCTGCGCACATCTCTCCTCATCCTTCACAGGCCTGTTGCCTGGGCTTCCATGTGCTATTATCCAGTAATGTGAGCCGCCGATGCCGTGCGCATCCACAGGAAGTCGAGATGAGCTGCTCCTCGCCTCGTGTCACGCCCAGCTGGTCGGAAAAACTTGCTCACCACATCCTGAAAACACTCTGAGGAGTCAAATCAGTCAAAGGAGCCCCCATCACACTTAACACATCCAAGAGCGCAACGCAGGTGGGAGGTAAAGGTTTCTAACTATCCGTCACCTTTCAAGCACTCCCACCAGCCACGTCTTCCTAAAGCCGAGTTCAGGCTACCTCCATACCAGAGACGGACGAGCCGACACGTAGCACACTGGCGTCAGGGGAGCTACTCTGCCAGTTTTTTTTTTGGTGCTACTACATCCTTTGAGAATAGTTAATATATTTATAATGAAACGGCACAGACGTGCCACTCACACAAACATTCTTCTATTCTGAACTCAGCTCTTACCCAAAGTTGCATCATTACATGGGGAATAAATTACCGACTGAAGACTCCCGTTGCCTCCTGACAATTAAGGCTGCTGTCCGGAGCATCTTTGCTGCAGCACCTGAGATCAAGGGATGCCCATCTTTGAGCAGGAAAGCGTAGGGCACATACACAGCTGCCGTCTCATACGGACTCATTCGAGGGCTCCAAAGTGATATTCTGTCAGATCCACATGCGTTGATCTTGTGGACTGCACAACACCAAGGTGAGAATGAAAACCTTTACTGCACACTTTGGATTAATCCAATGTTGAGGAACTGAGCGCGCGCAGTTGTGTCGGTCTCCTTTGATTGCGGAACAGCTTTACCTCGGCCTTCAGAGGCATGCTGGATGCAAATTCCATGCGACTGAAACAAATAATTTAATATGAATCTCAATCTGATGACAGGAAAGCTTTCAGCAGCGCAGTCACTAAAGTCCCGAGGAGGAGGAGTTCATGGTCTCACATCAAAAGGGAGCCTCGGGCCTCCACAAAGACCAGTTTACTTATTAAGTTTATTTATTTTTAAACCTCTTTAGCTCTTCATTCTGACAGGCCTTCCTTGAGCAACGAGCACCTCTAATAAATCATAAAACAAACTGTATCCTGTTCATTTAATTTACATTTGCAGTGATTTTTTTCCCCTCTCCCCACAAGAGAGCAGACAGCAAACAGGAAGAGACTTGTCTGAGCATGAATTATTTTTGTATAGACTGAGAAAAGGAAACCGTTCCTGTAATTTCAAAATCAACTACAAACGATTGCATGATAGCTGAATGGTATGACCAAAGGCAAGGCCCTAAATTTTACCTCCCAGAAAGGGGGAGGAGAATGTAAAATTAGCCACAAACCTTTCACTGTTTTCATACTTCAGCAAAAATAAGCAAATAAAAGCAGGCAGAAACAGCAGGATGGAGAGGAGAGTTAAGCCCCAACTGACGCGAAGCCAAGTGGATCACAAGGCTCTTGAGAAACACTCACTGCAACTTGTACAAATAAGACCTCGGTATGAAACTAAGTACTCCATTCATTCTTCCAGGGAAAGGAGGGCTTTGCTCACTATCTCACCTGCAGAGTACATCCTGCGGAGGGGCGTTCTTCAGTTTTTGTCACGTGAAGCTGTGATTTGCTGAGAGAAGGTCCTGCGTCTGATTTCCCGCTCTCAGCCTAATACCCCTGAGCAAGCTAGCAGCTGTACACTACTCCATACCCAGACCTGACATTGTAAGATGCTATTGAAAGAGGTGTCACATAAATACAGGTTGATTAAGAAGGAATTGAAGCCTTTCATAAACATATCACTCAGTAACTGAGTTTCATATAAACACGCGGTCCAAACCAGTTTGTGAAGGAACTGACGGGTGGTACGGCTAACTCCACAGGTTCTGCATACTTACTGCACATTCATGTCATACTTAGCTACAGACTAATAGCGTTCAATTTTTTTTTCAAATCACCCTGCATTAATGTAGGGAGGCGTTGTAGATATTCCATTATTGTAGCGAAGCCATTGAGACTAAATCAGGGTGAGGAAAATAACCAAGGAAACCAGCAGTGTTGAATACAATAATGTAATCGTGAAAGGTTTTTGAAAAATTCAGGAGAAAACACTAATGAGACGCATGTCTCGGTATCCTTACCCCTTTGTATATACGAACTGAAAGGTTAAACCTTTCCACTTGCTGCTACATCAGTGCTGGAAACGGATATAAAAGTACCATGCGGCCACACACAGAGCCAGCAGCACTAAAGCTGGCACCTTACAGCTTCACGAGAGGCCGAGAACAACACAGATCTATTACATAACAGCACGATCTGAATGAAATCGTCATCACTGCCATCATCCACAGCACATGTCACGTTGCGTCATCCGCAAAACCACAAGCAAATCTGAGCACCACAGGTCCCAATTAAAAAGCTGGTGAGGCTGAACACCAAGCTGAACTTGACCTAATGCAGACACAGCGCACACAGTCCGGCCACTTCATCCGGGGGACACCGCGCCAGCACGAGGCCAACTTGACAGAGCGCAGACTGCATAAGATATTAGGGCAAAGAGGGCCAGTTGGCTCTGTCTCCTAACTACCTGGCAGGACGGCAGTCACGTGAGGAGAAGCGTCTGTGCTCAGAATGAAATGGATATAGCGCAAGCCCAAAGGCCTGTCAAGTGCTGAAGAAGATGGTCGTTCTCCCTTGGGAGGCCGATAGTGACACTGCATCACCAAACACTGAGGTACCGCCAGATTCTGCAGGAAATTACAACAGATTTACGAGCTACTATTGCACCCATTCTTCTTTACTGGCAAGTATTTTTCAGTGTCTTTAAAAACAGCGTGCATAAAAATGCGACATTATGTTGAGTTAGTGATGATCAGCAAGATTCAAAAAAAGTGGAAAAAAGATAATATTAATTCGACTGCTGCAGTATCTAATCAGTTGCTGTAAACAAGATGCAGCTCAAAAACAGCAACCAGTCAAAGGACCAAAGGAACATCACCGTGTTCCTTTCATTCAGAAGAACGTGCCTTGTACAACGAGCAGTTATTGATCTGCCACAGCACGTCGGCGAGACAAAGTGACTGCACTAGACAAGTTGGCAGAATGGAAAACCAGAGCGGAGTGCTGTGTAGCTTGTGGTTTGTATTTAGAACAGTATTTATGGTAAGTCCATTTAGAAGAATACATTCTTTTTACTGATGTATTTCAGTTAAGCCGGTTCAGGCAAGGCTTAAAAATGACTGCACTGTGAAGGCTCAGGGTGAGCTTGGCTACAGAGCCGCAGCCATGCTCAAAATCACATTTATCTGAATTCTTCCAAGGGGCTTTGTGCTGCAATGGAAGGCTCTGGCATGGGTTTGTTAACAAAGAGAACAAGAGGGAGAAGACAGACAAGACTATAGTTACAGAGGGAGTGAAAAAGGCGTAGAGCACCCTACTGAACCATTCTGGGTTCAGACACTCTATGAATATACCATTCAGTGCAGCAACAGTGACAAGTGTGAGTGAACATGCTGGAATCTACTCCACCCACACACTCACAAGGTGTCTGGTCAAGTATGAAGTCTGAAATGGCCCAACACATCTTCCAGCTCTTCTACAGCAGGTTCCACAGTTGTTTGACATTTCTTTATGGGCTGCTGTTCTTCCGCTCTTACTTACACTTACGTGCTTACACTTAACACGGGTACTGTGTACCTTTCTGCACTGGCTGGATTCTCAACTAGCTCTCTGTTCATAACGATAGATCATCAATGCTAAGAAGGTAATGCAACAGCCGAAATTACTTTTATGTCGTTTCTACAAAGCAGAAGGACAGCGAGAAATCAGGAAGGACTGTGGTCTGTTGCCCACAGGTTGCCTTCTGTAATTGCATGAAATACAATGCGAAATCAGACGGCTTTATAGGAACATGAAAACTGTTTGCATCTACCTATCAAACCCAGAGGTAAGAACAGGCCAAGAAGCAGAAATTAAGCAGTTTAGCATTTGAGCAAAATACATCTTCTATATGTTCTGGTACAGAGGCTGTTTGACACACAACTTTGTAGCACATGCCACAAAGTGAAGGAGTTTGCTGTATTTATGGTCAAATCCATTTCAAAATTCAATTCAGATTAATAAATGTGCAGAACTGCCAAAAACAACTTTAGGTCAAACCAGACCCTTCCCTGGAAATATATTTATAAAAGGCTTTATTCTGGAGTGCGACAGGGTAGCTGAAAAGCACAGCCTTGTTCAGACCAACCTGGCTTTCGGACGCTGACCATTTCAGCACTATCGTTATAACAGGGATCTGCAAAAAAATGGTTCTCTAAACCACTAACCAAATTTTCCTCAAGTTTTGCGAACTCAGCAGGAGATGGAATATTCACCAAACAGAAAATGGTTCCATGGAATATATGCGGAAATACATATTCTTAAACAATGAGGACCATGAAAACTGCGTTGGGAAGTAAGAGGTCATAAAGTTTAGAGAGTTCACATGGACAAAGCACCGGGACATGCAACATTGGGACTGCCGACCTCAGTCAGAGCGCAGTCTACATCCCAACAAAGTCCTGGTGGCTTCCAAGTAACCACTTAAGACACCAAGACTGCCATTCAATACATCAGACAGTTAAGTAATTGGAGGAGAGAACATACAGGGGAGGGCTGCCAGCGGCTAAAGCAGTAAAGACAAGTGCCAATTGCTTTTCTTTAAGAGAACTTTATGGAAACCTTATCTCTATGTCCATATCAGCTGAACAGTAGCACCTTCCTAACTAAACTTCTACAAGTGAGGACAACGAAGCTTCCCTATGCAAAAGTCACAATGCGAGACTTACATATTTAATAATAGTACTACAGCAAAGACTGTTATACTCTTGGAAGACCATAGCTGCCTGATGAACAAGCAAATAAAGATACATCTGTCAATATAACATGCTCTGTTCCACAGGATCAGCCCGCTGAGACTTCAGAATGACTCCCCAATACAGAGCCACGTTTCTTCAGCCTTTTCAATTTTACAGTAATCGCTTGTGAAGTACAGTCAGTCCCCGAACATTAACTTCAGGTCATGTCCACTTCTGTCATTTCTTTCAAAAGAAAATTCAACAGGCTGTAGTGAGAGTCGTAAAACAATTACACTGCAACTACCCATGATTACGACTGATGGAAAGATTTTAAATGTTCGGCCATAAAGGACTTTAATGTATGTCACAACACACAAAGGAATACATCAGTTTCAGAATCTGCATCTGAGCCCTGATCTCTAATACCTGTACAGAATGGTTCACAAACAACCCCTGGCAGAACATCACGGGAATCCGAGAATACATCAGGTTAGCTATCCCAGGTGACCTTCCATCTGCCATTTAGCCAGCAAGCTCCACTTTGTCCCTTGGCTCCCTGGCTTCACTCCCATGTGTGACAGGTCTCCTAGAAACACTCCCCACAAGAACACAATTCAGCAGGGATGCAACTCTCCTAAACCTCGTACAGAAACAGAAGCACAAATCTCCCCTCCCGCCCAGCTCAGATTCAAGCCCCTACCAGTATGTCGCAAGCAATAGGATCTTCTGAGCTGTAGCTCATGCCCAAAGTTGGTCTGTAGAGATTTGCACATTTTCAGTTTGGAGGGGATGTGGGTTTGGATCAGGCTCAGCCTGTGTGGGTTTGGATGTTCTCCTTGTATTTGTGTGGGTTTTCTCTGACTGCCCCCGTTTTCCTCCCACAGCCATAAGACACATTTCAGGTGAACTGATGACTCCAAACTGCCGTTAGCGTATATATGTTTCATCAAGTGTTTTCGTAACATGGCGCCAAGATGGTTAAATCACTGCAAGCACTGCACCCCGGGTCACCTTTAGTTGATGGCGATATAGGGTTATGGCCTTTACCAAGTGAAAACTGCTGAACAAAAGCAAAGAAATCTACCCCCCTCCCCCCAAAAAAACAGAATCCCGATCACAAAAAACCAGTGTTAAAACATGGACAATCTTTTCAACAATAAACTAAAAATTGCACATCAGAAAGCAGGTTTGATCAGAAGCAAAGTCCAGGAGGTAAAACCAGATTTCCCATGCAAGGATTATAAACAAACAATAAAATCTCAGGGCCAGTGTTTAAAAAAAAGATTAGTAGAACGAGGGCCCCCCAAGAGGAATCAACAAGGTGAACCTGCAGTCGGCATACTGGGAGAACATAGCAAACTGAAGGTACATTTTTAGAGCCTGATGATTACACAAGTTGTTTCTCAGAGGCCTTGTGGTATTACTGGCCCAGGACAGCGTCCGCAGGGGCACAGTGTGTGTGTGTGTGTGTGTATGTGAGAAGGAGAGGTACGGGGGGCCAGGGCCGGTCCCCAAGGGGCAATTAACCGACTGAAGAAGGGCTAAGATCGGAAAAGGGAAGGGGGGGGGGGACTGGAACACGGTTGTAACAAGTGTGAAAAACAAAAACAAAGTCCTCCTCACAGGAGACAACAAATCAATGAAGTTTAGAGGATTTGCTAAAGAACAGAATTAAAGTATTGTGTGGTGGTGTAACTTAATGAGGTGACGTACGTTTGGGAGATAAATGACCAGGACGCAGCTGAGAGTGACAGTAACCCCCACACACGCACAGTAATACATACGCACTGCATCGGGACCCCGAGATAAAAGCTAATAAGCCTTAGATT
Source organism: Arapaima gigas (assembly GCA_900497675.1). NCBI lineage: Eukaryota > Metazoa > Chordata > Actinopteri > Osteoglossiformes > Osteoglossidae > Arapaima > Arapaima gigas. The sequence continues at coordinate 2,035,332 of UFQX01000033.1, forward strand.
TATATTTAACTTGTTCTCTAAATATCCACATTTTGTTTACAGCACAAAGTAGAAAGGTGCTTTCACAAAAGATTTAATTAGTAAGAAGGAAACAAAGCGGACAATTCCCACAACACCTTGCACAGAGGGGGGAACAATTTATCAAAACAGGTTGGTGGCAACATCGTCACTTGGTGTCATCTGTAAGGATCACAAGAACACAATTAAGTCAAAGTCTGATTCTTAAAATTTGAGCAAGGCTGAAAGCGAGCAAACCATGTTTACTTCCCCGACCAGGTCTGTGGGCCAGAGAGCCAATGAATTTAGCTTTACTGCTTTATTGGATGCACTTTTACATTTCTTCACCTTTACTTATTTAGCAGAAGCTTTTCTATCAAAGCAATACACAATAACAATGGCAAAGTACTTAAACATATACATTTGACTCAACTAAAAAAAAACATCCTTACAATCAAAAAGCAATTAAAGATAATGTGAATATTCAGTTTGTAAAAATCAAGAAGTTGCACATCCTGGACACACACAGCGATCACTTTCACTGGCAGAAACTGGGTCCTGCACAACAGTCAACATGTGTGTTCATGGCTACCTTTCGCAAAGCATCAGCCCCTATTGACACCTCTGCACCCCCCCCGACAGGGATGGAAACAGCTTCTTCATGTGCTGTGAAATGAATCCAGAGGCATGATCACAGTAGCATTTTTTAAGCCCTCAGGCTATAACAATAACAAACAGAAGACTTCCAAGGGCCTCGGAGCAGACCTCACAGTGTGTCTGGGAGTCTGACAGCTCCCCCGTGACGCCTCTGCTGACATTTCCACATAATCCTCGGCAGACATGCTTTTTGTTGAACTTCTAAAGATTCTTCCGCTACATACAAGTCTCTCACACAGAGGGGAGAAAGTGCTTCACATTAGCTATTTATTTCTACCTCATGGATGGCATCCGCTGTATGTGTCTTACAGAGGCTGCAACGATTTTTAAAAATTTAGATCACGCAGATTCTGTGGCACCCAGCGAAAAGTGAATCCCCCACCCAAACCAAAAAGCATTTACATGAGCCCGGGTCTGGGAAAAGGTTACACAGATCCCGCACTTCCCCGGAGCACCGGGCTGTGTTACTGCCCGTAGACAAAGGACTGCAGCATGCATAACCAATGGAAGACTGTTTGGAGTTAGTCAGGCTGAAAAATGCGGTAACTCTCTCGTGGCGAAGCACGTTGGACAAGCCAGGCTGGGAAGCTTCCGAACCGAGGCCACACAAGGTTGTTCTTCACAACATCATGGTTAAGACACATGACTTCAAAGGCCAAGCAGCTACGCGGCTTGTCAGCCTGTGAAGTGTCTGCTGCACCTTTGAACGACAAACAGGCTTTAAGCAAAGGTTCCGCAAGCAGCAGATACAAAGTTATGCCTGCAGGTCACAACCGCTGCATCTCGGCCCCCTACATTAGGTGCAAAATTTGTTTGGCAAAACTTGCTAGGAAAACCAGGTTATATTCAATTTCATTAGGTCCCAAGATGCCGAAAGTGATGTGCATTTTAAACCTATGTTTTTAGCAGCATGTAATCTGGTGGGAAATGGATGACAATGCAGCCCCTCAGGGAAGGGGAAGGAAATTCAAGCTGTCCCACACAGTGTGCTGTATGCTCTTCACCACCACCCAATTATGTGTTCTTCTGTATTATTTCCAGCCCAGTTTTCAGCCTGTCCGCACCCCCCAGGCACGGCTCAAAGGCAGGACGTGCGTACTTCTCACACCGGGCACAGCAGCAATTTGAAAGCGTGTGTAGGTGTGGTACGTGATCGCTTTGAAATTGCCAGTCAAATTTAACCCCCCCTCCCCACTTAAAAAAAAAGGTCCTGTGCCTTTATGATAACTATAACCATAGCCTATGTTTAGTAATCACAGGGTTCTCAAACCGCATCGTGCTGGCCTGAAGAGGGCCCGTGGGTGGGGAAAAGAAGCAGAAAGACGTTAGTAAGTTTGTTTATCCAACGTCCTGTTGCTTTCAAGTGGAGCGGACTGCTGCGGGCAGGATGGCCACAGACCGGGCGCTTCGTTTGTGCCAGGGTCCCGCCGGGTGCAGCGAGCAGCAGCTTTGAAGCAGGCGCTGCCACTGTAGACTTCGAAGCGGTACTTTCGCCACTAAAGATTATCTGCATAAACAAGCAGCTCGCCAAGTAAACAGCAGCACCAAGTTAAGCATTGAAGCTAATGAGCGCTATAATAATCTTGGGAGACCGTGTGGGCCGACGAAGGGGAGTGCACCAGTTGCAAGTTTCAGAGCTTGATGGAATCCACATTAGGAGGCGCGGTAATTACCATCATTATTATTCATTAATTTGGCAGTTGCCCTCATAAAGACATTACAGAGGAAAGGCAGAAATTCGAGCGCCTGCCTAACGATGAACAAGCGGGTGACACAACATTTTAATTCCGTACAGAAACGAGGAGCGGTAGGTGAGCGCCATGTGAACTGTGGACCGGAAGGTCATTTGCCGGGAGCCACGGAACGGAACTGCCACTGTAACCTTGCGGATGGCAGGGAGCCCAGGCGGCTGCAGGCTGTCGTATTTATAGTTACCAGAACACAGTGGTATAAATAAATGAAAGGACAGGCTAAAGGCCTCTGCTGTACACGTACTGTCAGCATTATAGAATGCAACTACAAGTGCTTGGAGGCCCAACTGTTGATCTCCGCTTTGCTTTATGGGCGATGAATTCCACAAGGACAGACAAGCATACATTAAGGTGTCAGTCAGCGCTTAAAACCAACACACTGCGAACCGTGTCATTATTCTCAGCCTCTGGCCTGAGTTTTTCCCCATGTAAACTGCAGGTACAATGGGCTTGTAGAGAAGTAAACATGAGAAAATGACACAGTATGAAATACTACATTTTTACCACTATTGTTCTGTTTATTAGGCAAAAAAAGCACTTGATTTGCCTGCTACACCTCAAAAACCAGTCCAGGTAACCAGAAAAACCACCACAGTCCTTGGCCCCCCCCACCCCACCACTTCCTGATGAATCATGGCGCATCTCAAGGCCTGTGTACCAAGTTCTCCTTTTTCCAGGTTCCATTTACTGGAGCTACAAAATAATGAGTTTAATAAATAAAAGCACATCTTCATTTAACTGTAATAAGCCCCTTTAATGACACAAAGGAACTGTGTCTGTTCAGGCACCCTGTGAAAGCATGCAGCTTCCATTGCGTGGCCAGCCACCCTTGACGTTTGGGACGGCAGCTATCAGACACCGGTTCTGGTCAGTGCCTCTACGGCCTTGTCCCTAATTACCAGTCAAAATGAGTTTTGGAATAAGCTTAGACAAACTCCCCGGCACCCTCATCACTTTTCCTCTGGCACATTCGAAATACGACTGGACTCGGGCCAGTAAGTGAAATAAAACGAAGCAATGCATTGCTGATACGTTAATGCGTAAAGCAAAAACGTAAAGCAAAATGTACGTGGCACTCTCTGGCATTATGTTCCGAAAACCCAAACACACAAAATGAATGCGAACAAGTGCGGCATAATCAGCAGTGCAATATGTAATAGTTCGAAGCACAGTGTACAGAATGTCACACATACAGAAGAACCTGATGTCAGGCTAATTTTCCCTCAAAGATAATCTTTTTCACACGACTGGACTAGCATACCAATTTCCAGAGTAATGATAAAAACTTTCATACGCACAGTTTAAATACAGCTCCTCGTGGTTTTGCTCATCGTCACAAGTGACTAAGACGCTCCACCCATTGCCTTTATTGGCCATCGAGCACCAGCTGTGACTCGAGCAAATGAGACGAGCGGCTCGGGGTTCATCACGAGGGCCACGACACGTCGGTGTCGGAGGTCACCGGGACGACGGAGTTACAGCTCACTCACAGGAAAGATGGGTCAAGTGGCACCTCTTCACACAGACTTGCGCTGCAGCCACTAATCGGTGACAAGGTCTCCCCGTCATCAGGCGAACTGCCTTTCATACTGGTCCTACAGCCACCTACTGACTCCAACTCGCCCATCTCATAATGCAACCTACACAGTCAACTGACCCCCAGTTCACACGAGCTCTTTTCGGGGAAAGAGAAAGAGGGGGTGTGGAGTCAACACATCAGCTGGGCCTCTACTTCCTTCACATATTTCTGACAGCAAGGACAGCACCAGAAATAAGAAGTACGGCAGAGAAAATACTGTAAAATATGCACCCCCTCCCCTCCCCCCCAGACCACACAGAGAAAAAAGCTCATATGCAAAAGGTAACGTGAAAAGCCAATATAGTTTTCAGACTCGCACAACGTGAGAGTTCTGTGCCGACGCCAAAATCCGACAATTTCCACCTACCTGTCGGCCTTTGGCGATACCGATACGCACGTTTGTAAAACACGAGAAAACTGACTAGATCTTCCTGGAAGAAGAATTAGACAACTGAAACATTTATTTGTGTGACATTTCAGTTTTTCAGGCCACATGCAGACATTTAAGTAATGCTAAGCCATATTTGGCTGCCCATCTGGTCCTTAAATAGGGAATAGTTTTGCAGGCTGTAAATACTATGTCTCACTTTCTTTTTGATGGAAAAAAATTAAAATGAAATAATGATTTTTTCTTTTAAATTAAGGTAAAACGATACAGTGATAAAGAAATAACATGGCTTAACAGTAATCTTTCTCTGGAAGTGCGTCATTCTATTTCTTACCACGTGCTTCGTTGCAGGAAATTCTCTCTTTTTGTCGGCCATATTAGAAGCCGCGCCGAACAATTTTTTATCATCGATACCAATTAAGGGTTACTCAAGTTCACAAGTGTTATAAATGGCATACGTACTGTTTCTCGCCTTTAAAAGTAAATAATTTTAAAAAATAACTTTCACACAGCACATATGCTCGTGCTGTACGTCACGTATGGTAAAATATAGGTATCACCCTCATGTTGATTTGAAAAAAGTAAACATTTTCTGCCTGATATCAATATGATTCCAGTATCATCCTGCATCTATTATAGTTTTAATGCTGGGTTTCTTTTAACTCACCTGTAAATATTTATTTCCTTTACTATGAATCACAGAAATGCCAGTGGGCACCGGTGCTAATTTCTGACAGCATAGCTGAGACGAGCAACGAGAAACCCCTCTCGAACCACAGCACTTCCACAAAAAGAGCCATATCCTCTCCATCCAAGACCACTGCTGCTACACTCGCTTTCCTCTTCAGCTCCCGGTGCCACATGAAGATCAACAAATACATTTACGTCTGCGTAGCCCTAACCTCAGGCCACCTATATTACATTACGCAACACGCATGAGCCGTTGACATTCGGGGAAAACGACACTTGCTTGGAAGCCAGCACATATTAGAGCTGCCTGCTGTGTAAATTATGATGGATTGGAACTATGAGATATCATACCTTTTACAGAGCCTGACCAGTGTCTCCGAAAGGCAAGACCTCACCAGGCTGCCTGCAGGACACCGATTAATCGATCTATAGATTTTGACCAGCAACTTCCCATAATTTACCACGTAATAAATCTTCATTTAACCAGGACAGAGTGTTTAGGCCTTACATACTGAAGCATGACAAAAACACAAATCGCCATAACCGTTCTTTCACAAGGTTATTAATGTGGGAGGAAAACAAAAAATAAAGTCAGTTTGCACATCCCGTCTCCCAAACACGGCTCCGAACCGTTTAATCGCCACACGACATGTGTGCAACGCATGGCCAGTAATTGGTCTATTAGGTTGTACATTTGCTGCATCTGGCCAGCACAGTGCGGAGTCAACAGGATGGATTTATAGGGAAGGTGGCCTGGCCGCTCACCGATTTGGACTATCAGACTTTCACTGGGCTAATTAACAGCATTAATCATATGCAAAACGTTTCATTACAGCCTGTGCGTCTTTCGCTTCTTAATTGCCAGGCACTTCAGACTGCGCATCTACACTCAAGGAAAGAGAGCTACTTATCAAATCAACAGCCGCTTATTTACAGCATTGTATCCCGTCGCGTCGGCCATTACGGAAATTCACCGTGCATAAATTACACGGCCGTGCTGGATTTATTAGGAGGGGCGGGACCCATTCGGGCTGAAGGAATAGCAATGGGGCAGAAGGTCTTGTGTCGCTGCTAAAACTATTAAGAGGAGTTATGACACCTCACTTACGCAGCACCAATAAGAAACGTTGGGATCAATGTTTAGATCATTTTGTAACACATTTCATGAGACTGGAACTTCAGCTGTGGATCTTAGTGAGAAGAATGAGGCAACATCAACGAAGGAGGTGCTTTTCCTCCTGATCGCTGTGAAATGCAAAGTGACATGTTATCAGCACCATCTCACAACAAAGGAGCTTTCTTCATTTAAATTGGCTCTTAAAGGGCTCAACAGGCCTTGTCACTTGGATTCTGGCACTTCTGGGATTCTTTGACGACATGTCACAGTTCATCGTGTGTATGAGCCTGCCGCAGACGGTGGCATCACACAACGAGTTTGCGTGGCCTGCGTGTTTTTTTTTTTTTTTTGCAGAGCCAAAAGGGGCTTTGATCGATCACACATTAGCGCCGCAGGGAAAAGCGTTCGACTACAACTTGCACAAGTAAGTGCATCATATCAGCATATGGCCACAGAGATACAGAAGAGACAGTTTCATTTTTAACGTTTACGCAGTGAAATGTAGTGTGATGGCTGGAGTGCTCAAAATTTGATACATTTCTCCATTTGAGAGCTGCACCAAGTGCTGAAATATATCAATACATGTACAAATATCTTACGTTTTTTATATGCAGCATCTTCAGATGTCTTTTCTTCCACCATTTTACCAAACCCAAGGCTCAGCTCCCCCCTCGCCCCGGGTGGATTCGGACATTATATGATGATCAATACAGCGTGGAAGCAGCTGAGCAACTATAATGGAATGGAACAAAGCTGTGAACTAGCTTTCCACATAGCTTTTCTAAAACTGCACTCTGTGGCCTGTCTGAAGTCCAGGGCAAATATTCAGGACTTAAAATCTTTAAATCCAATCAGCTTTCTCCAAGGGCATGAAGGCATTGATTCCAGTGAGGGTATGGATGGAGGTGGGAAGGGGAATGGGAAGCATGCTTTGCTATTTCAAATGATCTCCTTTCCCCACCATCCCCTGCCAAATCTTTAAGTACACAAACTTAATGAACCCATTCCCAGTCTTCTCTGAGCTGCTCGACATCTCCATGAATGAGCAACATAAATACAGCAGGGTGCTTTTACTTTTTGACCCCAAAATCCCATTTTTCAACCTGCAGCTCCCAAAAAAAAAAAGCAACACAGCTTTGATGAACTCACTAAGGTGAGGAAAACAGTCACAATCTACACACTAAATATATTAACAATGTTTGGCCCACAATTTTTTCCAAAGCCACGTATAGCATTTCACCCATTCGTACACATATACATTAATACAAACAACTTTCCCCAGATCGTTTCAGGAGTGGTACTTTGGTCCATCGGATTGCAGCAGTAGTTGGGATCAAGACTTGAACTGGCAACTTTAAAGTCGTAAGTCCAAGCCCTCATCTTCATTACAGTGGAAATAAGCAAACCCATTAAAGACACCATTTCTCCCAGCAAAAAAAGTTTTCAGTCCATTACAGCAACCCTGCAGGCATTACAATTACGCTGTTGAAAAAGAGAACACACAAGGATAACAAACGGCAAGTTATGTGAGGTCAACAGCCACACGCAATGAACCACCTTTCACTTTAAGAACTCCACTGAAGTATAAAGAATTATGATAAAACCAACATCTAACAGTTAATTCTGCATACTAAATTATTTTGTTGTAACGTGCGGGAACACAGGGACACACCGGTCACCCTGCCAGCACAGCATCCTTTCACCTCCAAGTCCTATGGGACAAACTCACAGCATGCACAGCGACACATTACATACACCTCTAGATTCCTGTTAACCACTTATTCCTGTGTCCAAAGAATTACTCTCAAAACTGCCAATATCCTGGTACAGGTTATCTGGTGAAATCCCACTCGGAGCAGGTTAAACTGTCTTCAGAAACCCCACTGAACGTGATGGGAGCTCACAGTACTAACATTTGTTTGATTTTAAGTCGCGGGTTCCAGAACAAGTTAATGCAACAAGGAAAGCAGTAGGAAAGTTTGACAAGTGGGTGGAAGCTGTAATGAGAAGCACAAGACAATATACAGTCTGCATTGGAAATTGCATTTGTGGGACTGTCCTGAAAACAAATATTAATGTGTTTGAGGTGAAGAGTGTTTACAGTACTCCTTAGAGAGAAAATATCTGATAAAAATCGTTCATGGTGGTACTAAGCAAAGCGAAAGTAGGCATTTGCATTTTGAAAAGTTACATACTTTGCAGACTTAGACTCTACATAGATTAGAATCTGACTGTCAATATTTTTTTCCCTTCAAGTGAACCACCACTTTTCCTGAGAAATAATGGAAATATCCTGGTTGTTACCTGGAAACTCACCTTACAACTTTGTTTTCTGGGATAAAACATGTCCAAATATGCAGAATTTCTATTGTCGTTAATGCCATAATTATACACGTTAAATGCCTCATTCAAACATTTTAAAAATAGACCAATTTCATAGCCTTGAAATATCATATACTGCGACATCCATGGAGGAATCCATTGCAGCAGAACATTAGGGTTGTTATGCAGTGAATTCCATCACTGTGCTGATTCAACACTGCAGATACATTCCAGCCTCAACTTATAAAGTCAGTGCTCGTTCCCCCATATTTCCGGTCTCGTCCTGTAGTTTGATAACCAGATGCATTTACGTACGTCTGCTTCCTTAGATCATCCTTTCACATTCTAATTAGACATTGCATTTGAATGAAATTGTGATGGTGGACTTTTTTTTATTCAATTTTCTTGGCTGGACAATGTTGTATTGAGCGCAAATTGAGTAATTAAAAAAAAAAAACGATCACGTTCTAGTGAAAACCCTTATAGGCTGTGTGTAAATCAAAGGCCGACTATTTACAACAGAATCCACTTAAGACTTTGTCTAGGAAGAGAGAGAGAGAGAGAGAGAGAGACGTAGAAAATATATTGAAAATAATATGTCCTACACTCTACAAGACTGCTGTTCGCCAGTTCAGACTGATAACGGTTTTTCCCGTTTGGGTTCCGAGCTCTCAGCAGATTAAGCACATTAAAAAAAAAAAAAAGCGTGGCTTGTAAGCAAAATGGCAAATGTGCCAAATCCATCAGTATCAGGGTCTCTTCACAATAAAGGACTGTATGCTGATGCCAGCTCACATTAAAAACAGCACGAGAAGCTCACCCCGGAGAGAGGAAGACAAAGTCACCCACAATCCCCTTATTCACTACGGATGCCAGATGCGTTGGATCCAACGAGGGCTGAAAATCCCGGGACAAATATTTAAATCACTGCAACAACATTCATTCTCCTCCCGGGAGCAAGCAGTGAGAGACTTTGTTCCTTGTAGGATGTGAGAATATGGTTTCCATGTTCTGCGTTACCCTGACATCAGATAAACATTTTCACGTCCTCCTCCATGTGCTGAAATAAAGCGAAAAACGTTTGTAAATAATATTAAGTGGTTTCTTAGGGTCGCTGGCACCCGTTGCCTACCAACTCGGGGAAGAGGGCAGCCCCAGTGGGCCGCATCTGGCACAACACCTGAGCAGCCTGTGCTGCAGGACCATTACTAGGAGACTTAAAAGCGCATTCTGCCTCCGGTAGCAATTTCACAATCAGGAGGTTGTTTTTGCCGGTGGATTCTTGTTCTCCCCCTGCAGAAATGTGTTATGTCAAAGAAATAATTTCACCCGTCCATGTGACTGATGGACCAGGGCCAGCTCATCCAGAATTGTGAACGTGTCCTCCTGTGGTTCTGCTGCTCCTTGCCCACAGTCAGAAAGGGTGTCTGACTCAGGACCACGGAGCAAGAGATGCTCACTGAACATACCCCACACCCTTTCCAGGCAGCCATAAACACAGACTTACTGAAATGGAAATTAATTTTTTATCCAGCTAGAAAAGGAAGCAGGGCGTCCATGGGCAGCCTATCATTTCAGCTGTAATTCTGACACGCGTTTGCTTGACAGAGGCGGTGCCTGTCTGACCGTTATCTGCTTAAGACAGCCGTGTCCCTTTTGACGGGACATTTTGTTTGTCAGCAGCTTCGCAACGCGTGGTAGTTGATCCCAGTCCTGTTTCTAGAGGGACAGAGCGGATTTTAGTCCCATTACTGCTCTGTGAAAGTTGTCTTTCTTGTCAGCAACATTATTGCTTAATGGTGCAAAAACAAACGACACAGAAACGAGTCACGGCCGGATGCAGAGAAAAACTATCCCGAATGCTACTGCTGGCGTGATGTGTGCCGAGCAGAGAATCTACAGAAGGTTGTCAGGCCACAGGCTTAGAATTTGACCAAAATGGAAAACAAGAGAGGCAGCAACAGTGCATAAGCAGCTTGACCGTAGTAATGCAGAGGTGTCATGGGGCAGGGAGGTCTTCCGATGTCAAAGTCAACATTAAGGAAAGTAGGCACAACTGTATGGAGCCTCCTGGGAACAGACAGGTTGCGGGCCAATTATCTAAATCAGGAGCCCATTGGACCGAAACGTCAACCACATGTCATCTGCCCTTTGATGGGCACAAAGAGCACCATTTAATAGGGGTACTAAACCCAGCTGGCTGTCAGACAGAATCATGAGCCAGTTCTTAAGAACCATTCCTCACTGCTGAAAATGACACAAAGATATTTTAACCACGTATCTGCTAGGCTCAGTAATCGGACCAATGACAAGCGCACATAGCATCAGGCACCTTCGTGCGCTTTACTCAGCACAGCAGGTCAGCACTGGAGCCCCGCGGCCCTTCGGCTCTGGGTTCGAACCCGGTTCAGTCTGTGGAGTCTGCAAGTTCTCTCGGTGTTGCGCAGACACCTTCCCATTGTGCATTTCTAGTGGGTCTGTAGTCAGTTGTAAGTTGTGTACTGCGCTGCAACCACCATTGCAAGCTGAATACAAATTAATGGTTAGAATAATTTTGTGTTCAAGAGCAGCGTTTGTATGTTCACACACAGGACTGTAGTGTTAGATTTTAAATGCTTGATAGCATATTGTACACAGGACACTTTCTTAGGGAATTCCTATCCTGGTACAACCCAAAAAGTTAACAGAAGGGGGAAAAAGCCCCAAGGATGAATAACATTTCTCTTTCAACACCCACTTCTTTTCAAGGCCGCATTCCCAGGTAGTGTGGTCAGAGTTCCATTTCAGCCAAAGCAAGGCTCTTGCATTATTATTTGGCTGCGAGGGTGGCCTGGGGCGGAAATGTAATGATATTCTGTTGCCGGCCATCTGCTGCCTTCAGTAGGGCCACACAGGCTCCCACTGAGTCTGGAGCCCTATCACTCCACCACGTTCACGGGTCCTTGGGAAAGCAGAGTGTTGCCTAGAGCAGTCGGCCAGTTCAACCCAGCGACTCCACCCCAGTGCCACAAACCGGCTGTATGCACGGTTTGCTTTTTCATTAACGATCCCAGGCCATAATTCCCAACAAAACTCAACACGCGCACGCGCACACACACACACACACACACACACACACACACAAACACGTTTACTGCTACCAACTGGAAAACCAGCATAAAATCCTTCAAGTAACCATGTGTTTTTTTGTCCCTCCTTAACACCAATGACAAAAAAGAACATCTGCCCTAAGAGTCCTTTTTTCAAGGGAGGACAAAAGGAGGATGTGAAAGCGTGCTGAGGGGCAGAGGCTGTCCAAGATGTCCAAATGAGAACACCCGGGCAAGCATGCGCTCTCACTTTGCTCCATTTCGCATCCGAGGCCCAAAGCCATCTTCAGGCTGGATGATCTTCCTCATCTAAAGGTAATTAAATTTTCCTTTGGATCATTTAATGACTGCATGTCAATAACGCTGCCAGCTCAGAGAACAATACTGATACACTGACCGAAGACAGAGACTCCATCTTGCAGCCCACGCCTCGTTTAATGATACCGCATCACCCACTGCGGACGGAATAAATGCTTTTCTGTTCGACCTGGTCCACATTACTGAGCAATACACCGAGGATGCCTTTGTACTCGCACCACGAATGTTGGGTCCATGAATAAGTAAACGCAACTGGGAGTTACCAAGGAGCTGTACTAGTGCAATACTGTTTGCATTCACACCGAAATAAGATTATGCCACCCAAAAACGGTGGAAATAAGGCAAGTTAAGGTCAGCCCACCAATGGACACCACACACTCCACTGCAAATGAGGTGCACAGACCAGACCAAACCAAAAAGACTGACAACAGAAAGTCATACTTCCAATGTGCATGTCAAATTATGCAGTTGCCAGAAAACAACCTCCAACAAAAGTCTTCAGCTGAATTTTTGCCCCCTCAAATATACCCCCTAAAAGCATGCGTGCACGCACACACACACACACCCACATTTGCAAAGCCTGCTTGTGGCATCCAGGCCCTCAGGCAATGACCACTGCCTGCATCATCAGCCAGTTCAGAGGAAACGGTGTTTCCACGTGGCCAAAGTACCATGCACTGACCGAGAAAGGGAGCAGTGAAATTGCAAGTAGGTACTGTGTTAAAGATGTATTCATTGTACTGTTTTCTGGCATAATAGACCTGCAGTGCCTCACACAGATCTACTTCCCAAAAGCACACACCAGCATGCCCCACTGCATACCAGAATTCAAGTTTTGCATTTAAAATAATTTATTTGGATTGTCCAATATTTTCTTGTCAGCTACAAAGACACTTTTCACTTTGAGAGACCGGAGCTGTGTGTCTAAGATGACACCGAATGCTTGCGGCCAGTACAGGACAAAAGCAGGAGAGACTGCACATGATAAAAATGAGAGGTGAAGTTCCTGGGACCCAAGTGTGCACGTTTCCTAGATTAGATGTGGCACTGAGGTTGCACCTGTCATCAGCTGGCTTCAGCAGCCAAAGTGACAGTTCATACAGCCGTCAACAGCTCTCACCGGACACACAACGCAGCTCGGCAGCAGCAGCACCGTTACACAGCCCTACTACTACTGTCCATCAGAGGCTGAAATGGTTACTCTTGCATGTGCAGCATAAGCTCATAATGAGAAATGACCCCAAGACCCTTTTCCGACAGCAGCCCTCAAATAGGAAGCTGGTTTTGAGGACAGGAAGTTCAGATGTGCATAGAGGAACCAATGTGGTATTTTTAGAGGAAAACCACTTAAGCTTTGGACAGGTCCTAAGCTGCTCTGACCCACACAGTACACCCCCATCCTGGAGCGTCGCCCGTTTTGGATTCAGTCGTAGTGTAATTACATAGAGCCCCAGGTGGGACACGGAAAGGCAACCGCTACATAGGCTGGAGTTGGCTAGACTCGAGTCTGTCTGCAGCCATTCCATCCGTCCCACCTGGAAGCATCTCCACAGTCATGGTCAAAAAGGGGGAGGGGGGAGAACGTGGTAGGAACCACGGCGCTCGGCGCAAGATCACTCGGCCCGTCTGTCCGACAGTTCACGTTGGGCAGCAAAATGCTTCCAGCTCATTTATCAGGAATTTGGATTTTGGAAAGGGGTTGAAGGGGATGACTATGGCAGCGTAGGTCCAAGTCTTTGTGGCCAGAATCTCTCTACACAGCAATGACCAAAAAAAGTCAAAAGCCACTGGACACAAATGGACGAAATCCCCTTGATGGCAGCAGAAAAAGCCATTTATGGTAATTTAAGGCCCTGGTTATATGATCCAAGGACCTATTATTTCACTGTAGGCTGCTGATAAGTTCATACCTCAAAATTTTCAGAGAATGAAGTGGGGGGGGCACACACCTCTAACCCCAGACTGGTTTGTGATGGCAGAGCTAAGAATAGACCACCTGCATCAGACATAATGTGCCTCATGTTCTCTCTGCAGCAGCCTTGATTATTTTTAATATCAGCCACAGTATGGAGAGCAGAGCAATAACACTCAGTGGCACTGCAGCCTCCAGTGGTGTTCGATCAAAGCCTGGCACCGCACTCCCACCAATCTTCACCTCCCTTCACTGGAACTCCAGGGCCTCCATTCTCACCCTTCCCTTCTTGTCCTCCAGCGTGGCTCGTCCCTTTCATATAACATTGTGTTTTTAAAAGTTAAATTCTCTGACTGAAAAAGGGACATTAAATTGGAAAACAAACAAAATGTCACACCAGAGGAACCACAGAACGCATCATTATGGTTCTGCAAGGAGGAGGAGGAGGAGTGCTACAGACTCTAGCAACACACCAAACATGTCCATTACCCACAGCTGGCAGGCACCACACTCTTCTCTTCATCCTGGCTCAGCCAAATGAAAGAATTAAATAAAAACAAGAACAAAGACATTTTAACAATAGGTACACATAGTAACAACGGAGGGTTGAGGAGCTGCTCTTCTGCAGTAGTGCCCAGAGACATAGGACACTTGTGGGCTTCTTCACTTTCAACTTTCTCCCCAGGTCCTCTGATCCAAATGCTGACCAGCAGCACTCGGACTTTGACTGGTGCTGGACAAGGGCAGTTCTGCCAGCTGACAACTGCAAGACCCCATTCCCACCAAGTGCAGTCATCCCAGAGACCTAAGTACAACGCTTACGTAAACTAACAACTTATTGTATTGATTCTCTTTACAGTGTATATTGTGTGAAATGGCCAATTCTGTCCCATCACAGAAGTCATATTCAGGGATGGTGGGAAAATAAATATGAGCAGTTTATTTGCAGAGGGGGCATTAAAGTTTGGAGGTTTTCCCTGGGGTAAGGCAAACTCAGCTGAGCAGAGTACGGTGTCCCATATCCCATACACCCCTCACAGTTGCAGGACTCATCTTGCAGGACAAGTGCACTTTGAAAAGTTAATGAGGACATTTTCCAAAAGTGTGCATTTGACTTGGTGACAGAACACTTCTTGGCATGTGGCAGTTTTATGCTTGGGAAACACAGAGGGTAATGAACACAAAAACAAGCCCAGTGCAAATGGATCTTCGAGCAGAGGATCCTGTGGGGGCCCTGTGTTCATGACACAAAACTAATATCCAGCAGCATTAAAAAAAGGATCACACTCAGGTTAAAAATAAAATCAGGATTCTCCAATTTGAAAGTGGGATTTACCAATTTGTTAAAGGCAGGTGTTACACATTATTAAAATGTTCTAAAAATATTGCAGCTGGTTGGGGGGGTCAGAGGTGGCCACAGAGGCAGGACAAAGTCACCAGACAGCAGGATTTCAACAAAAAGGGCTGTAACACCAGCAAATATAAAGCAAACCAATACCAGACAGAGAAGCCACTCTCGTAAACTCACCATTCAGCCCATTTAGGGCAAGAGGGAGCTGTCCACCACCGAAACCCTGCCTCCGCTGGGGCAGTACCCACCAGCTCACAGTACAGCACAGAAAAGGGCAGGTATTAAGCTTTCCTTGAACATAAAACGACTGAAAAACTGCTAAACCGAAGTCTCAGACTGAGAAAACCGCACTCTGCTTAACCATGCTAGACAAAATAAACTGCAGGCGTCTTTTGACCACAAAAGACATGAGATGTAAATTAAAACATTGATGATTTATAAATATTTCATTTGGTTTTGTTCTATAGTGATTCTGCAGTTTCTCGTAACGTCTGAATTATTGCAACAAAGTCCGTTGAAATAGTAGTTATGAGGCGCAAGTCAGCAAATGACGACTCCAGTACGATGACACTTGGATCGACTCTCAGGACGAACGTGATAGTCGTCACCAGTATCACAACTTTATGCATGACATGTATGTGAACATGCAAAACACCACAAACCTTTGTGACCTCATAAGATGATGAGCAAAAAGGAGGCAGGAAGTAGAGAGGATGGCAACGCAAACACCAAAATTATATCCCCATTCCTTGGGAGCGATGGTAGGCCTCAAGCAAACTGGTTTAGTGTTAATTCCCTCAGTTTTCAGAGGGAAACAATGAGCACTAAAGGGCAGTACATTACTCATATCACTGAAGCTCAGCGCAACCAAGAGCTTACAAAAATACCAGAAAATAAGCCCAAAGTATGACCAACTACTGAAAAGCACGAGCTCACCTGGCGTATCTGCAGCCCAGCAGCTGCTAACCCATAGTGTCAGCTGATGCCTGCCATTAGTGCTCAGTCCAAGTCTAATCTCACACCCACCCATCCCAGGTTCTGTTTGGTAACAGAAAGCCCACCTGTGCTAAACTGGAACTAATCTAAATGCAATTATTGTACCGTCCCGACCTGCCCTAAAAATAGCGCCGTATTTGTTTTGTCATCAGTGCGTGCCAACGCTACGTCGTTAATGTCATGGTGATATTTTTAGACGCTCCTATCCAAGCAAGACACATTCTAAGGAAACAGATTGGCTCCTAATGGGGCAGCATAGCTATCCATTTCCTTGTAATCAGCACAGCCCCTTTACGCGAGTAATAACGTCAGCGGCAGTCACCCATGGCCTACATGAGACTAAACTCATACGGAGGACTTTCAGCTTCTTGTTATTTTCTCTTCTGGGATTAGTCTACAAATTTCCTTTCGTAGTTTTTTTTAGGACTGAACTTTTACCATCACAAAAGAATTACTATTCAAAGCATGAAAATTTTGCAGTATAAACACTGAAAGGAAGGGGATATCCTGTTATAGCTGTTGAACTCTAATCCAAGCTGTCTCGCAAAATTTGGACTCACGTCATTTGTCTCAACCATGTCGTTTCGTGCACCTCTTACAAGCCCTAGATATTCATCACCACTCTAAAGCTGGAGAGACTCAGCAGTGTCTATAACCACTCATTGTGCCACAATGACGACGAGAGACAACACGGAATGACACATTGATCTCAAATGCATATTTTATAATGAAAATCAATTTATCCCATTAACCTTAATGCTGCCGTCCTATTGCTTTCTTACTTTAGAGCCAGCCAAGAACGAAACGATTTAACATCTTCTTGTATTCTGGTCACGTATTCCAAAAAAAAAAAAAAAAAGTGGAGGGATACATTTCTATTTGCATTAAATTTGCAACCACTCAATCATTGAGAAGAATTAGCATAACTTAGCTTTCTTCTACAACATTAGGAAAGCCACTAGCAAGGAAGGACAAATATGAGTATACATAATAAATCTCCTCCTTCCGTAAGTGGCCCTTGAAAAGCCGAGCAAACACTCGCGCTGTGGCTCTCCTGTATGCACTTACATTGCCTCTGTAGCACGGGGGGGGAGCTCGGTTCCTTTCTGAACCCCCACAGCTCCAGCCACCTTGCAGCCACACTGTTACCAATCGAATCCTCTGAGGCTAGAGAGCCAACCAACTTCCATCCATCACCTCGCCAAGGAGAACAGCTACCGCATAGATGGTAAAGATGTGAAAATGTTTGTAGCTGCAGAAGCGATATACGTCTAGGTTTAAATTATTCAAAAGATCTTAATATTCTGAGCCATTAGCCATCACCAACGCTGATTAAATGGCTCGGCAAGGACAATGAGGATTGCTCTTAAACTGACCAATGCCAGCTTCTCATCACTTTCAGCAGCTCAAACGGAAAAAATAACCATGATGAGGCGCTTCCGTGTGAGTTAATTTGGCAAAATATGAAGTCATTAAGATATGTTCTGAAAATGTTTCTTGTAAAGAAAAAAAAAAACAGGGATAACTAAAATCACAGTCCATCTGTAATGTGCAACTCACAGCATATTAAAATGGCTCTGAGGATGAGGGGGTAGTAGGTGTGTATCACTGAACAGCAGCAACACGAACACAAAGCAACCTGAAGATTGACAGTCACACATAAATGCTGAAAAGGCAATATGAGAACACTGAACAGTGAATAAAGCCACAACAGGACTTTGAAAACAGCTTAGAGCAAAGAAAAGCCTAGTAGCGTGCAGCCCTTCATCCAGCTCCTCCAGCATAGATCAAAGGGGGGGGGGATCTGTAATCGAACTACTGGCAAAACATCCGCTGACTACCAAGCTGCCAAAACAATTCCTTTCAATGACACAATCAGACTCCTCTATTCAAGCAACAAGTGGTGGTCTGACTACTTTATCAATCTGTCTTACTGCTGACATAGAAAGGGTCGGTTTAACGAAAAGATGAACGTGTGAAGTGCGTACTTGGCAAACCACCTGTTACAGGTTGCAGCGGAATAAGGCTCATGTAGCCAAGAATTATTACGGTGGTCTTGTAGGCTGCCCATCTTGCATGCCTGCTGCCAAAGGAGGAATTTACTGAACCAACTGGAGGACCACAGAAATCGGCAAGCCAAAGGTCTCAACCTGTACAGCTCGCCTCGTGGATAACAACCACAACAAACACCCGGAAGTGTCAGCGTGTCCTCCCAGCATTATGGCTCCCGCTGCCTTGGAGGCTGGACCGCAACACAGGGTGTGAGCAGGAGAGATGCAGGTAGTTGTACAGTCAAGTACAACACCACTTATGTATCCACACTGACTCGCACCTGACGCATAAAAATCACCGACCTAATGAAGCCCACAAGGTCTGGACCTGGATGTCCTCCCAACAGCAACACTGTGCCTCCCGACTGACCCCTCAAATCTAATCCACCACCGCCTGACCAAACAACCAAACACGCACAGCTAAGACGGCTCATACCTCATCCATAAAGATTGGCTGAGTTCTCCTCCAAACGCCACAGAACTAGGAAACTCACCTCACTAAAAGTTATACTCTACCCCACACACACACAAAGGCAGCAGGAATGTTCCAGAGGCAATTATGTACAGCTTCATGCCATCTGAATTAGGAAACTCATCTGAAGTCATTGCACAGCTTCAATTAAGAAACACTTTACTTGTAAGAGCACAGTTACCGAAAACTACATTCCCAAATAATCTTCAGTGTTCGTTCTTTTCAAATGTGTGCTGCTGTTCCATTAGCCATTATAAAATCTTGAGAATAATTTAATGCATGACTGAGATTCTTTATATAATCATTAATCAGTGGGTGACATTCAGTTTTCAAAATAAAGAAAAATACTGAGCTTGACCTTAGTACTTAAGTTACACCAGGCTAAGTAAAGTAGTGCTGCACTGGGATAGGTCTGTCCTTTGCCCCATCATAAAATACTGTTATTGCCGTTATTAGTACAAGAATTTAAAAAATAATAATAATAATTTTATATATATGTATATATATATATATCTCAATGGAGGGAAATGCAAATTATTATGTTTTATCCTCAGCATTTTTCCACTGTGACCAGCCCTGTCTGACATACAGAAAAAAAAAAAAGTCATTCCATATAACTTGGTCAAAGTCAACACTTCATTGTCATGTATTAGGCAGCTCTGACCAAGGCAACTTTAAATCTTAGACCAACACCATTTTACCATGATCCAGGGTACTATAGCACAGTGGGATTTAAATTAGGAACCTTCAGATTACAAGAGGACAGTCTCAGACACTAAGCCACCTGCTGCTCTAATATATAGTGCAAACATGAGCAAATATTTAAACTTGAGCTGAATGACACCCAGTTATTTTATGCAAAATCCCTCTCTTCTCACTGGGTACAGTGAGGAAACAAAACCAAGCTGCTGTGAGCTTCCACACAAACTGCCTGAGGCCAACAGAATCTTCTGGTCTGGAGATCCTCAAATGTGAGCAGCACAAGTAATTACACCAATATTTGGAAGGAGAAACAAAACAGATCATTTTCTAATTGTAGACCTTCCTGGTTCCAAAATGATGGAATCTGGTAAGTGAAGGTCACATCCTAGAAAAATAAAATGCATCAAAAAATGAACCCAGACGCCCAGCTTCTGAGTAAATCTCGGTCTTGCTCTCTCTCTCTCTCACACACACACACACACAGACACACACACACACACACGTTCACATTCGCACCGTGTTCTCCTGTCACCCCTAGAGATGAAGCAGACTGGATGGTCAGAGGAGTGGGACTCGGCATCATCACCTACTCGGGATTCTGTCTGGAGGAGCACTGCGCCAAACAGCTGCTTCCAAAACGCTCATGTTCGCAAAAATAAAACGGCTCACAAGTTATTATACAAACAGCGTGGGAAGCTCGTGCACGTCCGCGCGGCCACGTCAAGCCGCCTCGGTCCCCCGGATCGCTCGACCGCCGCGCACACCAATGTAAACAAGTGTCCCGCAACGACATCGCACTTTCCGCTGCAAGTCAGAGCCACTTCGCCCTGAGCAGCGGTGTCATTGTCGCAGGTGCTGCCGACCAACTCCTCCATCGCCCCCCGCCAGAGCGAGAAACACCCCGCGTTCCCCTCGACACACGTATGTACACAGCGCAGGAAGCCGAGCCCCGTCACACCGAAGAGACATATCGGTATTTCTACCCTGTCAACTACTTATGCGGTGTCACTTTTTAACCACAAATCAAAGTTTATTTATAGCCCCTTTCCAGACTTAGGGCCGTTACTCCACTGACACTGACAGGCTGCCACAGAGAGTCTGCGGCCGTCGAATAAACCGGCGGGCGCGCGACTTGAGGCGGCAGCGGCAGCGACAAGGGGTGCTGGAGGCAGAGTGGGCGGGGGGGCGCTGCGACTCACCGGGGTGGCAGTGGCTGTGGGCCCCGAGCAGCAGGAGCGCGCACAGGACCAGCGGAGGGACCCCCCGGCACGATTCCACGGCGCTCCGCATGTCAGCCCACTCATGGAGAGCGCGGGCCACACAGTCCGGGAATCGGCAGAAACTTAATTCGCGTCAACTAATTAACCAAAAGAAAAAAAGGAAAAACGGGGGAAAAAACAAACAGGTGGAAAGGAGAAAGATGAAAGCGAGTCGAGTGCGCTGGCGGCTGAGCGCGTTCTCCCCCGGAGCAGCTCCCTCATGCGCGCGACTGCCTCACATCCTCACGCGGGCAGGAGAGGCAGAAGGACGGAGCGAAAACTGCAGGGACGCGGGAGACGCGCGCGCTCATGAAGACCCTCCGTTTCTTCTTCTCTGCGTGTTTTAACACGGGTGGGGGCGGAGGGGGAGGGGGACAGAGGAGCGGCTGAGGTTAGCCGTCCACACAGACGCGGCGGCGAGCTGCGACGGTTCGAGCGGGAGCGGGAGCAGGGACGGAGCGGCGGCGGCGGCTGCTGGAAAAGAGTCCCATTCTTCCAGCCAGGAAGTGGGCAACGTGTGAGAGGCGCTCCGGCGCTGCATTTAAAGAGCACGCGGACACAGGTTGGGCGGGAGGGCGGCGGGGCGCCCGCTGGGTCCTGTCGCCCACCACTACTGCGCAACACTGCATTGCACTACACTATACTACACTTCCCTACACTGCACTACGCCACACTACATTACACTACACTATACTTCCCTACACTGCACTACACTGCATTACACTACACTTCCCTACACTGCACTATACCACACTATACTACACCATACTACAATGCACTTCCCTACACTACATTACACTACACTATACTACACTTCCCTACACTGCACTGCAGTACACCATACTACACTTCTCTACACTACACTACACTATACTGCACTGCACTGCACTACACCATACTGCATTACACTACACTTCCCTACACTGCACTACACCACACTATACTACACTACACTATACTTCACTTCCCTACACTGCACTGCACTACACCACACTACACTGTTCTGCACCACACTACATTACACTATACTATATTACACCATAGTACACTGCACTACACTGTTCTGCACTACATTATCCTATGCTACACCATACTACACTACATTACACTACACTGCACTGCACTACACCACACTACACTGCGCTGTGCTGTGCATCACAAGTGTTCCCAGGTGTTTGTTTCCTTACCTTCGTTCCGCTGACATCTTGGTCCAGGGCAGCTTGCTGCAGTTATTTACCTGTTCTTGTAATTCAGGCGGTTGTACAGTAGCCAGATTAAGAGTACGATAGCACAACCCGGGACCCCCAGGCTACAGGATGGCAATCTGAAGCACAGCCCTCGTGCCAGGCCAGGTCACCTGTATACCCAGAGGCCTTCAGACTTGCAGCGGTGAGGTGAACAGGTGGTGATCTGCCCACTCTGAGCACTGTAGCCATCCACAAGGTATTCATTTCATGAGCCACGAATTGTACTATTTACTATGTTTACACCACACATTCCTTTCATCAAAGCCCCAAAATTTTTAATCTCATACTCATGTTCCTATCATTACAGCATCTGATCACAAGGACACTCATGATTCAGCCCCTCTAATTTTCTGGTTACAGGACCAACATTTAACTCATGCACCATCTGCTACCCACCACCTACCACCTGTCGTAATGCTTCTTTATCAGCGTCCAGCCCCATTTCTTACCTTGGTCACTATTATTTTCCCCTCTCAGGTGATCCACGCGCTCTTTAACTTTCACGCATCTCCATACCTTTACCTCGTCCAGGCTCTCCCTTCAGTGACCCTACTCCAGACAGTGTGCAGGGTGGGTGACACACAGAAGGAACCAGGTGAGCCAACTGTTCAGATGTAAAGAAAGGATATTTGCTGTCTCTGTGCATCTTAATTCCTTCCATCCTTTATTCTGTCATTGTGTCTCTATAATTAACACTATTACATAACAAACAGTGTTCTGCCAACACGCTCACCAGCAGCACCAGCACACCTACACCCACTCAGTTCAACACACTGATTAGATGGGTCCCCCTGCTCAGAAAGCACAAGCATGTGCTGCCCGGGTTCTGTTGTGCAGGTGTCACCAGGAATCCTCTGACCCTCCGTATTAAACAGATACTGTAGCCCTGCTGTAAGGCAACGCTGCATCACATATCGGCGGCACTAGGGCAGCTTTTTATTGTTTATGTCCTGCTCTTGCATCATTCCGTCTGGTGTGTGTGTGTGTGTGTGTGTGTGTGTGTGTGTGTAGTAAGTCTGCGTCAGTCTCCCTTATCAGCCGTCTGCAGAAAATTCAAAGGCTTCGGTTATGAAGCATTAATGGCGACATGTTCAGTAAGAATGTAGTGTTTTGATGATGTGAGCGCTTCTCTGGGCAACATGTTTGTAAATTGAGATCTTACATGCATCGCGTCAGGGTGATTGATCACGTTTCACTCAGCGTAACCAATTCAGTGGATGATTCGCTCGGTTTGTGGTAATTAGGATGTAATGTCTCCAATCTGCTTACAAAAAACAAGGACGTTCCAGAACAAGTGGGATCCTCTAAGGTGAACGACAGTGCAGGTTTGGTCTCTTCAGACATGTGCTGGTTCAGGGAAAAGATGCACTGGAATGCAAAGAGCATCATGTTACGTATTACTTTGCATGAATAATGGGAAATGAGCATATTTAGGGATCACCGCCAAAGGACTTCCATGAAATTAGAATTATGGTGCTGATTTACAAAAACAAGTCATTGTATGTCTGAAACAGGAATGAAATAACAGCTTTGAGTGGTGCTGTGTATGTTGTATATACTAATGTGACTTTAATACTTTCTTGTTTATATCTCACAGTCCTATTGTGATTTCCATAGTATTAAACCTTGGTTTTTGTCTTCATCATCCTGTAATCCAGTTAATTAAATTTGGTTAAAAAGATTTAAGAAAGCTTCCTATTAACAATGGATGGAAAATGATATGGAAGTGGTCTGTGGTTAGTAAGTGCATTATAATGTAACAATTTGTTTTGAATTAAAAACAATTAATGAATATACCATAACTTTAATTAGAGTTCCAGTTGTAAAAATGACATTTGGTCATGTAGATACAAATAAACACATTCTGCACATAGATTTCTCAAGCTTAAAATTCAGATTGCATTAATAATTGTGACTTAACACATTTGTAAAAGCTGTAATTTTTACAGACCATCACATTGACAGATTTGAAGTTAGTCACCATGAGTATAATGGCGAAGAGTGAAAAAAGCCTGAACTGCCGCGATCTACGGCACTGCAGTCACCACTGGCGTCATCTCCCATGACTGACGGGTGACAGACGTTTGTGAATTTGCTTCCACGTAGGTTTTGTTCTCTAGACTCTATTGAGAAGGAGTCTTTTCAAGTCAGTTAATCTCGCAAAAGCTACCTTGCCTTTTTTGGCTCTAAGAAATGTGCAGCAAGAACACAACTGAATGCAAATTATCCTGAAAGACGTATGATTTCAAATGTAACCCTCAAGCACTGTTGCCATGTTCACCGAAGGGGTCACTGTCACAGCGTCGAAAGCATAAACCGCATAGCTTCTGATGACAGAATCCTAGACTGATACGTGCTTTGTGTCCAGTTTCGGCTAGAAAGGAAGGGAAAGACGGCTTTTTCGACCAGTCCCATTATCTTTTGCTTCAGCTGCACTTCTCTTGTAGTCGTGAGCGTCACACTTAGCATTTGGAAATGCGGCCCACAATGAGAACGATACTGGCTTTACTGACTGCATGAAATTACAACCAAATATGAAGTGAGTTTTAAATTAAATGTATTAACAGGTAAATCAAATGTGAAATGTGAACAGCTACTTCAATATTTTTCAGTTTACTAAACACAAACAGCAAATTGTGGCCGAAAGAGGATTTGGCTGAAAGTGTTCCTCCCATCTCAGCACTGAAGTCTTGCTGTTGTTGCCCAGTTGTGTGTTTCCAGTGCTGTGGTCCAGTAGCCCTACATCTGCTCCCATCTGTTTATTTATCCTCTTCGCATACAGTACGACTGCAGTGTAAATTGTGCCTGTTTTCATTCTCCGCTTAATGGTGGTGAGCATCACGGCGGCCCGGAGTCTGTCCCGGAATCTCTTGACACCAGGCCAGGAAGCTGCCCCTGGGCAAGACATGTGTCTCTGGACTGTGGCTGGACACTGGAACCCACGCCTGAGCAGCTTGGTCACGCTGAGGCAGCAGGAAGGTAAACTCTGTAGTGTTTCCAACCTGTTTCCCTGTAAGAATGGAACCCGCTCGGCCTCCAGCAATTCCCACTAGGACGTGATGTTTGTGACTGTAAGCCGGGGGTGAAAGAAGGATCCAGGTTCTGGGGCTGAACAAGCAGGCGGTGTGAGTGACAGCTGCCATCGGCAAACATTCACCACAGTACTAATGCTGACACGACGGTCACACGACCGCCTCCCAAGTCTGCTTCTAAGCGCTTGTTGTTTTGCCTTCTCGCTTTGCGCAAATATTAACCAACCGTTCATTAAATTTTATCCCGATCTCTAATGATGTTTAAGACTTTTTGAAATTTGTATATACTGGAGAAAACGCTATCGATGACATTCTTTGAAATTCTGTATTCATTTTCCACTCTTAAAATTAATTATAGAACACACATTAATTGTGGCTCATTCATTTTTGATTAACAAGAGAATATGAAATAAGTACAGTCCACCAATGATGAAGTGAGCTGAAAAATATTATATAGAGAATAATTCATATACAGAGTGAAAAGAACAGCGCAAAGTGTGAAAAGTACATTTTGCCAAAAATGCTGTTTTTTTGTCTTTTTTTTAACATGTGCAGCGCTTCCAGACACAGAAAGGTTAATTTGTCAAAGGATGGATTAACGCTGATCACAGAGGATGTCTTTTTCAGCTATTTTAATGATGGCAACAGTTTGCTTCCTGCAAAGGTCAAAATAATGTGTAGAAATAAAATTACTGACTTGGAGTTAATTCATCAGTATTTAATGCGTGGTCAGTGAGAACGGGGCGGGGTGGGGGATGTTGACCCCCAAGTGATCGCTGCGCTACAACCCGCCTGTAGCGGCACCGACGCTGTGCGCCTGCCAGCCCTTCGAGGAAATTTTCTGCAGCGCGTCAAGCTGAAGGCCTCGGTTGACCAAATACCCGCACTCTGAGTTTGGGTGGTTCGATGCCCATTGTGTCCCTCAACACAGCCGTGTCCCGTTTGCCGCAAGTGGAGTGTGCAGAGCCAGGTTTGTATGTTGCACCTTTGCACTTTAACAATGGTCAATGATCTTTACATGTTAGTATGCTGTGTTGTTTACACCGTGGCTGTGTGTTTCACCTGTTTCCTGCAGGACCAAAAGTAGCATTAATTCCTTACTTGTTTCATTCAGCAATAATATTTTTAAAGATGACTTTCTGTTGGATTCTTGTGTGAGTGTGAAAGACTTTCATAGCTTATGTTATAAAATATTGATTAAAAGTATCCTTAGCTTGCAGCAGTAATAACAAAATGTATTTGTGGTGGTAACAGGAAATTCTCCTGCAAAAAATGAAAAAGTTATACTGTGAATTTCAAGGCAGTCTTCAATTTTCGCTGCTTTGCACCACAGAACAACACACATATGGGATTATGTCGGACTATTTCCTGTAAACGGAACACTGTGCAGTCGAAATTAAATTTAGCACGCAGAGTGAAATGTACATTATCTCTGTCTGCTTGAGAGGGATCCCTGAAAGGACCATTAACTTATCTGTCTAACCCTATTTAAACTTCATTCAGTGTTCATTTTTTTAAGTTTCAACCTCAAAACTTTTACTGGCTGCCAACAGCATTGATTTGCAATTAATGTCTAAGGATGGTGTTCTTACACACTCTTCAGCACTTAACAGTTGTGGAATTAGGAAAGTTCTGCAGGGAGGAAACTTTGGCAAATGTTGTTTTCCAGCCTTGGAAAGAATCGCTTTAAACAGGTGTAACGTATTTCACCTCATTTTTATTACGGTGCCTGCACAAAGGGCCCTGTGTGCTAAGACCGATCTTTCGGTCCATTTTGCCAAAAAGTGTGCGACTGTTGGAATGTGAAGCAGTATCTTATCAGCCCTGCGAAGGGACAGCTTTTGTTCAGCTTCTCCTGGTCACTTTCAAACTTTTGCCTTACAAGATACGTCAAGTCAGCTAAACTGCAAACACTTTCTGAAGCAGCAGCAATAATAGTGTAAACCACTACGGGGAAATAAGTTGGATTTAACAACAGAAACATTTGTGTTCTTGAGGGTTCTATAAAAAGGTATTTATCTCCAAAAACTGAGCAGAGTGGAGTGTTTGAAAAAAGAAAAAAGGGGCAGGATGCCAATTAAAATAATAAGCATCTCGGAAAGAGCAACGCTGTTTAGATGCTGAGGAAGAACGATTTCACACACTGTCATAAACAGTTACACATTTGTCTTTATAAATCCCTCTTAGAGCCTGTCTGCTCTGAATTAAAGTCAGGCTTGATTATTTTACCATCTGTGTAGCTCGGCTCACAACGTGGAAGCGCACGAATCCGCCGATGAAGATGCCGAAAGTCGGCAAAGTAGGATTAGTTAAAGTTTTCAACCCAGAGTGATTTTTCTTTAAGGAAACCTGAACAAAAGAACCGAGTGGGCCATTTGATTAAAGAAAATTTATTTGTACAAAAATATGAAATCGCTGCTAAATTAGAAAGGTGAGATGAAGCAGTGAAGCGCAGCACTGAAGGCTGCTGGAAACTAGTCTCTAATTCCTTCATTAATGTCAACATGAAGGAGCGTGAATGATGAGCACAGGTGTCACTGGCCCCAGCCAGACACCTTCAGCGGGGCTTCACGTCTTCTACTTTCTTACGGTCTCTCGCCTTCGAAAGACGGCAGCACTGCGGCGGAAATGGTGGTGGACGCGACGCAGACAATATGAACAGCTTATAAACGTCGCCTGAGGTGGAGCCACTTAATGAGGCAGTTATCGTGCAGCCTTTTGGCGAACACTCAAAACGCCCTTTAAGATCATGCAGGGAATGTGTTCTGCAGCAGCGTGTGATGATGATGGAGCAGCAGTGTGTTTAGTTTATGAGTACAAGTTTTAGAATGAGTATATGAGTACATAAGTACGAGTCTGAGTACTTATACGAGTCTGTCCCTGCTTCCACGGAAGCTCGTGTGAATCCGGTGCGGCAGGGTTTCCCCGTGAGGCCGTGTGAAACGGAGCCCTGAGAGAAGGTAGACCATGAGGTGGGCCACCACCAGCACCAGCTCTGCTCTTGGCGTAAGCAAAGGAGGTTGTCAGAAATGCCCTGTGACTCCGGTGCTGCCGCACATATTGTCTCTGGAAATGTTAATCAGGTGTGAACTGGTTCTGCTGGCAACAGAACGATAATGTTGCTGTGTGGATTATGAAGATTCCAGTGTGGGGTGGAAGGCTTGGAATCCTGATGGATTTTTTTTTTTTTTGATTTGCGGAACGTGATTAAATTGTGGGATTAATTACACTCCGAGTCTCTCTGTGGTGCTGCTTGGGACAGGCGGGGGGGGGGGCTTTCTACTGCCTGCCATCTGTCTTCTTTTTCTCCCCCCTCCTCCCCCTTGTCTGTTCTTTCCGAGGTGGTCCATCACTGTTTGTTGCTCTGCATCTCAGCTGTCTTCCATCTCATCTTCCACCTTCACGACCTGACGCACACCGCTCCACACTGGAGTGGGAAACCCAGATGCTTCCAGTGTGGGGCGACACCCTGCACCATGCATGAGATCAACAGATGAAGACTGAAATCTTAACTCAGCAACTGACCTCCAGCAAATTTGCTGCCATTGAAGAGTTAGTATAGGAGGCTCAAGACAACAACTGAGCTCTCCTCAGGACACCTTTCACCAAGAACAAAGTGCTTTGACTGCGATCATCTTCCCTGCTTATCCCTCAAACTCCTTCCTTTTCACACAGCCCTCCTGGGGGGCACTCTGGGCAGCCTCACAGGTGCAGCACAGCTCCACAGTCCCTCCTTTGCAGGACACAGCAGCAGACTGAGGGTCAGTGAATATATAGTTCCTCCATATGGACAGCACACTTAAACGTCAGCTGCTGTGACCTTGAATGGTCACAGCATTCACCTTGGCCCCCCATGCCCCACTTGGCCTCGACTATTCCCATGGTGGGTGACCTTCTGCGCTGATCAGGGCCTCGCGACCGTCATCGTTCTTCAGCACGTTGGTGCCACTGCCGGCAGATTTTTGGCTTTTGAAAAGGGAAGTGCGGGCTCTACTGGGTCCTAAGCAAATCTTATTTATTTCAGGTCCAGCATGTTTTTCTTCTGTTTGTGGACGAAGCAGTACTGCATTTCTACGGCAGTTGTCTGTCCTGTTGCCTTAGGACCACAAGCGTCTGAGGACCTTCAAGAGGGCACTGGGTGGCAAAAGTGAGTTCATCTGGTTTAACGAATGTAATTGACACTGTTAATTTTAAATTATAACACCCACAACCACAAGCTTGTTATCGCCTTTGTGTCTGGGCTGGTTCAGATGGCTGGTTGAAGATGGCTTCCACCTGCAACCCCACACCATTGACGGTTATCCTGCAGGCAGGAGCCCTGGTGACAGACTTGCTCTGCACGCCCTACAGGCTTAAGTTACTGGCTCTTCTTATGAGCTGCTCAAGATGAAGGTTTCCCGAGAAAAAAATGAGATTCAAATACTTATAAACCATATCTGATCATTGTGTGTTTGGGCATCTACTGCAGCCAGTGCTTCACATCCCATCCTGGAAAACAAGGTTAACTGCACGCTTCCCTCAGGGCTCCACGTCCCGCCGCTGGGGACCATCTGTACCGCTGCGAGGGGTCCTGTCCTGAGGAGTCCTCAGGTGTTGTCTGGAGCTCCGAGCTGCGTCCTCCTGACCTCCATGCCTGAGGGGACAGGTGGCACAGGCGGAGTGTGAGGAACCACAGGAGCCCCCCCATCCCCCCCCCCCGGGGAATCCAGACTACCCAGTTGGGTGACAGGTGGCTGGGCTGTGACTTCATGACATTATCAGGGTGAGGATTTATGTTTAATATTATATCTTGTTCTGTGTGCTTGTATGTGATGCACTTTGATGACACATTATTTTACTTAACGTTTCGTATCTTTTTCATGGTTAAATAAATAAATAAATAAAACATGCAGTGCAAATAAGTATTTCAAGTAA
The DNA here is from genome assembly GCA_900497675.1 of Arapaima gigas. Lineage (NCBI taxonomy): Eukaryota > Metazoa > Chordata > Actinopteri > Osteoglossiformes > Osteoglossidae > Arapaima > Arapaima gigas. The sequence continues at coordinate 2,065,176 of UFQX01000033.1, forward strand.
TTGATGTCATGAACATAGTTAGACTTTGCTGGCATTTGCATAAGTACAAGTCAATATCCAGTTAATGATATGAATATTAATAAAGCGCATTGAGCCTAAGAACCAGCTATATTTTTCTTCAGTTTGATTTTCTGCTTAAATTAGATTCTGACTTCCACTCGCTAATTACCCCACAAAAATGGGAAGTTTATTTATTTCATCACTCTGACAGCAAGACTGGTCCAGCTCATCGATTTTGCCCTCCTCTGCAAGAGAGCAGACAGGAGAGTTGGTGTCGGGACTCTTGTTTCTCCCATCCCTCAGAATGCTGAGTAGCCAAACAAGCAAATGAAAGCAACTTTGTGCTCAGCTCCCCCGGCTGGATAAACGGCCAAAGAGAATCGGGGGATGGGTCTTCGTGCCGCACGGCGGCCACGTAAAGTCACACGAGACCCATTTTTTCTGAATGTCTGTTACTGGTTGTCCTCGCTGCGGGGGGGGGTGCTGCCCAAAGGAGGGTGTCACAGCTCTCCCTGATGGCCACAAGAACACAGTGCAGAGCTTCACACCCCCCTGTTCGCAGAATTCACAGGTCCACAGAACTACAGTGTACAGCTACACACCTTCAACCACCACACTGACACCCCCCCACAGAGCCTCCTTAGAAACCTGAGCTCCACCCCCTGTAGACGATGTCATCATTAAGTTATTGTGGCTGCACTGAAACATATACAGAATACATGAAAACACAGATTGAACACATAAAACACACGCAGTTGCAGGAAAGAGGCGCAGCGTTAAAACAGGGCAAGCAGAAATGTACCGAACTGTCAGGTTTGAGTGGTAGATTTCAAGGGGGGGGGGGGTTGAGGACAATAAAGTTAATTCAAAAACAGGGCCTCTGTTTCGCTGAGATGAAGAGCAGAGAAGCAGCAGGAAGAGTTCAGTCTTTTATTGAAGAAAAAAAACAATGAGTTTGGCTGCAGTCCAGCCAACACACACACACACACACACACACACACACACACACACACACAGGACCTTCACTCAATTTGCACACACTGAATAAAGGTGACATGAGCTCACAGTGTGTGTAAGTCTGTGTGCGTGAGTGTTTGTGTTAGTGTGTGTGTGTGTGTGTGTGTGTCTGTGTGTGTGTGTGTGTGTGTGTGTGTGTGTGTGTGTGTGTGTGTAAGGACGCGGTAGACGGGCTGTGGTTGATGCTGTGATGAGGTGTACTGTTCCTACACCCTGTCACGTTTCATTTGATGATGCAGCTCCACAATCCAGTTGTCTGTTGTTTTCCAAGCTGCCAGAAGCTTCTCTGTGCAGCGCGGCAGTCACTGTAGGCGCCTTGTGCGCACAGTCATGAAAAACACATCCTGACTCTGGTGGTGGACACATGCCCGTCACTTTTAGTCTGGATGTTTGGATGTTCCTCCTGAAAGGGGGTGAACGTTGGCGTCCTCTTCGGAGAGGTGAAGCAGCAACTGATCCATCATAAATTTGTCAACCAACTGCAGAAACCTGCCTCTGCTTCTGAAAAAGCGAGCGATTAATAATGTCGGAAAATAGTTTTGTTAACTGCTGTGTTGTGAAAGTGGTCGTGCATATTCATAAGGCAACTTCTGGAAGTGGTTAAGTTCGTAATTTGATGACGACTCTTTTCAGACCAAGTCCACAGAAAATCAACAGCTCGTGTGCCTGTGATCATCAAAGGCCGGCTGCAGTCGCAGAAGGAGGAGGGATCGTCCTTGGGGACATTCAATGGCCCATTTTAGTCTCCACGTTTTCCACTTGCCGACGGGATATTCGCTTTGTGGCGCGATTCCTTTTGTGTTTCCTCCTTAATGGAAAAGTTCGAGCTGTAATATACAGAGAGTTTTGTCTCGGTTTTAAAAAGTATGAAATGCGCGTTAAAGTTGCCGTCACTGAGCCTTCACTTGTCCGTTCGTGGGATCCCTGTGAAAATTCTGAGCACTCGAGGTAATGAAAGAAAGCACCTGTGAGCCCAGCGTGTTGTGGAAATGAGTGCAATGGTCACCTGGAAGAAAGAGGGATTTCGGTTTTATTCTAGTGTGGAATGCCGAAAGGTAGTTAATTTGATATTAATACCTAGCTTAGAGGAAAGTCAAAAACGTATCACCCTTAGATCACGCTTCACAAAACACATGGAGAAATTCTGTACGGAATCAACTTGGAAATAAAATGTCCCGTTTAGGCCGAATACCGATGATTATCGTCATTTGTTAGATACCGCCCAGTGACTCATTTCATCTTTTTTATGTCTTTGTGTCTGTGTACTCAGTGAGAAGTCCTACCTTAACTAGTCTATCCATCCCCTCACCCACCCATCTGTCCATCTGTCGATCCACCCATCCACTTACTCACCCACCCATCCATCCATCCATCCATCCATCCATCCATCCATCTGCTCACCCATCCATCTGTCCATCCATCCATCCATCTGCTCACCCATCCATCTGTCCATCCACCCATTCACCTGCCCATCCATCCATCATCCATCCACCCACCCCCCTGTCCATCATCATCAAGTGTGGGTGTGCATTGGGTCGTGGCACTGAAACTGCACCCTGGATGGGACTCCGATCCGTTCCAGAGTTCATATCGGTACATTATACTGAACCAGAAAAAATGGGCTGCAGTTTATGAAAGCCATAATCTTCAAAAGGTCTCGATTAAGTTCTTATTTCTTTTGTGTCACCATTGAAATACGCAAGAGTGCAGGAAGACTGTGAAAATGTCCAGCAGACTCCATTATGAACGCATGTCTGCCTCTGACAAACATGTCCACTGGATATGTGATGAGTGGGAGAAGGAAAACGTCAGACCCAGGCAAATCACACAACTACCCTGACACTTGACCCCTGGACGAGCCACCTGGCCAGTGGGTTCATCTGGAGTGCCAGTGAAAGTTGACTTCATTAGTCCGTGATTGAGTGCTGCATTAGGTTGTGTCAGCTTTCATGGCAAAGTGCAGTTACAGTAATACCCATTGCTGTGGTAATTGTACTGAGAATGTGCCATCTGCGGCCTTTAGCTTGTCGATAATCCAAGAGCTGCAGCAGGAGGAGAGAGGAGCAATCCTCATCAGAGCTCCTTCTGTAACTGTTGAAAGAAAAGAAGCACTTAGTCCTGCTGAAATGGCACTAGAAGGACCGATTGTAGAGCATCTCATTGTACAGTCGTCGTACAAGTATGGTTGTCGGTGCCATAGGTTGCAGCTGCCACCACGGCACCTCAGTGCAACGAGGAAATTAATACTGCTACTATTATTATTATTATTATTATTATTATTATTATTAACAGAATGTGAAACATATACATCTGAGATATGTACTTTGGAACGGGCAAGTCTGGTTTCTGTCGGAACTGGACAGCTCACCCTCAATGTTGCCATCATGTTTGGATGGTAAAACTTTGACACACGTCTGAAAGGGTCCGTTTCCGATATGTTAGAAACATTTCAAATCTTCTTGACAGCGGCTGAAATAAGTTACCATAGAGGTAATGATGCAGTCAGCAGCTTGCTGGACCTAGAAAGTGTTCTCAGTTCTTTCAACTTATTAATTAATTAATTAATTAATTAATTAATTAATTAATTTGCAGCCATCTAATTCTTGCCCAGTAGATGGTGGATTTCATTTCAGTGATTCTGGGAGAAGAAGAGCCTGAACGGTGTAATTCATGAGGAACCGGAGTGATTAGGCCGGGCCAGACGAGACAAGTGCACGTCTGGCCGCAGTGGGCCGAGCCGGACCCCTGCAGTGCTTGAAGAAGAATGGCCAGAGAGGCGGTGGAAGATATGGTCTGGCCCTGGGTCTGCCCGCTGTTGTGTTGAGCTGCTATTGTTTCTGCTCACATGGTGCTGGTGAACTTCTGCCTTCATCCTGCTGCTCCGCTGACGAGGTGAGGAAAGAAGCAGTGGCCAGGAAGTGTGTAGCAGGATCCCAAACAGGTGTCACTTTCACATCGTTTCTTCTGGCCTTCGGCTCAGTGGTACGCCACGGCGTATGGAATTACTGTGCTTCTCCTGTTTTTTCCCACCAAGCTAATGAGGAAAGCATTTGGTTTCATCAATAAGAAGGAAAAAACAAAAAAGAATGACTTACAATTTCAGTTTGATAGGCTACTTAAAGTGTTTAATCTTCCGAACGCTTAAATAAGATGGATAAATATGAGATCACTGGTCCTGCAACTAATTTGCTTAAATTAGCCAAGCAGCCAACAGGATAATCTTGAAGGAAAGCAGATCGTGCACTCTGCAGATTTACACAATTATATTTAATTTAATGATCAGTATGTTCATATGAGTCTGGCTGGGGGAGACTCTCTGTATACAGTGAAGCAGTGCGTTGCTCAAACATCTGCAGATCATCTACAGCCTTAATTGTGGCAATTGGCAAATTCAGAATGTTTTATACGGCTGACGAGAAAAATTGCTGGTGGCTCCGCCTGTGGTGCCTCCTCAAACGTGCACAGTGACACCAGTGATCTCAACAACCGCCACACTCCCACTTGCCTGGCAAAATGGGCCATCTTCCCTGAATGAGAAGACCAGAAAACAGTTTCCTGTTCCTCAGGAAAGGACAACATTCACCTTTTGCCTTTAGTTAGTTGCATTGTCAAGGTAAAATACAGTCTCATTTGCATCCTGAGTGCCAAAGAAAAGTAACAGTTAAGCCACTCATTTACAGTTTTAAACTGATGAAATTATTAAGACTGTCATGTCTTCATTATCGAGCAGTTGAAGAACTCCTTTATGCAGACTTATCGTGGGATGTTCTGTCCAGTATGAGGAAACCTTCACAGCAAACACAGGTTGACAAACAGCCCCAGCTATGGTACCAAAGTCCCTGACCAGCCAGACCTAGCAGATCAGTACAACAGGCTGCTCTTGAACGTGTTGAACAAATCCTGAGATGTTTTACACCTTCACCGGAGTTAAAACGTCTTTTTCTGTGATGGCTGGAAAGCCGATAAGCTGAATAAGCTCCGATAAGAGATCGGATACTTTCAGTCGCAGCTGATTTTCCATAATAAGCTGGGGCTAAAATTTGTGTCAAGACACTGAAAAGGTTAAAGGAGAAGACACCGGACGTGCGGTATTTGGGCTGTGAGTCAATAGTTCGGTCGGTTCATTTCCTTTGAGTTAATGTGCTTGCTTTTGACTCTTGGTTTCTTGATAACCTTCGACGGGAATTTTTCGCAACCTTCACCCATCTCGTGCCAGTAGGGCCTCAGTGCCCTCAGGAGGAGAGCTCTGTCTTCGTCTCTCCTCGGGTCGTCTTTTGTGAAGGCTTTGCACAGCCCCGCTTCATGCGGTAAATCGATGCCGTGTGAAAACGAGAGCAGCCCTTTCTGCTTAGTGGACACTTTGAATCGAAGCTGGTGTGACCTTTCGCGTGCAGTTGTTTGCTTGTAATAAATGCATATCTTCCATAGTATCTCCCAAGCCTGTACAGTACAGGCCTCAGAACGAAGATCTCATGGTGCTGAGCTGAGCTGACTGTTTGGAAGAGGTGGTTTCCAAGCTCATAATGGAATCAGGTGCTGTGGAACAAGTCAAGCAGCATTAACCGGTGGGAGGTCAGCGATGGCAGACTACTGGCATTGATTGAATTCCTAATGGATTTCAGCAGTATTGACTTAGGATAACTCAAGAATTCTTATCTTCCTCTGACAGCCTCAAATGCTGAGCTGGCTTGTGAGGAGAGTTCGCTCTCAGCTGTGGAGACGAGCACTACGTGTGTCATCACGCTGTGGGTGAGGAGCGTGGGGTTTGCACCGTCGTGTCGATTCTCTGCGTGTGACGAGCTGATGAAAACGTACCTGTGTCTGGTCGCGAACAGTTTTTGGCAGCAGCTCCAGAATAAAGCGGGTCGACAGAAAGCTCAAGAAGCATCTTGAAGGAAGAGAGCGTTGGCAGGCGGCTCATGTCGGCACCTCTGTCGTTCTGTACAGCAGTGGACCCGCTACAGGTGTTTTTCCCCATTTGCAGGCTGAGCCCTGGGGCCACGACTGTGGTTTGGAGGTGAGCTACGTCTTCTGCCAGCTTTGATACAGCAGTTCACACGGCTGAAGCGTAATTGGCATCACCTCACCACAGGGGGTGGGGAGTAAGGGGGGCTACCTTGAACAGGTCTCCTGGCTGGCCACTGTGTAAGCTCCTCTCACAGAGCTGTCAGAACCCTGCAGGTCGCCAGTGCCAGGTAGCTGTTACCAACCAGTGCACAGCTGGACGTCATTCCTGAAGATCCAGTCCACCATCTGCTGAGGGACCATGTGTGATGATGAAGGTGACTGTGTAGGGTCACATATTGGCTTTCCAGAGGGCAAAGGCCCCTGAGAGGGAAAAAGCACAAAATGAACTGCAAGCATGTGTGAACTGGGAAGAAAGGGAACAAAGAGCACGAAAGGACATCATCTCCTTTCCAGGCTGCCGTTTTTATGTCTAGCTTTATAGAGGTGGCGGGGCGGGTAGCCCTGGTGGCCTGAAGCTCTTCTGGCTCTGGTTTTGGGTGTACATTCGAGTCTCAGTCTGATTTTTTTTGCACACATTTTTGGAAGATGTTTCAGATGAAAATGGGTCTCCACATGTTCTCTGGTCCTCAGCAGAAAGACAGTGGAAACACTGTGTTCATTGCCAGTATCAGGTCACCACACACTTGTCCTGGAGTGTTGTCCCACCAGGTGGTACGGCGCCACCCATGGACCTTTCAGGCAGATTGCTAGAGGAGCTTCCGTCCGCAGTGCACATCTTCTGCACAAGCTTCACAGTCTTGATAGAAGTTGTTGGTCTGTGGCATTCTGCACAGTGTGGCTGTGGCGTATCATGAGAAACACTGCAGAAGCATGAGCTGATTTCCCTCTTTGCCGGACTGAACATCTTTTCAAGGTGGAGCTGCTTAAGTGTGGATGGTAACGCAGGTATGAAGGTCCTCACTTCAGATCCTGCAGTAGCACCAGCAGGTCTCACAGCACCTGGCCTGTGTGGGTTCGAATCCCCCTCGTTCAGTGTGAAGTTCACGTGTTCTGCCAGTGTCTCTGTGGGCTTTCTGCAGGTCCTCTGGTTTCCTTCCACAGTCCAGAGATATGTGTTTGAGGTGAACTGGCCAAAGCATGTGTGGCAGCCCTGCAGACTCGGACATCCAGCTCCAGGTCGCCTCGCCAAGACGGAGCCGTTTAATAAAGGGAAGATGTTGCTTAACACAAGATCCGTTAACGTCCAGCAGTTTATTCGGGTGAAATGATGAACAGGCAGAAACCCGTCACTGGCTTTGTGGAAACTACACATTCAGCAGTAGTGAAATGGACGAAACGAGCCAGAGAGAGGCTGCATTTCAACATTTCTTCACATATGTGCTAATTTTATGAGACTCAGAATGCAGAAGAGCAGCAAGAGCAAAGCATGCGGTGCGGAGGGGGGTCACACCGAGACCCCGGTTGCTGTCAGGGGGCTCCAGCTCTGCTCTTCTCCTGGGATGAAAATAGCTCCGCAAAATTCTGCTCGCCGACATTTTTGTTTTAGTTCCCCCATTATAATTTTACACCTCAACCTGATAATGGAGTTTGAGAGCTCCTCTGAACACAGTAACAATAAGGCTGAATGCCTGAGCTGCTGGACGTGTTTCTTCCACCTGCTCTTCCCTCACATCACAAAGCTGTACAGCGCAGCAACAGCGAAAACCCGGGTGACCGACCCCACAGCCGCTCCTCACCGTGGAGGAAACCGAGCAACGCGCACCCTTTCTCACTCTGTGTGTGTGTGTGTGTGTGTGTCTCTCTCTGTCTGTCTGTCTCTGTGTGGTGTGTGTGTGTGTGTGTGTGTGTGTGTGTGTGTCTGTCTATCTCTGTGTGGTGTGTCTGTGTGTGTGTGTGTGTGTGTGTGTGTGTGTGTGTGTGTGTGTGTGTGTGTGTGTGACCTGACTCCACTGCTAACTGTGCTTCAGCTGTACCAGATGGTGTTTATTAAATGTATGCATATGAAGTTATGTTCTGGTTTGTTTTCTGTATGATGGAAGAATAAGAACGGGAGTCTTTCTTCATGCAGCTGACACTCTGCCCTCAGTTAATGGTTATTTTATTTTTTCACATGCAACATCTGCAGCTAAGATTTCTTTCATGTTTGCTGAAAACAAAGTGTTGTTGAGAAAAGGCCCTCATGGCCGCTGCTCTGCTGTGGTTTTCTCCATCTGTCTGCTGTAGACGTCTGACAGGCTGGTGGCGCTGGCAGAGTGGCAGGTAGATGCCCCCCCTCCCTCAGAGCGTCTGCAGCTGCACCCACCGTGGCCTCCAGAGCCACCAGAACAGCGGCGGCAGATGGAACGGCTCCAGGGAGGACCGGAGACGGGACTGCTGTCTGCTCCGTGAGTGACGGGAACGTCGGGAAGCGGCGGAACGGCAGGATCAGGACGGCTGCACGAATGCCATGCTTGCAAACACAGGGGAATTTCAAGTTCAGGTCTGTTACTATGACACTTACATTGCTGCAGTGTTCATGGGCACCAGGTACATGTGGACCACGGTGGGGTTCACAGGTTACATATTGTTCAGAAGCGAGTGACAATAACCCAAACTTTTCTCCCCTAAGGAGTAAGGTGTGTAAGGTGTCACACACAGTCCAGGGGAATTTCATGTAGATGGCAGCACAACCAACAACGTGAGATGGTCTGCGCATCACGTTCATGAAAACTCATCCTTTTAATGTGGAAGAGGCTGTACTGTGACCTGAAGGCCAGTCCTGATTTCAGGTCGAATTTGAGATGACCAGCGTAAGCGATGTGATGTGCGATAACTTGATAACACCAGTGGCCAGCATGTGGGAAACTGTGGTTTGCGACCTTAGGCGAGACTCCTGACGCCACACCTGCTACCTCCCAGTGTGAGACTGAGTAGAACAAAGGGAGTCGCGGCGGCTCGGACGTCGTCAGCTTGACAGGGTCTGTGACGCGGCTTCCTAGATCGGGGATACGCTACCATCAGACAGCCCGCTAGCAGATATGAATCAGATCCCAGGTATGATAACTTCGGTCTCAGTCCGGAAGAGCGCAGTCCACAGGGGAAGACTCGCTGAGGAGGGAATTGATATGTATTTGTGCAGAGCTGAGAGATGTGTAGAGTATTTAGAAGCGCGTCAGCAGGTGACTGGGACACGGTGCATGTGTGACACAGCTGTGATGTGTGGTCTGGTTGGCGGAGGCTGAGGGTGAGCTGAGCTCAGTTGCTGGAAAATACCATTCTGTACCAGCAGAGGGGGGAAGTGATTCCACGAGAACCAGCCCTCGTCACCCTGTATGCCGCGGCGCTGAAGGAACGTGGCTTCTCCTGGCGGCTCAACGTGACACGGTGACCCAGCGCTTTGCTCACGTCGCCGGTGACGTGGGAATGTCAGCATGTGGCTCAACTGCCCACTTCGTGCTTTATTCCAACAACAATCCCTGTACTGGCAATTTCATTTTCAGGCTTCATCTTTTTGGAGGACGTTCCACACGAACATACTTTAGTCCCATGATGCCCTGCAGCTGGAAGCAAAACAGACGAAATGTTAGACAAAGTGATGCTCTTTGCCACAACATTATACATGTTTCCAAATTTGCTTGCACTCATTTACTTTTAGTTACACACAACAGTTTTATTTACTTATCTGTCACGTATGGAAAGCCGAACCGTCTGCGTGTGAGCGTGACAGTTAGTGGGCTGTAATTCCCGGATATTATTGTCGCATGTCACAATAACGCATCCTTTTGTTTCTAAATGTCATTTGCATGTATAAGATGCAATCCAGCAAATTATTTATTGTACTGTGGACAGAATCTGTTTTACATTCGTCAGCCGCAGTGGATGCGGAAGAACTGATGTGAAAAACACAGATTGTGCACAGGTTGCAGATATGAACATGTGTACAAAGCGTTTGAGCGGGAGGTGCGGGTCAGGCATGGCTCTCGCTCCTGCGTAAGTCCTACGACTGTTCTTCTCATGTTATGACCTGGAAGCTGCCACTTGATGGAGCCCACTGAGACCCATGCAGGTTGGCGGAGGGTCTTCTGTCTGCTTTGGTTCGGCGCTGTTAGCCCCCCACCCCGCTGTCCCCGAATGGCAGCCAGGAAAACTTTCCCTCACCCTGGCGGCGTTTCGCTTGGGCAGAAAACAGGTGGCGTGAGAATTTCCCTTCGGCCGCAAAGGAAGTGGGGTGAGAGGCTGTGCTCGCGTCCAGGTCAAAGCGCCGCGCTGCTTCTGGCCACTTTGTGTGTCCCCGTGTGAAGGTGGAGATGTTCGAGGATAAACAGCTCACACCGCCTTCTTGCTCACTTGCCCACTTTCTGTGGTGTGGCGAGATCCTGCCTGTGGAAAGGCTGCTGTAAGGCTGTTTCTGTGCACTTCACTCATTCCTCACAGTGGAAAATGCCAGAATTTCAGTCCAACATTTTCATTTCGCTCGTTTTCCGTTGGTTTCCATCATTTTGGTCAAGCTGGCTTCAAAATAAGAGAACAGCTGAAGTAATTTGTTACTGAGCAGCTGTCAGAATCTGATCAGTTAAAATGTGGGTTTAATTTAATACAACAGAGTTTTACATAGTTTGACATTAACTGATCTGCACTGTAGTTTGGTGCTCCTTGAAGGAACTTCTCCGAATCAGAGGAACAAAACCTGCATGCAATATTGAACTGTGCCTCTTGGTTTCTGAAGTCAACGTAGCTGTTCGGATCGCGTCAACTAACCAGTGTCCGGGAAGCTTTTCTGCGGTTGCTGATGGTGACAGCAAATGGCCTCTGTCACATGGTGGATTGACACCACCTCTGAGGAAGACCAACCTGGGCTGTTGTACATTTGAGGAACGGTGGACGTCGCAGCGATCGCCAGTTTCACGTAGCTACCCTGTTTTGCGGAGTTTAAGCGTCGAACAGCTAAAGTCGCACAAACGTCCGCCGTCTGTTTGGTGTGTGATGTGAAATCCTATTTGCGTTCATTGACATGAAAGTTGGTGCCTCTTGAAATGCCCCAACTTGGAAATAATATAATTGTTTGCATGGAAAATGCAGGGTAGGGTGTCAAGCTGCCATCTGGAGCCACACGTTGCTGTGTGGGGGTATTAGGATGCTGCGTTGACTCATTGTGTTTGAGTCATTTTCTGCGCTATGGAGCTGCGTGGGGTGGCTGTGTACACTGCAAAGTTGCCTTTTGGTTTTCAGGTGTTTTTTTAACCATCAGTTATTATTTCTTAATAAAATTCTCACTTCAGCCGTGTAAGAATTGCTAACAACAAACAAACAACGAGGGCCTCCTCAGAAAGCACGTTAAATACCTGTACTTGAGCCTACACTTACTGAGCAGGTGCATATGACTGTAAAAATGTCACTTACCCCAATGTCGAAGTGGCAGACCTATTTTGACTACTACAATAGCATTATATAAATCGTAATAGAATGAGTGTTAAGAACAGTCTGGTCCAAGAATTTGTGTCAAGTGCAGAAGAAGTTTTTCTGATTTGAGACCTGTAGCCACTGCCATGGAGAACGTGCCATGCTGTGTCTATGTCCTATGAAAGGCCTGCTTATGTACAAACAGGATAAACGGCACTTTGCCACTTGAGGACAAGGGCAGCTGAGCAGTGCAGTAAAGCGTTTTTTACTTATTTACATGAGTGCAGTTCTGACTTGGTGAATTTCTTCGGCGTTGGAGAAGCAGTGCCGGGTAAATGGCTGCCTGCACGCATCCTCATGTAATGCTGGACTCAGCAGGGTTTGTCATACTGACACCAGCTGTCTCTGCAGTGCAGCACGAAGATGATTCACCCGTTTCCTTGGGTATGAACTTCAGGATAACCAGATACATGCAGAACACGCCAAGAATGTGCGGTTAAGAAAAGCGGTTCTTTGGCAAAAACGTTTCTGCTAATTTCACTCTTCATAGTACAACCTGCAAATGCAAACAGTCTCTTCAGAGGAACGTGGACATACAGAAGCTGCGAGGTCATGCTTGTGGACACAACGTGAATCCATAAGATTGCTGTGAGCCTTTTGTGAGGTATTTGGCCGAAAGAGCGAAATGCTGTGTGTGTGAAGCCTCGGCAGATGGGGGCCGATGAAGTGCGGTACTCGCCCAAGGCAGCTTGCTTCGTACTTTTCTACTGCGATTTTGATATTAAATTAATGTTAGAGCGGAAAACAAAAATTTCAAAATTGATTTTAATGCGTGGCCCAGATGGGCGACCTCCCGCAAGGTTATGAATTCTGCACGAAGCATGCTAATAATGTGAGCATGAAGCATATTGCTACTGTATATTAAAGTTAGATTATTACCTATTGGCTGCCATTATGGTTATTTGATTATGTTTATTTTCTATACCCACAAGAACGGCAATCTAATTAGAGGGGAGGAGGCATCTCCGCAGCGTTGTAAATTAAACGAGTGAATTTACTGTTCCTCGCTCCTTCTGCCCTGTGGGTTTGTTCTTTCCTCATGTTCACTGCTTAGTGCTCACCAGAGATGGAGGGAGACGACGGCGCCGAGCGGCGCCGCTTCGCAGTACCTGCAAAACAACAGCGTCGTGTTCATAAGATCAGCACAAGCAATGGAAATTCATGCGGCCCTGGGGGTAAAAACCTACAGTCTGGCAATTATCAAAGTAAAATTATGGAGATGAATGAGCTGACTCTTATTGAAAAATGTGTTATGCCATCCCTGGTCCTCCAGGAGCAGCCAAAAAGGTAAACAAACAGATCGGTAGCAAACAAAAAACAAACTGCTTGCTACCAAGTGGCCCTGTGTTTGTCATTGTTGTGTTTGAAGCTCCTGGCTCAAAGAGTAATTAAGGGAGCAAAGCATGTTGCTCCTCCTCTGAGAACTTCTCCAGGGCCTCCAGGAGAAGGGAGATCCAGCTGGGTGGGTGTGAGCGTCTCTGTCACCGGCCGCTGCACCTTCGTCGAAAATGTGTCGCCCACCTCTCCTCCCAACCCAGTGGGGTCTAAATCCTAAATCCCAACAATCCACGTTAGCCCTTTGATTCTCGCCTTTGTCAGAGTAAGATCATTACGGCGCCTGTGTGCCTCCTCTTACGACATCGGGTTCCATTCAGTAAACACACACACACACACACACACACACACACACACACACCCACATACAGTGAGGGCCTCTTTTCAACAGAACAGCATCTTGTTTTGTTTGAATTCCCAGCTTTGAAAGAGCAATTAGGCTCGTTCTGTCCTTTATTTTGTGTCGGTGTAGAAAGGGAGCGCAGCGTGGGGTGGGCCGCTGGCGGACACAGGCCCCCGCTCATGACGGCCCCTGCTTAGGTGCACCCCATTATGGGCAGTGAGGAAAACTCTGCAGAGGTGAAGGGGAGGGATGCAAGCAGCTTTGTTGGGTCTGTTGGGTCTGAGAGCTCTTCACTAGTGCAGCTATAAAGACACTTCAAATTTCCAGCATCCAAAATGGTTATTTTTTTCTCTTCTTTTGATCACAGCATGTCACAAGTCAGTGACGGCTGCATGAGTCATACACTAAATATTAAGTATTCTGTTTTGATGCCACTTCTCCAGGGCAGTGCTTGAAATAAAAAAACAGTCATTAAATCAGCTGTAAGAAAATATAGTTCATTGGGGGTATGAAGTCAAATGGACTCACGGTCGTGTTGACCGCCTTCCTACTCTTCACACTCCCACTCTTTCCCAAACACCGCAGCCGGCAGAGCTCAGTGAGCGGAGCTTGGCTCCCCTGTCCCTGAGAGGATGCCTGTGTTATGCCTCATACACAGTGTATATTGCATGGGGACCAAACTGAACCTTTGTATATGTATATATTTAACATGAGGAGATCCTACTGGCGGCTGGAAAAGGCAGGATGAAGGACAGTACAGAGGCACTGATCGTGGCAGCACAAAAACAAGCCCTCAGCACCAGATCAGGGGAAACAGAGAAACCACATCAGGCAAGAGCCCAGGTCAGACTGTGGAAAGGACAATCCAGAACCTAGTGGCGGCTGAAAGATGCAGGCAGGGGGCCAACGAACACTGAGAGGCACAACCAGGTGGCCGGGTGATATACAGGAACATGGGTGAGGGACATGGCTAAATGAGAGGAACCACAGAGAGCGGTGGAGAACAACAGAGCCAACATCCTGTGAAACATCCACATCCACAAAGATAAACAGTTATTGGCCAACCAACCAGCTACAGTGGTGATAGACAAGGAGGAGCAAACAGCAGTGGTGATATATGTGCTGATTCCCAGTGATAGAAACATTAGGAAAAAGGGACATGAGAACAGGAGAAATACCAGGGATTGAAAGAAGAACTGGAGAGAATGTGGAAGGTGAAAACCAAGATGATCTCCCACTGGTGATAGGCGCACTTGAGACCGTGATCCCTAAGCTGGAGGAGGAGCTCCGTCTGATCCCAGGTACGACAACATCCGTCTCAGTCCAGGAGAGCGCAGTCCTGGGAACACCAAAAATGCTGTGCTGTACCCTCAACCTCCCAGGCCTCTGGTAGGAGGAAAGTCGTCCCCCCACAGGGGAAAACTGGGTGAGAAAGGAATATATTTGTATGTGTGTCAGGGCCCAGGATCCCTTGGACACACTGGCTACAGGATGTATATTGTATATATATATATATAGTGATATGCTGCAGCAGATTTGTTCAGTTCTGTTTCATTATTTGGAAACATGGAAAAGCCAAAAGCAACGGTGGATGTATTACAAGAAAATCTGTGATGGAAAATGTGCATCGGTAGAATTGGACCTCATAGACCGGCTATTGAAGATGAATTACATGTGACACATTTATATCTTGTTCAGTCCTCATCCTTACTATAGTATCTGGACAAAGTATTGGTTGCAGATTAGTTGTTGACTTTCATTCACTTACTTATGTGGAACATATATTATACTCTCTGGCGGAGTTAAAGAGTTCATCTTTAGGGGTGGAGACCTGAAACAAAGGAATGGATGTGATTTATTCCCCCCTTTTTTATTGTACTGAAATAGTTGAGGCACATTTTTTGCTGTATTTTGCTCCTGTAATGAAAGCAGGGTGCAAATGTTTGGTTAATTTGGATTCTGTGGCCCTGCAGTTCCTGATCTTTCCAACCAGGGACAGCACATCTTCCAGACACAGGTTCAGTCCAGTGAGCAGTGTGTCCCTGGGATTTGGGCTGTGACATCAGGAGTGTAACTGCCTGTACTGCAGCAGGTCCCTTTCTGAGCTGGGTTGAAGGTGCTCAGTAAGTCGTGAGGTACGTCTGCGGTTTCCGTGCCAGATACCATAACTGCGAACTGCTGTCCGTGGTGCTGATGCTGGAACCAGCAGGCTTCTCCCGCTCCTTTTCCATCCACCTCAGCTCATGTGCTTGTTGCCACGCTGCTCATCCACTGCTGGTTCTCTGCTGTTCTGTACTAACTGACTGGTTGAGGTTGGCGGTCTGCAGGGAGGAGTCCGGAATCAAATTTCCCGATAAAAAAACCCATGGAAATAAATTGCAGAAATATTATCCATTTGCATTATGAATATATCATATAACTTTGTAAAGCCTGGATCATCCCTTCAGTCTTCATTATTCAAATGCTTCCAGCCTTGTGCTGATCTGAGCAATCGAATTAGCACTTCTGCCCTGTGATTTACCAACATTTGTCTTTCATTTTGGTTGAACACTAGACGGTGTTGCGGTTGAGAGCAGAACAGGAGGGACTGTTTAAGTTTATGTGCTTAAACTTAAAAAAAGTCTACATTCTTTTAGCAACAGGAGTGAAAACTGACACACAACCTTGACAGAGTTCACACAGGTTCAGGGAGATGCTGTCATGCCAGCCTGCAGGTTCGCCCCTCTCAGGGAGGCCCACACCAGCCACCTTCCCAGCTCCTTTGCCCCTTGTGAGATGGAGAAGAACTGAGACATCTGCTGATGCTCTGCTGTCTCCCAGCACTGGAACTCAATGCAATTAGACTTTTGACTGGGGAGCGCAGAGCTGCCGACTGGGATGTTTTCTGCTGTTTGTAAAGCAATTCTGAAACAAAAGGGGCTCGCAAATGAAAGTTTTGGAAGGAAACCTCACTGCACTCATTCTGCTTCTTTGCTGGAAGGAACATATGGCTTCTGAATTAGTGCAGTCGAAGCTGCCATGTTGTTCAGCAATGTGTACATGTATTCCTGTGCTGCTTACCTGCTACCATCATTCCATGGATTTGCTAGTCACCAGATCTGAATCCGGTAAAGCACCTCATTGGGATGTGGTACAACGGCAGACTTGTAGCATTAATGTGCAGCAGACAAATGTACAGCAATTCTGTGATGGAATTGTGTCAACATGAGAGCAAAGGGGCACGGGTGCATTAGAATGGTGTTCCTAATAAAGTGGCCGGTGACTGTGCATCATACACCACGTACATTACATACATCTTTTTTAAAATAACCATAAATATGTTTGCATTTGTGCCTGATCTTGCAAACACAATTTTGGATGTTTGCGGGTCCAACCACTGCATCGCAGTCGGTGAGTTTAATGCTGAATGTTGAAACCCTCGATTTATTTACACACAAGTTTCTGTTAAAAGCTTCGCATAAAGACATAACAAATTAAAAATTCAATGTGAGACTTTCTTACATCTGCAGGAGATACCATGCAGGGTCTCACTGGGCCTTTATTCTGGAAGCAGGGGGTGGGAGACATGATACAATGTGGAGCGAACAGCAGTTTATTTTATTATCTTTTATAAACACAACGCAACTTTAAATGGACGTGTTGTTTAAAATGACGGAAAATGGAAAAAAATACGTGAAGTCCATAACCATCTGTTCAGTGGGCTGACAAGAGGGTGCAGTGTGCCTCCTGCTCACCAGCATGAACAACGCAGAGTGAGCTGCAGGGTAAAGGAAGGTCACTTCAGGAGAACAAATTAAAAATGGTTTCTCCTTAAATGCCAAACACACAGTAATAGAAATGTGACTCCGTGTGGTCACCGTGTGTTTTGTACGGTCTCTGCTGTGATTATAAAACATAAAAACAGGAGAATGGCTGCAGCCACACCTGTGCAGAAACTCGCTCCCTCACAGCTTTCGGCTTTCTTCTGTAGCCGAGTCCATCTTGCTCATTTACTGCCAAAGTGGAAATGCAGGCCACTTTCACTCTGCAACACAGACATTTTAGAAGCTGAAATGCCAAGCAAAATACAATTAATGATGAATAAATATGTGTTGTATAGCCGGCGTAGTTGTACTGCTCTCTGAGCGAAGCCAGAGCCTCTCAGAGGAATATTTCAGTCCTGTGTGATTGTGAGTGAAGCCAGGGACAGCCCTGCACCCAGCATGTTCTCAGTCTTCGTCCCCTGTGGCCCAGGATCAAATGCTCTCCGCACTTGTGCAACTTTGTCCCTTCCGTTTAATCGATAAGTCTGCCATTAACCGTTCATTGCAGTAACAGCAGCTACATTTTATTGTTTCTTTCTATTTTATACTGTTTCCATTTCTTCATTTTTGACATTTTATTGCTATTGCTATTTATACTAAGGAACAAAACATGATGCATGAAGTAAATAAAAAAGTTGCTGCATGTGAACACAGATTTCCATATGAACAGTAACTGTGTGATGTTTTGGGAACATTATTTCCGAGCGTTCGGGATATTTTGAGGTTATGAATTGGGATTTCTCAGGTGAAAGAAATAATGGAAACAGCTTCGTCATATTTGAGTTTGTGGTATTCGAGCCATTTCTAGGAAGGAGTTTTGCTCGGATGCCAGGGTACAGGTGCAGTTCTGTCTCCCATCTTCAACCTGTACTGCTGAGACGTCTGTCCTGGACTCTCCCGTACAAGGCTATGAACGGCACCCTGGGCGGTCCACTAACCCAAAGCACATCTGTGGACTGTGGGGGAAACAGGAGGACCTGAAGGAAGCCCACTCACTGTGCCATGGCACCGTCCAAATGTAATAATTTTAATTTTATTTTTTACAGGTTAATAAAACCAGGTCTCTGTCCTGCAGATAGGAGCAGCACTGCCTGCAGGGAGCAGGTCCACTCAGTCCTCCCAGAAGAGCTCATAGCATCTGTTTTATTTGGCTCTTAGGTAAGAACAAAAGGGCTCTTTTTAGAGGGTTTTAAATCCCCTGTCATTTCCAGTAGACAGGAGAATAGCATCCGTTTGTTTTTTCCTTTAATGCCAGTAGACAGATGAAGCCTGATTAATCCAGTAAATCTTCATGTAACTCTGAACATAACCTGTACAATATTATTTATTCATTCAGAGACACTCAAATGCACGAGGAAGCTGGGATGTAAGCATGAAGTAAGGATCTCATCCCTTCCTTTGTCTTCCATCCTTCTGATTGCTCAGGCCTCTCCCATTATCTGCTCTAATGTTCCTGAAGGAAATGCCTTCCATGCCAGCAAATTTGCCTTGTGATTAAAGGACCTGACAAATTAATACAGTAATGTATGCGGATTTTTGAGCAGAAAGTGTTATTAATATTTTGCATTATTACTGTGATGTACTAGCCCTCAAGTAAAGCCTATTTTCAAAGAAAATCTTTATGCCTTCGTATAAAAGACAATGTAGTATCGATCACAAAGGCGGTTAATACTTCCATTATTCAGAAGGTCTGTGAATAACACACTGCAGATTTGTTTGGATTAACTGTACCAACGCAGCCTGATAAGTGCTCATTTTTTACCGCCATTGTTTGGGGGCCTAAGACCGTATGATCAGCTAAAATGTGTGTTACGGAACCGTTATAGATGAATTTTATACTAGGTCCTATATTTTGCATAATGAAACACTATAAGGATATTAAAGGTTACAGGAATTACAGGAACTGTACTTTTTACACTGAGATTCATGTTAACTGAGATGTAATATAGCAGACGTGTGTCTGTTTTGTTCTGGACGGTTCAAGTGCGTCCGATCCCAACTTCATTAACTGCCCTTCGGACAATTCGTATATTACAGCTCATATAAATATGTTCTGACAACCTGACCTGAGACAAGAGAACAGACTGTGGAACTGAGGTTTAGTGTCACTTTATTCCGGTTCTCTGCTTCCCCGTCTTTTGCTCCTGTGGAACAAACCTGGACAGGAGGGGCTTTAACAGGGGTGTTGGTTATTCTCGGGTAGTCATATGTGTCGGGGGGGCATGGTGTCCAGTGGGGGTGTCAGGTGTGGGTATGTACAGTGTTCTATAGCTGGTGGGAACAGTCCAGTGTGATATGTGGTGGTATTTTACTGTATGCTGTGTGGGATGTGTGTGTGATGTGCGGTGGTGTTTTACTGTGTGACGTGTGTGTGATGTGCAGCAATGGTCCTGTGCGTGTCTTTCTTCTGTGATGGGCTTCTGAGATCCGCGAGTGAGTTCTGTCTCCCCGAGTAGCGCGCATGAAGCCCTTTTTCAGCGCTGTCTTCTCCACCCTGATGTCCTTGATGCTGCCGTACACGTTGCTTTCTGGAAGCAGGGAATGGAGAAGTGGAAAGGAAAAGGGCGCCACTCCACATCGCTGTGTCAGTCGTGGTTTCAGGACCAAGTGAGGGCCTCGTGGTCCTACACAGTTTGAAAAGACAGCGACGGATGCAGCTCCTCTCTCTGCGTAGACCATTTTTGCATCTGTCTTTAGGGGAAACACTCCTTAAGCAGAACCAGTGAGCTCACCAATATTACATGACCTTGACCAGACATCCCCTTCGATATTTCACTGAGCCAAGTTATTTTCACCATGTGCCATTTCAAAATGCAAGTTCATCTTAGCGGAGGTTTCGGGGTCCAGGCATCGTGTCTCCTGTGAGATGTGGAGATGCAGCTTGTTGTTCAGGGGCGCCGTTCCTTCATTCAGTCCATCTCACCTCTTCCTGCTTTAATGGTGCTGTGCAGGTCTGTGCTGGATCTAATGGCTGTTGCTATTAGGGGTCCGTAATAGTTAGCGTGAGGGTCAGTGGCAGTAAATAGCCCTCAAAGTCCATTGGTTTTGACAGATGGGGTCAATATTGTAACTCCTCGTGCTCACACTCCGTTTATGTCATTTTCTCATCTGCTTCACGCCTACACAGGCCTACACATTTCCCTTAGACCTGGTCTGGTGGGGTTTTACAGAGAGCAAGAACTCATTACTCTGGTGGTACTTCAGAGTCTGGTGCAGTTACACGCTAAGCACACCTACTGCTGCGCTGATGAGAAAATCTGGTTTTCTCAGGAGATGGCTGGACTGCTGGTTCACATTTACATTTATTCACCTACCAGATGCTTTTCTTGCAAACCAGGTAAAACAGACAGTGGGGCATTTCAAAAACAGATGAAGAGATAAAAATACAGACACAGGGTTCTTGAAATTGTCAGTTGGTGTGGAACTGCTGTTCTTGTTGTGTACATAACACCACTAGCTGCAGGTACCACTCACAGGCAACAGAACATCTGTTACACACTATACAGTGAACATTTGTGAAGCAGATTGGAGATCATGAAAAGTGGGTTTAAAAGAGCCATATTCTGAGAGCTCCTTTCTTGAACGTTGAGAGGGATTTGGCAGTTCTGAGAGAGCGAGGAAGCTCGTGCCACCACACTGGAGCCAGAGCCGAGGACCTTGTGGGTAGGTCCACCAAGCAGACTGTGATGAAGGAGGAGTGCTGCATTCTGACTGGAGCTTTGTGAGAGATGAGGGCCTACAGGTAATGAAGTGCGGATACTTTGATCAAGATGATGGCTGTCTTGGATTTGATATGGGCAGCTGCAAGGAGCCAGTGGAGAGATGAAGAAGGGGATACATGGGAATGGTTTGGTCAGTTTGACACAAGTCAGGCAGCAACACTCTAGATCAGATGGATTCAAGTTCTACAAGAATGATATCAGCTGAGCAGCAAAAGCTCAGTGTTCCACATGGCTTTTTGTGATACCTGGTGCACTTCCCAAAAATCTTTATTCAGTAAAAACAATAAATAATAATATTATAATAATTGTATTATGATTATGATTATGATTATTATTATTATTATATTAATAATAATTATTACATTAAATTAATGATATAACAATAATAATAATAATAATAATAATAATAACACCACTGTACCTGTTGGCTGATGATGCACAAACTCTAAAAGTAGGAGCTCATCTCACGGTCGTGACAGGCTGGATGGAGGAGAATTTTCCCATGTTGAGTCCTGATGAGACAAGCATGTATCTAGCAGGTGCTCAGCCACTTAGACTCACACCGTAAGTTAAAACTTGATTGCTTCTGTGTCCCCACTGATAGAACAATAAAAGTCTGTGACATCATAATGTTCACTGACAACACAAGTAAAGTGTCCCTCTTTCCCCCAACACTTTCAAAAAGAATGATGTGGAAAATCTGACCGATATATTCACAAGTTAAAGACTAGAATTCTATGATGTCTGCTGTCTAACTGCTTCTTTGATGCGTTTACAATGGAACAGAATGTAGCTGTAAGGGTTCTTCCTGGAACTAAGATACCCAAGCATGTCAATCCTGTACTTACTTTGTTTTGCTTGCTTTCTGTCAGAAGCAGCATTGATTATAAAATATTGCTCCTCATCTTCAGCAGCATAAAAGAATGTGCACTAATATTATATGATCTTTTCCCCTCATATTGCTGTCCTCGTTCAAATGGTGGTGTGTACTTTGACACCGGCCTCTTCTGGGTCCTTATTTTACAGAGTACCTGCAAACACTAGGCAAACAGTGGGTGGCACCAGTTGGCATATAAAACCACAGAAGAAGTAGTTTCCCTCAGTGTGACAGGAAACATGGAGCCACAAGCCCTCATTTCACGTCTCTCCTTTTAAACTGGCCTTTACAGGATAGCAGCTGTGACCCTGTAAACGCTACGATCTTTGTTGTTCTTTTAGCCTGACATTAATTTAAATGCAGCAATGAGGAAGTTGAAGATCACAACGCAACGTGTGACATTTGGGATGACGTGCAGCCTGTGGGTTTCCACTGAACTCTGCTGCACAGCACTTAACAACAACAACCCCAAACTGCTGCTCTGTGAAAGAAGGTGTCAGCCCTTCAGCTGAGCAGTTAAGGAACCCGATGTGTGCGGGTGTGGGGCATAGCAACATTGTTTCATGTTTATGTGAACACATTACTTTTTTATCGAGTCATTAGAAAAAGAAAAACTTAGACTTAAACAACATGTAAAAATGCAGCCATGTTCTTGTATGTGCATTAATAAGCGCAGAAAACCTTAACTTCACGTGACCCCTCCTGACAAAATGCCTTCATGATGTGGGACTTACGAAAGCCGTCCGTTCAGGTCATCTCTTAATTCTTCAGCCTGGTTGGCGCATATGTAGTACTGACAGTCTATTCAGTTTCATGATGACATTTTACTAAAGGTTAAAGAACCTGCTAGCTGTTAGTGTACCTGACATGGTTACATCAAAATTGTGAAGAAAAAAAACATGCATTAGAGAAAAAGGGTCAGTGTAATTAATCTAATGTAAGGCTTTTATTCCCAACAAAAGTAATCATTACATAGTTTTACACTTTCTTAGAAGTAGATGGTGACATAATACAGAGTACCCTGGAAAATGATTAAATGAAGTGTTTCTGAATATTGACACCAAAGCTGTGATTTACACATCATACTTCCTCGTTCAAGTAGTGTGAACCAGAAGAGAACCAAGAGAGAACGTTACAGTGGACTGGTTCTGTGGACAATGGACAGTCTTCATGGCGACTGCTGGGAGGGACTAGACCCTCGAGAGCTTCTCGTTTGGGTGGTTTGTGGGATGGTGTCATGCGGAGGTCAGTGTGTGGAGGGCTTGGGGAACAGTGTGCCAAGTGATTCGAATGGCCAAAGTGCACTGGAACACTGGAGCTCAGTCATGAGAGCCACTGTACAAACTATAATTGTCAGAGGACGTTCAAAACAAGCATGTCTCTGCTGAGAATTCGCCTTGTGAGGAGAAGCCAGGCTAAAGACTTTGATTCTGCTTGAGAATAAAGAGGTTCAGTTACTCACACAAGTATGTTCTGCCCAGACAGCTCGAGCTCACTCATCTGGTTTATGCTGTAGATGGTTCTGACCACAAACAAACCTTTTCAGTCGTGATCTGTGTATACATTCGAATTGCTATATTTGCGAGTGCATGTTTGAAGACACGTTTTTCACTTAGAGCAGCAGGGATATAAACAGCTGTGTAATGAAGAGCGGATAAACAGGCACAGCCTGGAGGGCGGCGACGCACAGATAAGGACGTAGACTTGGAGGCTAAAAGTGTTTGTTTCATGCCCTTTCTGTCACTGCTGCTGCCGGCCACGATCAAGGTAGTTACCACGGATTGCTCGAGTAAAGTACCCAGTCGTATACAGGTGTCACTTACCGCACTCCTGCCTGTCACTTGACATGGCAGCATCGCCGAGGAAGCGGATGACAAGTAAAATTCACACTCAGTCGTAGTGAACCCGCATTAAAATAAGTAAATCGGTGAGCAGCGACCCGATTTCTGCTCGTTTTTCTTCCCCATTAGTCTCGAGGAGCAGTGAGTTAAAGACGGTCACTTCAGGGACAAGGAGCTCGGCGAAAGCAGCGTGTGCCGGCGGAAGTCCTGCGTCTCAGCAGCAGACATCGTAGTAAGTAAATATTTCTTTTATTTTGGCTGCCATCAGCTGCACTGTTAAAAATATGGTGACGCTAATGAATAAGAGACACATCATCGCCACAACAGCCGGCTGCCATCCAGGTGAGATCTCTCTGGGCAAACAGCCTGGCTGCAGTGCTCATCATTTAGATATTAGCAGCGCTGTCAGCTGAACCTGTGTTTAATGAGCTGCCTATTGTGAGGGCTGACATCAGTCAGATTGGAAGCAATTAATTAATTTCAGGGAAGGTGGCAGAATGGGATTCCCTGCTGTCGCCCCTCCAGGGAGAGGATCTGGCTCTTGGCGACCACGAGCAGCCGGCAGTAGGGTGGCCGCTGTCTTCCGTGAGGAGGCCAGGGAGCAAACTGCCCTCCAAAGTCAACGAACGAACACTTGCGGTTCCCGATTGGCCTGGCAAAGGCGCTAGGGGCGCATGACGCTGTTTGGCACGGAAATCTGGATTTCACACAGCCTGTACATGCGGAGAAATGGGAAACGTTGGTTAAAAGTCCTGTCTGAGCGCTTTGAATATATTAGTTGCAAGTGAGCTGCGCTACGTTCACGTTTTACAATTTCAGACAAAAGAAATCAGAGCAAAAATGAGGGTGTTTTTCCTTCCAGACAAAGAAAAATCACGAACCGCCCGCAGTCACATCGTGAAGAGTTCACATGTCCTTGGCTTTAAGCTTTAAGCTG
The DNA here is from genome assembly GCA_900497675.1 of Arapaima gigas. Taxonomy (NCBI): domain Eukaryota; kingdom Metazoa; phylum Chordata; class Actinopteri; order Osteoglossiformes; family Osteoglossidae; genus Arapaima; species Arapaima gigas. The sequence goes on from UFQX01000033.1 coordinate 2,089,458, forward strand.
GTGAAATGAGCTCCCGTCGTCCTTCAGAACAGCTGAATCCTCAGCAGCTCTCAAGGAGGGTCTGAAAACACTAGGCAATGCTGTGCTGAATGTTGCCAACCCTAAAACACAACAACCGAGGAAGGCAAATGCCTGGAGCTAGAAGAAGTTTAACGCTATGAAGGCGAAGCAGAATGTCACTTGGGAAAAACGAACTTGGGAATTTGGAAGTCAAGTAATCTGGGAATATGGATTGCGAAGGTGGTGGATTTGCTCAAGCAGATCTCTGAGGAAAAAGACTTGAATGTGACACGGTGGTAGAGCCCAAGTGACTGAACCAGGACGACATGGACTGTGCAGAGCTCCCAAAGCTGTTAAAAAATGAAAACTGCACTGGGTGCACAAACTAGTTGGAGGCTTAAAAAAGGTTCAGGAGACAAGGAGAGTTAGTCATGTTGGAGACAGTAATGAATTGCTGTCTTGCCACAGACCACATCTCAGGCCCATGGAGATCAATTGCAAGCCTCGCAGTGCTGCTTCTCCTAGTTCCCTAGAGCTTGGGAAGAATTCTGCTTTTCCTGAAATTTGTACAATTGTTTGTTGCTGCCCTCTGTGCTTCCAGCGTCTTCTTTCCATGTGCTCAGGGAATCTTGGGTAAAGGGTGCTTCATGGAAGTGAAACAAATGGAAGTCATTAACTGGGCAGTGCAGGGGGTCACAGTGCCTGGATGGAGAAGTCACACAGGTCTGATCCCCATTCAGTCTGGGTGGAGTTTTCTGCCACAGTCCACACACGTGTGCTACAGGTGAACTGGGAACACAAACGTGTGAATGTTTGTCTGAATGCAGTGTGACGGGTTGCCCCCCCCCCCAGGCTCCCTCCTTCCACGCCGCACTCCAGAGTGAGCGAGTGAACACGGTGTTTACTCAAGCATGTATTGAGGAGTTCTTCATACGGTCAGATTTTTCCTTAAAGTTTACTTTCAAGGTTTGAATTTAGACCATTTCAGTTAGTTTTCTGTGTCTGTTAATAAGTTACTGCAGCTCGGTCTGTAAAGTAAAGCTCTGGTTGCCAAGTGTTTGCTGGTGTGACTGTATGAGAAAGAAGAGAAATGTTGTGCTTGAGGCAAACTGGATTAGTAACTCTGTCTCCACCTGGACCTCCTGCAGGTCCACCAAGTCTAATCCAAAAACACAGAAATTTCAAATGACTTTCAATAATAACGACATGAGGCGTGTAAAATAACTGCATTGCGTCTATGGTGAATTTTTAAAAAGTCGTATACATTTTAAAGTATATTTCTTAAATCTGTGCACTATTTGGACTTTAGAAGGTTAGTTGTGCCATGGAAACAACAGACTTTACCTTGTGTACCCCGTTCAAGTCTTTCAGCAAACTCAGAACAATGCAATCTCCATTTTGAGCAGTATGAGATTCTTAGTGGTCTCTTTAAAATTCAGCGTGACGTCTCCCTCGCTGACAAATGATGTTCTGTAACGCAGAGGCAGGTCTTGTCATGGCCGTGCCATTAGCTCCAGCACTTAGAACACAGGAACATTCTGCCATTTTTCTTTTTTATTAGCTGACTTTTTGAAATGTGTGATTGATTGATTTGACCATTTTGTTGTGATTTCTCTTCAAATATATTTTCCAGTTGACATTCTCATCCAGGTTGACTGGCATTTCTCATATTCCGCAGCTTTATGTTTAGCAATGCAACTCAAGCTAAGCAGCCTGCTTAAAGGTACAATGGCAGGCGATGGCTTGGAGTTCTCCATTGCAGGGAATCCGTTTGACAAATGCAGGCTGATGCTGGGCGACTGACACACTTCATATTCTGTCTGCTGCACAGAAGAGTGACAACCTCCTGTTAAGGCTGCAAATCCGGACTAATACCTAAGCCCCCTGTTTTGCCAATTCGGGCCTTTTTTTCTTGTTTCCTCAATTTTCCACACTGTAAACTGTCAATGTAAATAGATTCTGGAACTCAGGCTACAGATTGTTACCATGGCTACAGTTCTGAGTTTATTCCAGTTTTTGCCCGCACACATGTAGATTGCGGTTTAAAATTACTCGTGACTCCATCGTGGCCCCCCTGCCTGCGTGAGAGAGGAGTCTTGTTGCTGACCTTCCCGCGTTAAAGCGGCCCTGCGGGCGTGTGCCGGGAACAAGGAACCCACTTCACACAGCTCACACGGTGGATGACAGACTCCGCAGACATTCCCATCTCTGGCCATTCTCACCTGGTGCTCCATGCACCCCCCTGGGGCGCAGTGAACAGTGGCTCCTATAGTTACCGTAATGTCCAGCCTGGAGGAGGACGTGGTCTGAATGGTCTGAATGGAGACTCTTACACGTGACCTGGCAGAAAGAGGTGACGAGACGACATGCGGGGTACATGTGATCCCGTCTCGGTTTAGCTGAGGAACCACGTGACCAGCGCTTTCCTGGCCTTCATTCATCTCCAGATGCTTCTTCTTCGCCCCCCTTCAGCCGCCTCACGGCCTCCTCATTTCCTCTCTTCCGTCAGGCATTTCGTCGCACTTCTTTTCAAGAGTGTGTTGGTACTGCGAATTGCTGTGTGTCTCCCTGCACTGCTTGTACAGGGAAAAGTGCTGCAAAGTTAAGAAATGGTCGCGATAATAAAGAAGTGTTAAGTATTGTTATTTTCATTATTTGTGCTCTTATTCTAATACCTGGTGTGAACGACAGCCCGTTCCGCCCCTAGTGAAGCACAGCGGTGCCGCGGCGGTTCTGTTCCATGGAGACGAGCTGACGGACGCTGGGGCCGAGCTCCTGGACTGATGCAGTGCCGCACATTTAATGTGTCCGTTCTTGGGGTGCTGTGCGGTCAGGGGTCGTTCGTCGCTCTTGTCTCACAAAGCTGCAGGAACTCAGCTGCAGGGAAAGCGATGCTCAGGAAATAATAGTTTTGGATTTATTTTCCCCTTCCTCCTCAGAAGGACACAATCCCATCAGCAGAATCCTCGTGGATTAGTTAGTCAGTCTGGGACCTGGGAGTCCTGAGCAGCAGCACGTCACATGCCGCAGGCTATCCTTTGGGGAAAAGTGGACAAGAGTAGAGTGGTTAAGAAATGGTGACAAAAACTTTAAGAGTAACATTGGTCTCTGCGAATGACATCGTGTGTCAGACAGAGGAATTGAGGTACTGCTGATTTCTGACAGTCCGGTCCACGATCTCCAGAGCTTCACTCGGATCTTCATCAGCTGCTGTGGTTTGCGATCACAGCAACAAGCTTTTACGGACTTCCAAGTTCCATTCGTTTCAGCTCTGCTCCTTCGTCAAGATCATACTAACCTCACAATATTCAAATCTGACTGATAATGGACTGTGTAATGTGTCTGGCTCTCTCTCCCAGGTTCAGGCTTACTGGCTGCGGCCACTCGGGACGTTCAAACGGGCGGTTCTGCTCCTCAGCAGCTCACTGTTGTACGAGCCTTGAGGGTTTAGCAGTTAATGCAAGGTGTCATTTCCTTACTGTAGCGCCTACGTATGAGTTAGCAGCTACATTTCTGCCCTTAGTCATTAACGGCAAAACAACGAAATGTAGGGTTTAAAGGGTACAGTGTTGCCGATTTTGCTACGGGAGGGACATTTGCACGACTCCACTTGAGGAGGGTGACAGATTTCTGCCTGCCACTTTCCTTCTGTGTGTAATAAAGTTCATGAAAGTAAAATGAAGGTGTTTTCATGCCTCATTGCCCGGAGAAAGGTACTAAGTAGTTAATGAGTATTTAACACGGGCTGTTTCACATAATTTGGTAATTGTGTCATTAATTATGTCAAATTTTCTTTCCAAGTCAATATGACACTGAGCAGCAGAATCGTGAAACTGCTGTAATTTTCCCAAATTAATTTTGGTCACTATGGTTTTAGACTGATTGTTAGGTTCAGTTTGACTAGAACGATGTGAAGGGTTAGTAACGGCCACCGTATTGTCAGTTATTCCTACTGGATTATTCCCTGTCAGCACCAGGCGGGCTCCAAGTTACAGCGACGGCACCAGTAGTAATATTTATGGAAAAGTTTAACAAAAAATGGAATAATACTAAATATTGTGTTTTTATAAACGTAAAAAAAGTAACAAATGTCTAAACAGTGTGTAGTGTAGGGATATAAGTGGATTCAAATCGTACGTTACTGTGCGTGCTTGTGAACGCGAGTCTCTACGTGAGGCGGAGCTGCGTCCTGGTCGCGAGTCTCCGAGATGAAATGGCTGTGGAAACGGTCATGTTTTAAGGGAGACCTTTTCTGTTCCATTCAGACCAGTGGACTGACTCACTTTGGCTTCAGAAAACTTGTAATGATTTTTGCCTGTATGAAAATCACTTCGCAAGAGCAGAGAATCCATTGGGTATGTGGTGTCTGCATCTGGAAACCTGGAGATCACGCATGGGATATGCGAAGCCATGTCAGGGGTTATAGTATTACAGCAGTGCAGAATGTATGTCGGAGACTTGATTTTGGCTTTAATTTACATGAGTTTTAAAAAGCTGCCGAGAGATGTGATGTGACGGTGTGTCCTGGCCTACTTGACCTTGCTTCTGGCCCACCCCCTAATCCCGCTGCTCTGGCACTGCCGTGTGGGATTAATGGCCCGCCGATTATCTGAAGGTTACGTCTCCGAAGAAGAGATTAGTATATTGACGGCCTCTTCAAAAGGCTTATCGACGTGCCTCTATTGACAGGTCCAATGCAGCCTAATAACAGTCGATTTCATTCCACAGATAAAACATATTGTGCTCTGAGTTTTTGTGAGACTTTATTACTTTTTGGCTTAGGTGACACACTGGAAACACATCAAATTAATGTATTTAAGGACTATAAATATATTTAAAGTAGTGACATATGCTGTAATTGCTTGGTTTCTGAATCTAATTTCACCCTGAAAACGCATCGGATACCAAATTTTTCCGGTACCGAGTGCCTCTTTCACATTATTTCAGAAGGGGAAAAATAAATAAATGAGGCACTGACAGCCCATTGGAAACTCCAGTATAACTATGAAGCTCCAAACGTGGTCTTGACTGTGTGTTTGTACTGCAGTGCCGTGTGTACAGTGCAGCTCATCTAACATGTTAGTCACTGCGTTACGCGCGGGAAGTGAGAGGTGCGCAGCCCTGCTTCAGTCTAATGACATGTTGAATAAACGGAATAAAGACGTGTTAAAGTGACCTGCCATCTGCCTCTGTGTCACACAAAAACCACATTTAAATAAATAGATTTATTTTTAAAAATGAACTGGAAATAGATGTGGTGACGCCATGCAAACCTGTTCAGACAAAGCAAAAAAGGTGGAAACAGCTGATAACAACAAACATGGAAATGCTAGGGTGCGTGCTTGTTGTTTTGGATAAATTTGTAACCATATGAAGTTTATTTCAATTATACATAGTTTTATTATGTTACAGTATGTTACAGTACACTATATGCTACTATGTGGCATTTGTAGAATTTGAAATTAATTTTTAATTTTTATTGCATAAAAAGTTTGTTATTATGGATAAGCTTCAGATAAAAAGTCATTGTAGCAATAGTTTAGATTTGGATTCTGAATTATAGGTACTAATTTTTAAGGGCTGTTACAGCAAAAATTTGGATACAGAGAGTTTTAATACTGCAGAACTGCCATAGGTTACTCTGATTCTGAGTTACTGGTAGAGACAGCTAGTTAACAAGCCTCCCGGTTGAGGCAGATCAGCTTGAGTGTTGTCTGGATTGATTACAAGAAAACTAATTCTAAAGAAAGACGAAAATGTTTTGGATTGCTTCTCCTGGAAACCTATTATTCAAGAACCTGTTTTTATTTTTTCACTGGATGCAGAAAAGGCTTGTGACAGAGCGGCTTTGGAAAGATTTAAAATGGACGGTAGCATCATTAACCTAATTAACCTTTTATACTCAACTCCATTAGCATAAGTTAATATGAATGGTCATGTGGTTTCTTCTTGGGATGAGGCAGCTGTGGCTGTCCTACTTTCTCTCTACTTGTCATGCTTTCAACTTAACCTTAGCAGAAAGTGTCAGAAGTGTAAAGGACATATATGGTATAAAAGTAGAAGACTGTCATATTTCTCTGTATACTTATGATGTACTCTTGTACCTGTGTAACCCTGAAATGTCAGTGCCAACAGTTCTAAAGATGATATATGATTATAGCAGATTTTTAGGTCATAAAATCAAATCCCTCTAAATCTTTGACGATGCAACCAAATACCTGTCTGTAGCATGCAGATTTGCTCTGACAAGCGAGAGGCAGATCTCAGACTGTCACGATTCTCCAGAAACCGAATCTCCTCGGTCAGCGCTGCTGGACAGTTCCAGCACAGTCAGCCATACTCTTTGGGATACCTGCTATGAAATGTTCCAGGGTGACAAGCTCAGTGATCTGGTGGGGTTTGTCAGCCTGGGGAAGAAACCAGTGGGTGCAGTTGTTGGAGAAAGGTTCTTACGGCTTCCCTCCTGCTCAAGCCCGCTCTCTCCAAAGTGTGCACGGCTCTGTAGTCCATGACACCCCCCAGCGGGAAGTTGAACAGTAAACACGCTAGGCCATCACTTGTGCTGCAGCGGGGTCAGCCGGAGGGCTTGTTCCTTCTGGAGCTAATGGCAGTTAGTTGTGGTGCGCTCAGAGACATCAAGGAAGGTCTCAGGGTCGTTGTTAGGGTTCATTTTTGGGAGTTAAAATGAAGCCCTGCTGACCTGACCACAATGTTTCAAGAGAGCAGCTACTCTAGATCTCTAGATCGAAGGATCTTGTCCACGATTTTCTTTAAGATAGCTGGTGCAGACTAACCACGACTAGTCGCCACCCACACTTTCCCATGGTCCTTAGCACAGAACGAAGAAACTTCTGGGTTCTGTAACATCACTTGCAATCGGTAACCCCTGAAAACCCATACTGTCTTTCAGCAATCACCCACAATGCAAAACCCCTACCACACCCTCCTAACTCCAATTGGTCTTTCCTCTTTAAACTTGAAATGTCAGGGTTCAAGTGCTTAGGAATTTTCTTCACTCACTGTCTTTGTGCTAGAACTGTTCCCCAGTGAAAACGTTTAAAGAAGACCTGGCTGCACGGACCCCTCTTCCTGTTTAATGTTATTACTATGTGTATTTTACCTTGCTTGGTATATCTGTTTCAAACTCTTCACTGCTACTTGCAGAAGGAGAAGCCCACCCACGGTTCCGGTGCACGGAAGACAAGACATCTGCTCCTGGCGTGCACTCTGTCTGCCACCACACTCTCGCACATTTCCCCCTCGTCCTCCGCTGGGAGCCCGTTCTCACACCTTCCTCTCACCCATTTTACATGTCCTTTGTCTCAAAGGTTTCTGACAACTCAGTCCCATTTCATTGTAACGTAACATTTTTTACCCGTTATGATGAATGTGATCGTGATCATTAGCTGATCTGTCCAGTTTTGTACATCAAGGGTTGTGTAAGTGTGTGTGTGCCGTGTGTGTCACTGAATCTGGACAGTGTTTGCAGGGTGTGGGACGCTCACTTGTTGCAGTTATCGGACTCAGACCAGCTGAGGAGGACCAGGAAAGTCCATCTTGCCCTCATTTGTTTCTTTTGGAGCAACAGCAACACCGAGGTGCAGAATCATAGAAAAGAACAGCAAGAAAGAAGCGGCAGTTAAATCAGTTGCAGTACGTCCAGAAGAGATCCGGTGTTACTGCCCTAAGAAGTGCGCATAGTTCCTGTGAGTTATCAAGATCAAATTTTAACTGTCCAACAAAAGCAAATTCACTGTATTGCTCAGCCATACAGAAAGGAAAGTGTGAATAACAGTAGTGTGGCAACAGTAGACAGTAGACTTAAACCGTTAAAAACCAGCACATCACCTATAAGACTAATATTAAATATACACACTTCCTGGTTTCCTTTTAGTGTAGCAGCTGAACAAGTGATATATTTGTCTGGAAACTTAGTTTTACGACAAAACAACAGTAACCACAGTCATGCAGTCTGTCGGCTTTCAGTAAAAGCGCATTATTCTGTTTTCGTACTTTCGTGTATCAGATAATTTCATGTCAAATAAAATGTGGTTTAAAGTGCCGTTAGCATTGTTCTGGTTATTCTCGGAACACATCCACAGCAGCAGTCATTACTGTACGACTGTTAATTTAAATTCAGTTCAATTCAGTGACAGGGAGCGCTGAACAGAACAGGTAGACAGGGAGCCTGTAGGTCGCAGGTTATACAGTTAATAGCAGGAACCGCTATACAGGGTGAACCTGCCGGCAAGTGAGGAGAGGAAAACAAAGAATCCCAACCAGGAGGCCAGGGAGAGCAATAAAGCTTTGGGGGTCTGAGTGTCAGTGGCTGCACCCCCCCCCTCCCAGTGGCAGTTGGCAGTAGCAGCAGTTTGAACAGGTTATCCTGGGAAAGACAACACTGTGTAGGACGGTAAAAGCTGAATAAAGTGATGTTGAGGTGCAGCCGTGCTGATCTCGTACGTCCGGGCAGGGGGCCCTCGGCTCCTGGCAGCAGGGGGTCCTCTTCTCACCGCTGGTCTCCTCTGGCCTCGCTGAGGGGATGTCAGTTGATCTCCTCCATTAGTGCGATTTCAGCAGTATTTCTAGTTTATATGCACGTAAAGATGCCTTCGAAGCATCTAATGTGCGGTTTCCTGCGCAACTTAATTCAGCTCGAAATGTTCTGTCAGTCCACGTCCAGGCAAATTGCTACCTTGTGCACTTCCATTATGTGTTTAAGGTCAGATATTGTGAGAAAAGTTTGCATCAGATATTCATCTGCATGCCCTTGAATAAGGAGGGACAGCACTGTTTGAAGAGAAGGAAAGTAACGCTGCTCTTGAACGTGCGCCTGCGTTGCCGAGTGGGCGTGCTTGTGGCCAGACGTGTCTCAGAATTCATGAAAAGGAAGTGTCGGAGGCCGAATCCTCTCGACCACTCACAGAAATTTCTCCCGCCATTGTTGGCTGCGGGGTCCTTTGTTGCTGACAGCTTGCTGGGATCGAACGTCCAGCCTTTGTTCGTGTAGCCACTCGAAAAGCAGCCTGCTGTCACCACGCCACCATTGTCCACACGCTGTTCTCAGCAACAGTGCAAGATCACAGTTTTGGTGTTGCTTGCTGGGAAAAATAAAACAAACAGAGTCCGACTTAAGAGCTCAATAAGTGTGCAGAAACATTTTGAGTCAGTAGAAGCATGTACATAATTGCCATATTTCTCTGTTCTCCACCTTAACACAGTTGTATATGAGTATCTTCTTTTGAAGCATGAATAGCCAGACAGGTCCTCTTTGGGCTCCGTTTTTTGGAATTATTTGCCATTCTCCTTCAGCCTTTGAGGCTTAACATGCGGCTGTGATTCAGATGAATTTGGTGTAGTTGGATCAATTTAATTTGCTCATGCATTTTCACAAGTTTGGCTTTTTTAGTATTTCTGCTGCTAAGAAAAACTAAATAAAGTGGGCCTTTGAAGGCTTCTAAAACACGGCACATTCACTGCTGCCCTGTAACTTACTGCGTTTTCGAACTACAGGGCTCCTTGCAGGCTTGTTTTAGTGGGGATGCCTTCCCTGTTAGCACTGCTGCAGTAACACCCTGGCAGCTCCAGCATCGTGTGGCATCATGTGAAGACAAGTGGCAGTGACCCCCCCCCCCCCCGAATCAGGTCTTGTGCAACGCGATTCCGTTTCTGGTTTCTGATCGGCTTTCAGTTTTATCCATCGTCTACCAAGAAAATAAATAAATAAATTAATTAATAAGAACACTTCAAAAGTCCGGGTCCCAATTTGGATGTTTCCAAAAGACACAAGGGGACCCTTCTCCTGGGAGCCGAGAGTTCAGAGATATAATAAACATGTTCGAGTATTACAAAACACAGTGAAACTTGCCTAGGAAAATAAGACTTCCAATTATAGGGGTTCTCATTAATTCATTAATGCATGCTGTGTCAGATAAATATTTCACCACTTCATGACGGGTTTACACATTAAAAGAGCTTAACCAGGAAATACACTAATAATGATGCTAATTGGCTGTGACATCAAAGTTCTCAACCTATTAGCAGGAAAATGTTAGATATCAGAAATGCCGTCACTGTGATTTGTTGAGTGACAAACAGGTTGGAAAGCTGAGGGCGAACAGTTAACCTGAAACACTCGTCTTGTGACTGGGGAGAACCTGAGGGCCCCGAGGACACTGGGAAGCGGAAAAACTGCATGCGGAAAGCAGCCGCCGCCGTGCCGCCCTTCATTTCCACAAATTATAGGGCAACTGTTTTTTGCAGGAACGAACATGAAAAGTTTATCATAATAATTTCCTTTCCAAACAATGTCTATCCAATAAACCATCGAGTTTAGCTCTTTGTTCTCCTCGCTGCGGATGCAAACTGCACCTACTGGTGTTGTAATTAAAGTAAAAACCATGTTTGTTTAATCTTTCAATGGTTTTCACAGAAAGAGAAATAAAAGCTCTTCAGGCAGCTATGAGCTGCCCCAGTCAACACCCTCATTTACACATTTTAACATCTGAATATTTCACTCAGTTGCAGCAGATCCTCAGTGAAAAGTTTTGAGGCCTACAATTCTCATCGGTTTCCAGTTCTGAGGAGGAGGAATTCGCGTTCTGTCTGAGGAACAACTCGGCCTTTATTATGTGACGGGGAGCGCCGCCTCGAAGCAGCTGAACCTAACGCTACTTCCACAGGTTGTCACAGAGGAGGGGGTGAAGCCAGCTGACCCAGCAGGGCTGTTGGTACAGGTTGTGTGCTCAGCGTACAGAAGCCCTTCTTCTCGCTGTAACCAGCTCATTCGCTTTGTTTAGAATTTCCATTTAAATTACATTTGCTGCTTTAGAGCCTCGTCTCAAGTGATCACTTAGAGCGCATTGTGAGCAATGCACAGGTGTAAATGTGTACAGCTAATTATGTGCCTTTAATCACTTCTAATTTGACCAAAGATGCCAAGGGAAACGTCTGGACGCAAAAGCGCTGCGTTCATGCAGGCCGCCTGGAATTGAGCTCGACATCCCTGATCCAGGCATTATCTGTGCTAATTGGATTTGAGGCAAATGCGTAAAAAGTGGCTTCGCGGGCATGGCGGGCACGGCGGGCACGGCGGGCAGGTCAATGGCGCCGCAGCAGTAACTGGCCAAACTCTAACACTCCTCCTCATTCCTTGTACCCAGAGTTCATTCCTCCGGACGCTCGATTTGTGTTGCGGATTCACTGCAGCCAACAAATTGTCCTGCCCCCCCCCCCCACAGCCGTGCATAACAATGGGGAGATTTCCACAGGGCTCATGGATCAAAGAATGCGGAACAAAGATCTGGTTGCTTGGAGAAGAGCCATAAATAGCATCAGTACAAAAGGTTTCATCACGTTGTCTTCACAGCAACGCTAAGTGAGGCTCCAGTTTTGATAAAACTCAGTAAATCTTTGTCATTTCTATTAATCTCATTTTAGACACATTACAAGTTGGAGGAAAAATCCTGTTAGATTTCCTTATTTCTTGTTCCTGGGAAAAGGGGGGGCTGAGATGAAAAATTTGATCCCTCAGATTTGTTCAAATTATCGACTAAGATTTATATTTCAATCATACAGACAACTACGGTGTAAACAGAAAAATAGTTGGTGTTGCTGTACGCATGAAGCACATTGAAACTGGAATGACTGAACGATGCAGAATTTTACGCTCGTCGCGAAGGTGTGCAAAGGAGAAGTGTCGCATGTGTAAAAGTGAGGCTGAAGGGCTCCCTTTCCTGGTGCCTTTTTCTGTTTCTCCCGAGGCCGGTTTCTGTTTAATATTTCACTTTGCTTTGTGCACAGTTGTCCAAAATAAGACAAAACCTGACAGCCTGTTTTTACACTCGGGCTACAGCCCACGTTCCCCGAGTGTCCAGGGAACAATGCAGTCCAAAAAATGGCATCGTGAAGCTTTTGGCAACTGAAGCTGGGATTAATGGACTCTGGTGAAAAGCTGGATGTGAAACTGTGACTGGCTGACAATGACGGATGCCTCATGCAAGTGGGTCGGAGAGCCATTAGCATGTTGAAAAACATCATTAGTCATAATTACCAAAGGTATTCCACGGCATCGAGAAGGTTTAATTAAAAGAAAACTGTTGTTTTCGCCGTGACGCAGCTAACTGTGTGGCTGGCTGTGCAGCAGTTGTACATTCCAGTTCGGTGCTTTTACAGAGCAATAGGAGGCATTTATGAAAAGCAGTAGTACAAGTGTGATCCGTGAACCCGGTCACGTCGGATTTATGAGTGCTACCGTTCCTATTATTTGTACATTTAACATATATCCACAGTTACGCCACACGAGATCTGCCTATAACCCTATTAACTTTGATTTATGCTAACAGTTACGTTCGCGTTAATATTCTCGGATTAGAAAGCTGCAGTTTATTTTGAGCGTGTGAATAATGAAATGTTTTGAGATGACAGCAATTGAAAGTAAAAGAACTGATGAGCTTTTCTGTTTGCTTTTTGCCCGTTGCACCGAAACCCTGAAACGGGAGAGTTAGCAAAGCGCGTGAATCACAATAATAAAAGCAGTTTTGCACTTTAAGAAACCATCAGCATTAGATGTGTTACACAGGATGCCTTCAACTTTCTATGTTTATCAGATTGACTTTGTGTCTGCGAATTTGTTTGGCTTTGTGAGCATAAATACTGTTGATCATTTGAGTCCTAAGATAGTTACTGTATTCTTTATTTTTGGAAGCTGTGAGCACTGAGTATGTGTGTGTGTGTGTGTGTGTGTGTGTGTGTGTGTGCTGTTTGGGGCACGGCCAACAGTGCGGGCGCCTCGCTGGACCCGCACAATGCGTCTGGCTGCGAGTCTGAATCTGGTTCGGGGTGTGTGGGGTGTGCATGTCCTCCCGTGTCCATGTGGGATTTCTCACATGCTCCAAATGCACCTGGTGGTGGGGAACTGACCTGGCCGTGGTGTGTTGGTGTGAGCGAACGAGCGTGTTTTTATTTGTACGCAACAGGTTTTGCAAATGAGCGGGAGCAGAGCATTGTGGGAAAGGCGCATCTCCCCCGGCTGCCACTGGAATACTAACAGTACAAATAGAAATTTTTTCCCAGTCCTGTACATTCATGGCTGTGAGAAGACCACGTGGCGACTGGAAAGGCAGCAGGAAGCCGGGAGCCAGTCGCCGACTGTGTTCTAGTAGTCGTTGTAGTAGATGTGGTGGGATTGGTAGAATTGTCATGGGGTCAGTCGGAGTCTCGTTTTCCCAGAGTCATGTGTCTCCTGCTGCCAAGAAAGGATAAAATAAATGGTGATTAACTTGTGGTCCCAACTCCCTCCTGTAATGGCAACAAACATCACAATCTTGTAAACAGCCTTAATAACACGCATGCCCTTGATGGATGGATGGATGGATGAAAGTGTCATCAAGTCAAATCTGACTCTCAATAACCACTGGCAATGGAAGGAACAGAAATAGGCTGTTACCATGTTTGCCACGGGATTCTTCCACACATTTATGGAGCGCAAACTCCGCACACCACGTGCTCCACACGGAGCCCAGCAGCACCAGCTGGAGGTACCAGCTTAACTTGATGTGGCACCACATCTTATGCAAACGGTTACATTAGCATAAATGAAGCCTTAATCTCTGGATCAAATGCAGATCGGCTGGCGTCAGGCATGTTAGTAACCCGACACAACATCTCTAACGGCACCTGTGAGCTTTGCATGGGAAGTTCTTTGGGAATTTTATTTCTTCATATCGTAAACATCTAAGTTACAACAACTTACTGAGTCTGTGCTGTCAAAGTGCCAAGACAAGTAAAGGAAAAAAGAAGAGATTCTGTAAACTGAACATGTATACATACACAGAGAAAGCAAATGAGCATTTTACCTGCAGAAGCAGAAATGAGAATCTCATCACACAGGCAGCAAGTCCAGGACCACTGTTTCTGCTGCAATTGCAGCGTATACGACTGGTCAGGAGAACAAACTCTTTTTTTTGTTTTAAATTATGCAGCTAATAAGTGTACATTTACAAAGCGGCAGGAGATCAGGCAAAAAACAGATGGGTGTGAAAGAAATTTCAGGAAGCTCATTCCACCATATCCTTGAGTCTCAATTTTGGAGGCCTCGTGTGAAGATCCACCAAGTGGCCGGAGGAAGACTAACTGGGATCAGGTCCTGCAAATGTTGTGGTGCAGATCTAGTGCTAAACAGTGATTACAAACAAACGCCTCACTTCACATGTGAAATTTACAAACCCTGTCATAAGGCGCTGAGAGCACCTTCCAGGACCAGACCGGATCAACTGTCTAAATGGCCTCCCTTCTGTCTTCCTAGAAGACTAAGCCATGATGGGTCTGAACCAAAGTATCACTGACCCCTGAGAAGTTACAAATAACCATAATACAGTAGGTTCATGCATGAACATCATTTACTGTTATTTTACAGTCCGCCACTGTTATAATGCAGAATGTCCATCTGAAACCGACGCGGTTTCCAGTTCCGCTCCTGCTGAGCACCTGCAACACGTAGGCGTGAGACTGGGTGCGGCCGCCTAGCACATGCGCGTCTATTACTGCGACTTTACTGTTTGGACGAGATGAACGGACTTAAAGTGAGGTGGAGTGAAGTGGAACACCCCGAGTTACTTGTGACTGAGACGCACGACAGCTAAAGGGACATTTACCGTGCGAGAAAAAGTCTTTCTACCTCCAGATGTGGGAACCATGGAGTTAAAGTGCTTCGTGTTTCGTGTTTGTTGCTGAACGCCGCACACCGACCTGAATTGAAATATAGTTTAATGAAATGTACTAACTAATAAAGATTACTTGTAGCGCAATGTTGTTTTAATGAGCACATTGTTGCCTGTCATTATACTGACTCCTTAGGCATTCGGTTAAACTCCAGACAGGCCATTACATTATTACAGCTATTCCCGCTGTCTTCAGCGCCGCCGCCAGATGACAGATTTGGTGGCATTACATCCTTCAACCCAACCACGCCGACCCCTCTGCTGTGCAGTGATGCAGAATGTATATCTTTATGTTTAAAGCTTGTGTTGTTCATCAGAAATAATGTAAGAGACACTGTCTGAAGAGGGTAGATTTACGCATCCATGTCTGCATACATTTTTAACCCGGCAGAACGCGACCAGGCTTCTACATTACGATTTCTCTTGTGCAACTTCATTTTTGGTTCCTTTGGATGTTCTGGTGAGCTTTGCGGGTGGGTGAGCTGTGAAGGAGTGCAGAAAGTGGTCATGTTTGACGGTCCGTGGTGGGGCACAGACGCCACTAAGGGGCAAAGGCAGCAGTGGTGCCTGGAAAAGTCCAACCTGTTGCTGTAGGTGTTGAAGATGCACGAGGCCTAAAATAGGACACCATCGGTCATCGGAAAGATGACAGAAAAAGCAGAGTAAAGTGTGAAGAAAACCCCTTCCCTGAATTATACAGCATAACGGCTTTTGTTACAGATGCAAAATAGCTACATTATGCATTTAAAGTAATTTTGTTTGACATTTTTTAACCTAACGTCCGTTTCAGTTAACGTCAACACTTGGATTGTAGAGATGGGTTCAGCCAAAACTGCCCCCTTTAATTACACAGACGGACCGAGTTGGTCGAAGTTTAAATAATGCTGGAGCGACAGAAATTTTATTTTTTCCTTAAAGACGCAGTGTGACACCGCGGAAAGACAGGCAAGGCATCAGCCGCAGGTACATCGTTTTGCTCAGACATTCTGTGAGCAGCGATTTCAGTCAATGACGTTTCCACTTGGAGAGGAATCACAATCGGTGCATTAACTGCATCCATAAAAGCATTTTTATTATCTTTAATTTTAATTTCTTACAGTATTTATTACGGAATCAGGTGACCAGGAATACAGCTGTCAAACTCTTTTGCTTTTCATGCAGTTTCCATGACTTTTGGCTGTATTATCATGGTCATGTTCAGCAAGACGTCCATTACAACGGTTTGCTGTAGCTAATATAAGAACATCCCTCAATTTCTGCCCAATTTCCTTGAGAAAATTAACAGGGAGTTCCAAAAACATGTAAATAGATGAGCAGCAGAACAGGCCTCGGAGTGAAGACTAGCACACTGAATGCAATAGGAATGACAAAATAAAAAGGTTCTTTTTAGCTGCATAAAACAAGACAATAAAACTGCAACAGACAGCACGTCTATGGAATGAAAAGACCCCTTCAGTCGTAAGAAAGCAGGTAGCATATTGTTCGCATTTTTCAAACCTTTTACAACGCGAGAGGCACGGCCGTGTCCGCACTGTCAGTCACCATGTTTTAACTGGCCCCAATCACACCGGATAAAACTGTTTTCCTTTTTGTAAAACAGCGGCTGCTACAGCGTCACGGAGAGATGTCGTGAGGGGCCGAGATTTGGAAAAAGAACCATTTAGAATTTGAATTTAAAAACAGTTTCAAATGGATGGGCTCAGCGGTGTGTTGTGAGACCCCTAGGCATGCGGGCCAATTTGAGGGAATTAACCTCACTATCCACCTTTAAATCAGCGTGTCACAAAGTTGAACCGGGAGCGTAAAGAGGCCCAGATGGTTCATAAACATTTATGTTGCTAACAAAAGTTCAGAGCCTGGCTGTTAGCAGGCTGTTGCTCTTTCAGAGAAACAGCAGCTGCCTGCACTCCAACTCTAAGCCCCAAACTGCACTGAAATCAGAGGACAGAGCAGTCATTTTCCAGTGAAAAACATGATCCTCTACAGCCACCCTTAATAAATTGTCACAGATATGATGGCAGTGGCAACTAGCTTACTTTAACTCACCAGGGTCAGACAACAAGGAACATTTAAATGGGGTTAAAAATACGAAAACTGCATATTTCGACACGTGGCTCTGTTTTAAAACCCAGCTGTACGTGCAGGCCGGTTCGAAAGCTTAGGTAGACCCGTGCCAACGTTTCTCCGGGACAAATATGAGAGCAACGGCAAAGTGCTCCACACGTCTGAGAACAGACGCAGAAGACGTGGGAAGACGTGATAGGTCATCTGCTCGTCAAGGTAGTTTCAGGCACGCGTACTCAAACTTTTGACTGAACACGGACATAGCACCAAAATCCCGCAGCTTTGGTGGCCACGAGTCAGTCAGACTCAGAAGAGTGATGAGGGAAGCTGACTTCTCACTCGCTCTTCTGCATCGTGGTCAGAAATTGTCAGTGTGACGTGTGTCCCCTGCGGAGCTGCTTCTTCCAAGCACCTCTGCTGTCCCTGTCCGACACAGATGACTGTGGCTTAAACAGTGATTGTGAAAATTGCAGGTTTTAGCTGCATTTCAACTTTTTTGTTGTTTGTTCTGCTGCCTTTCGGACAGGGTTTGGCTTCAGCGAGTGACTTCAAAGTGACCGGCCACCGGCTCAGGACATGTGGGCCAAACGCACCAGCAGGCAGAGCTGTGAAAGTACCAGCTCGAGTGTGTTTCCAGCCCCCGCCCGAGTCGGATTCGGCCTGTTTGCCCCCAGCTGAGCTATAACGGCTAACAGCTATAAAAATCCAGAGAGGGACTTTCTCTGAATTTTGTGATGTGGGCTGCTGAACATTGCCATTTCACTTGCTTCTCATCTAATCTTAATGCGACCCTAGAATGCGAGGAGCGTCTTTCATCGTCTTGCCCCTGTTGAACTCACAATGCTGGAAATCATTCTGTTTGCTTTCAGACTGGAGTGGCCCTGATGCAACAATCTGCCCATCAAGACAGTTAACCTTCATTATTTCAGTAAAAAAGACTCCTGCAGAAATAAAATAGATAAGGGGTAGAAGGTCTCCAGAGCGCGGGCTGCTGGAAGCGGAGGCAGTACAGGGGAAAAGGCACTCGAGGTGGCTGTCCACAGCGAGGTGGAGCCACTCTTTAATGCAGGTGACGATAAACGCTGCCAGGATGGAAGCTGTGAACACCAGCTTGAGGCCCTGCTGGCCGAAACTGCCACAGCGACTTGTAACCCAGGCTCATGTTCAAATTTGCTACGATTATGGGCACCGGGGAGCTTGTCTGGATATCTGTGGCTTCCAAGCAAATTCTGAAATCCAGAAAAGCAGAGTTCGGGCTGCCCCTCTGATTCTGTCTGCGCGTGAATCGTATGAGGTTCCTCCTGTCTGGCTGGTTAAAGACACTGGTCTGTTTTCTCTGAGTTCTTAATGTGGATTCGAACGTCTCTCCTGTGTTCTATAGGTCCTCAAGCTCCTCCAGCTGCAGCCTTCGCCTGCACTACCATTACATGTTAAAAACACATCAGCGGTGGGTGATGTGGGTAAGACAACTGCACGCGTGTACACAACTGCCTTTGCAGTCCCAAGGTTACGACATTGTTGTTTGGTTTTACTCTCAAGGGCAGTGACCATTAATATCAGTGGAGATATAATGACAGCAGTTAATAGAGCAGGTGAGGGCATCTCAACACTTATTGATGGCTCTGCTGTGATTTGAATTAGAAGCAAGAAGCATTTCTGTTCTTCATGTAATCTCTGATGAATTGTCAGAGAAATCCCTGCTGACAGACCACACATCTGTGTAATAAAGTCGCTGAAATGGCGCTAAAAGCATGAGTGAAGCTGAGTGAGACATAAACAGGAATGCGGGGGTTTTATGGACACCCACAAGGCCTGGCTGGCACAATATCAGGGATTATTCAGATGTCAGAAGCATGAAATTTGACTTAAGATATTCTGTGCAGCTGTGCCTGTGACACGGTGGCCATCATGGAGGCTCCCTGAGGTGTGTGTCCTCACAGGTAAATATGTATTTATGCTGTTGTATCAACTGCAGCAACAGCAACATGAACTAGAATACGAAGTGACTATTAATGTCCTGCTGAAGGATGCAGTTGAACGGTGGCCTGCGTGCCATACGCTAATAAGAAATGATTTCATCCTTGTTTCAAAATATATTATTCCATAACTATATTTATCTGCTTTCTTCTTGTACAGCACTTCTTCATAAGACTTACGGAATGGAGTTGAAACGAGAAGAAAATGCATGGAAAAGGGGAGGTTTCTCAGTTTCCGCCAAACTGACATCCAGAGGACGCCAAGGTTAGGTTAGCAACGTTAGCAAGTCCCCCAACGCATGAGTGCCTGGTGTGTGAGGTGTGTGAGGTGTGGGTGGGTGAGGTGTGTGAGGTGTATGAGGTGCATGAGGTGTGTGAGGTGTGTGAGGCATGTGAACCTCACAGGTATGGTGCAGGTTTCATGAGCAACTTTCTCTTTCTCTTTCTGTCCATATTGTACTGCCGTTTTGTGGGAAGTTACTTCCACACAAAGCAGATGTTTCACTTGTTAATTTGAATTTTTCAAAAACTTCTTTTATTACTTATGCTTTGTTACTTATCCTTTATTATCCCACACGATCAGCTATGTGTTTTTATTTATTTTTTTAATTCTGGGAAATAGTGAATTATATGACACTTTGCACAAAAAAATTTCCGAAACCGTGTTTTATAAGTGGTCCGTTAGCTTCACATCAACGTGTAATTGGTAAAAGAGGCCTTTTAGGCGGCAGCTCTTGAAGGCCAGTTACACAAAGATATTTTGCAAGTATTGACAGGAAGACCAGCATCCTGACCCGTTGGCCCTTTTCGGCACACCCCCCCGGTGCTGCTTTCTCGAGTTTTTCTCATCTCCCCGCTCAGGCTGTCCGCTGCTGCTCAGAACAACACGTTCGGCTGACGTGAAGCTGGAGGTCTTATTTAAAACCCCATCCTGTGCTTTCCGTTTCCTAAGTGGTTTGCCGAGTCGCCTGGGATGTATTTTGTTTCCATCACCTTTTTTTGCTGTGTTGAGTGCAACACTTGAGGATTATACTTCACCTGCCTGCTGTGTCCAAAACAAGACAAACAGTGAAAGTTTCCCGCATTATGATGCTGATTTTTCAATTGAACCACTTCAAATGCACCGGAGTCCTTTGGCCAACAAAGCAACTTCTCTGTGGTGTCAGAGCTGCAGCTGAAATATGAAAATTACTTTGCGCTCATCATCATATGAGCCAGTTGAAACATCTTAACTGATTTTAGGGCAAACTGTTCTAGAATATTCCTTCTGTCTAAATGCAGTCAAATTCCTTCGGCTGTTAACAGTTATTCCCCGTGTGACACGGAAACATTTTGCTTCATCAGCCGTGCGCTTGTCTCCTAATGTTTGGCAGCTCACCCACCGCTTGAAGTCTACATGTTAAACAAGATTTTTCTGAAACTGGGCACCTGAAATGTCACGCTTCCTTCCTCGTCTTATTCAAGTTTTAGAAAGTTGGATTTTTGTTGGCTTTGTGACTTGTTTTAATAAAGGTGGCCTTGCAGAGAGCCGGCGGGGACGCCGCTGCCCCCTGGACCCCTCCCTCATCCGAGGGACATTTAAAGGCCACTCTGCTGAACGGGAGAGCTTTTCTCCTGAGCTGTGGTCACCGGTCTACTTTTCCTAAGCTGCTCTTTTGCACCTGGGACAGATTCATTTTTTCTCACTTTTATTTACCTGCTTTCGCTCTTGACTTTTTGTGCTTTAGGGAATATTCAGTAAACCAAGGAAAATGTCATTTTCTGCACTGAATCAGTCCAACGTTCATTCTCATAAGCGCTCTAGGAATAATGAGTAGGAGAGTGAGGATAACAGAGTAAACAGGTAACTGATATTAGTGGAGGAAACGGGACGGTTCCAGCAAGAGAAGAAGGACAGAACAGTGTGCGAAGCCTCCTCAGCCTCAGACGCTCGTGCCCCGGGCGTTTCCCTGTACGGAACTACAGTTCCACATGTGGGTCCGGGGTACTGAAGACGAGGGGAAGAAATGTATTTTGCTGCTTGGATCTGTGACCGAGAAAGAGACACTCCCCCACTGGAGGAGCACTTTTAGATATGAAGCTCCTCGTGAGCCCAGTGCAGCGCTGCTCCTGCTCAAACCTGTGCAGTTGGTGTTCCTGTGGTGAGATGATCATAAGATGAGATTTGTGGAACATACTAGAGATGAATTCTTTAATTGTACTGTTTTTCTGCATGGGATCTTTTTCAGCGTCTTTATCCCCTGCTTCCACATGACAAAATTCACTTAAATGGCACCAGTTTATATGCAGCAAACATGAAATGTTCTACCAGCTACACACAGGACCGGGAGGACAGAGCCCA
This sequence comes from Arapaima gigas, assembly GCA_900497675.1. Classification (NCBI taxonomy): domain Eukaryota; kingdom Metazoa; phylum Chordata; class Actinopteri; order Osteoglossiformes; family Osteoglossidae; genus Arapaima; species Arapaima gigas. The sequence continues at coordinate 2,110,559 of UFQX01000033.1, forward strand.
AGTGCTGTGGACTGTGAAGCAGTTGTTAAGAATTATGGAGTGTTACACATCTCATCCCTGACTTTCTCTGCTGATTCATGAGTGTGTGAAACACGAGTGTGTGTCTGTAGGATTTGTACTACAGCACGACGCGATAAAATTTCCCAGTAATTGCTCAGACTATAAGGGAAAGATTGACATGGTCTTTAGATCTTCCACAGAGGTTTGTCCACCTCATCCTAGAACAGGTCCTCTTCATAAAAGGAAAGTATCTGCATTGTTTTACAAAAACGTAACATTCTGAAAACAAAGAGAAGATATTTTTAGAGCATTTTGTATTGTTATAACACATTGTGTTGGCAGCGATAAACTGTTTTGCATGTTATCGCAGCACCGTTCATTCGCACTTATTCCTCTTCAAACACTTGAGCTGATTGCTGCAGACGCTTCGCTCGCTGTATGTTTTTCACCTCAAATACAAACACTCAGCTCCCCCTCTGTTCCACATAAATGCATAACACAGGTGTATTGCCGCGTTACTCATCCATCAACACGTTCGTCCCTCTCCAGGCATCACTTCTGACTGCCGTGCTTCACAGAACGTTACACGGTGGATCAGCACATGACTAAAACTTTTCTTTATGAAAATTCAATTTGGAAAGCGTATCTTTACATTCCCATTGCAGCCTCTTCTATTTTACACCCAAGTTCACCAGACTGCAGGCAGAGCTGTGGTATCGATCACCTGCGAGCCGGAGTGAGGACGAACCACCGCCGAGGTGCGAAGGCCGCACCGTTACAGAGACGACCGCCTGGGTGAGAAGGAGTGCGGAGCAGCCAGGGGAGGCTCTTTCGGTAATATTGATTAAACCAGTTTAACCGGTTTGTCGTGCCGGAAACAGGCACAGGAAAAACCCACAACCTGAACCGAATTCTTCCTGCTTCACGGGGGATTGTCCCCTTGAGACAGAATTTAAAAGGCAATATTGATGACACACCAAACATCTATCCTTCTCTGGTCTGCGTCCCCAGGGCCCCAGAGGAGAGGCACGTCTCTGTTTCCGTGCTGTCAGTCGCCCCTCTGCCAAAATCCATCACTTTCTTCCCAGAGAGAAATGATAATATCCCCTGCTTTTGTCTGACATCGTAACCCTTTTGTAACTTTGATGGACACCGGGGGCCTTTTTCCTTGCCATCCTCAAATTCTGGACCAAAGGTCTCTCAGCAGAAACGTCAGTTACAGAAAGGCATCCTTCATGCTCCGCTTTCATTATCGACCGGCGGTACGGCTGCGGCGCGTGATCTCCGAGCGTTTCTCACATCACGGTCAATATACGCAAAACGTGCGGTCCTGTCCACTCCCCGCTTATTGGGGGACTTCAGGCTACACGCTGCGGGGGATTTTCTTGGGGTCCGTGCCTGCTGAGTTGAAGGACGTGCGAGCGTTTACACCCATGTGCGTTTGGAAATGGGAGGATTTTTACAGACAACGCAACTCTGAAAAGCCCCTGTGAGGCAAAGGCAGCTTCTGCACAAACTTTTGAAAGATAATTGCAGCACAAAGTAATAGGAGGTAATTATGAATCCTCACACAGAACAAGGGAGGAGCGTCATTAGAACATGTGGCACTGCGATCTGTTGCGGCTGCTCAGCGGGGGGCACGTATGAGCCGGGAAGGTATTAATTAGTGATTCCGACAAAGCACTCGGCTACTGAGTGACCCCAGGAGACGTCCTTCTAATGTAAGACATGTTGTGGGAAAGCAGGCAGTCAGGCAGAGCCTACGACCTGGCTACTTTGTGATTTTTTTCCCCACCCTGAAGTAGTATCTGTTTAACTCATTCACTAGTGCTCAGGATGAAGGGCTTCGCACTTGTTTTTAAGCGCATGACTTAACACGTGTGACTTGGATGTTTTCTCTTTGCTGCCGAGGCAGCAGACAGATGTAGCACAGCGCTTACACTGCTCAGTTCCCACTGGTTTGTGCTCGCCGTCCTTCTCGCAGTGAGCAGCAGCTGAGGGACGAAAGCGAACCCTCTCCTGACAGGGGGTGATGGCTACCCTGACAGCAGAGCCTCCCCCCGGATGAGGCGGTTCAAGGAGTCCGCCAACCCATTCAGACACTTTCTTGGGGACGATGACTGATGAGATGCCTCTCCCGTCCGATCTGTCCTGCTGCCTAGTGACACAAAGTGACAACGCTTCTCAAAGAGGTCTTGCTGGATTTTTGGGCGAAGTGACTGATTTGCTACTGGCAGCGTGTCAAAGGCAAAGCAAGCGTCTTGCTCAAAGCAAAATGATCAACAGACAGTCAGGCCGAGTGTGATATAAGCGTCTGGACCTGCTGTGACTACGGACGTATAGATTATTTATACAGAAATACATCTGGAGCAGTTGACTGGGGAAATGATGAAAACACTGAAATTGTGGCAGAACTGTCAGTATGGCAAGTAAATGCAGCAACTATTAGCGTTTAGTAATTATCACATTATTGTGTAACCAGTGGCCAAGTTCTTCCTGGGCCCACTTGCTGTCTTATTTAGTCATTGTACAAAGTCACCTATTTAGTCCTTTTGCAAACAGAACACATCACCTTTTTTATTCATTCATTCGTCCTTTCATTCATACAGTCCTTCATTCATTCTGTCACCTTGCCGGAGTCGACTGCGGGTCTGCTGTGGGAAGACAGCAGGTGAGGTGGCCACCAGTTCAGTTTCAGGCCTTATCCAAATGTCATAGTTAAACCAGTACTGCAAAGCGCTTTACAAGCAACCATAAGAGGGAAAGTGAGGGGACTTTAGGTTGAAAAAAGGAGGCTGAAGGTGCAGGAAAGTCCATTTGAACAAAAGTGAAAAGTATGAAGAAAAAGTCTGTTTGTTCAACCCGTGTTTTATCAAAGGCCAAGTGAGTCCTTAAAACCATCTTTACTGCTGTCAAGATGGCCACAGCGTGAGCCAAAAGCCACGCAGAATCACTCGCTCAGCTTGTGGTAGCTGCATTTTGAACTTTGTTCGTGTTGATGTTCTATTCCTGTTTCCTTGCTGTGCGGAGTCGGCGCTGCAGCACCGCTCGCCTCAGAGCACAGTCTAGACCGCGGATCTCCTGGGGCCGACAGACCCCGGTGTACATGTGTCGCCTTCTCGGTCGGCAGATGTAAACACTGGCAGGTACAGGGAACATCGGTGCCGTTCCAAGTGCCACCGGCAGCGGTGCGGTCAGCATAAGACCTACGTGGCTCCGCGGGCTACAACATGACCCTTGACGTGACCCCTGGCGTAACCTCAGTCCACCAGCTCCTTCCTGGCATCTCCGCAGCCACCTGCATGTCCTGCCTGTCCGGCCGGTTTTTCACCCCGTGGCGCCAAGAATCAGTGCAAAATGCAAGCCTGATCCCGCTGTTCTCTGACAGCCCGCTTGGGGTACCCTGCTCACTGCGCTGCTTCCAGAACCAAACATATCGGTAGTTGAAACAGTTAGGAAAATACAGGATATAAAATTTTTGTTTTTTGTTTTGTGACTTTATTGTTTGCCTTTTTCGTAGTTCATGTTAGTTCACAAACGTAATTAACATTATATTTCTGTATATCTTAGCAATATTAAACATATTACATGTATGCAGTCTCGAGTTGTTAAATGTACTCATGTCAGAAATTGGACCTTCTAGCATCTCTTTCTCTCAGTGTTATTATTTTATAGAGAAAACAGAAAAGTAATTTGAGGGTTTCAGAGCACACGGTGTTTTTGGAATCTGGCGTACTATACTATACACCTGTAAATATGTTTTCTCTATTTATTTTAACTGCAATTCCCCGTACTTTTTTAGTGCTTTTACATTTTCTTCATATAGCTGACAAAACTGTTCAAATTGTACACGTTGTTCTGCCAGTGATTTGCAAGGAATGGATGTGTGTTTTTCCGCGTCAGCAGGTGAGCACGTCTCCTCCCCAGGGCTGTGTGGTTCTTGCTTGATGCTCCCAGGGGTTCGTGGGCAACTGAACTCACTGCTCCTCGTGTCGTTCAGGCTAAACGTGGCTGAGAGCCGATCGGAAGCACCGGGCCGCGCGCACACTGAAGACCCTCACGGATCTACCGTACGTTCCGCCGTCCTGCTTTGCTTGGTCTTTGACGTTGTCTGACAGGTAGCTGCTATGCGAAGGGCTGCGGGCCCAAGATGAGAAAACTCTTATGGGTGTGATTTGCAGTAGTTTCTGCAACAACATCGTGTTGCTGTGCCTGAGGAATAGGCAAAGGGGGCGGTATTTGCCGCTGCACCTGTGCAGAAACACCTGGGCAGCTACTAAGTCGACTCTGTTGTGTGTTGGACAGGCAACAGCTCCCAGAGGGAATGCCCGTTACGAACGCTTTGACGCGTCTCGCTTCACGACGTGCTTACTGGAACGTGAGGGACTGCTTGGGGCCCATGCAAAACTCTCCATGCCACACGTGAGAAATTAAATGGTCAATCTGGACCACCTAGAATCCCAGGTCGTGCAAATGCCTTTTTCAGCCTTCTGGTGACAGCAGGACTCCACACAGTCTGCAAGTGTTAATTGAATTTGTTAGTGGTAATTGAAGGCCTTAGGACAGTGGTTTTGTCGGGCTGCACCCTGCTATTTCATTCCCATTATGGTCCAGGCTAATGTGCAGGTTCAGTTGTCTTTCCACTGGTACAAGGCGGGAAGATTAAACACACACGCATCAGTGAAGACCGACAGACAAACTGAGCAACAAATGACGAAGCTTCAGAAAGTCAGGCTCCTGCACACATTTCAGCGGCCCAGTCAGGCTATAAAACTCTCTTTTTCATACTCATTCAAAGCATGTGTTTAAAGATCTATTCCATTTTCCCATCTGTAGCAACAACATGTATAGGTGCCCGTGTGAAGTGTCAATTTTGAACACTGTACAAATGTATGGTTGATGTAGATGTAGCAGCTCACGAGAGTATGAAGTGTTTCAGTCAGGCTGTAGGTTTCGCTGCAGAGCTGTGAACTCGCACTTTGGCCATCCAGAGATCTTCTTACAAACTTGCAGCAGTCATTTGACAAACCCCATGCCCTGGTGCCCGTGGAACTAAGCTCAGCTTTCAAGACAACGCAGTGTGATGTGGTGGTTTAATTTTGAAAAGCTGTAGCCCCTTAGTGTCTTACTGGAGAAAAACACTAGTCACTCATTTGCAGACCTTAACCCGGATCACCTCACATGGAGTCTTTTTGACTTCAATCCACTCATTATGCTATACATTGAATTTCAAACTGGATTTACTTTCATGTCTACAGTATGTTGTTCTAGGTTCCTGAATTTTACATGAGTATGAAATAGCTCAGATTTTTTCATTTCAGCCATCTGAATAAAATTTGAAAATCACTCACATCTTCCTTACCTTTAGTCCTAAAACAACTGAGAAATGTTTGGAACTTTGGGAAACAATTGGGTGTGTTTTAGAAATCGTTTACTTAGAGGATAGATGTGGATTTTACATCTAACCATGACCTGTCCAATAAAAACAGACCCCTACAGACTAATTCATGCTTTGTTGCACTGGAATTCTCAAGGAATGACTGTTTGGCCTGAAGAAAGGATTTTGTAAACACCTGTTAAAACACAGCCAGCTGGATCAGCTTGGATTCAGAGAAACAGCGGTAACACTAAGCTGGAGGCTTGTGGAGTTCAGGCTGACTTCAAGCTGGCTTTATTTGTGGTACGTTTTTTTTACGCGGAATTGGGATTTTGTCACCATTTCCCGAAGGTCTTAGGATGTGTTTTACCGCAGTAGGCTACTGATACCATCACTGTCACCCAGCAGTCTACATCTCTGCCCCCCAATATGAAATTTTCTGTCTGTCTTCCTTCTGCTACCAGTCATGCTTTAAAGCACCATTCAGTTTAATCTTACATTATGTTCCTGTTTTCACACATGACACATTTGTCAAGAGTGGATGCAATACTCACTCACTCACTCAGTATCATTAACAACTTTGTCACTTCTGTGGTGGTCCAGAACCTGTCCCAAATACATGGGGCACAAGGCTAGGCAGGGTCCACCCCGACGGAGAGCCAGTCCACCACAGGGTCACTCGTAAACACCTTCGGCTGCAGTGACACACGAAGCACTATGCAGAGTCAGTAACTCACCTGGAGAACGTTTGTTGTCAGTTGGATATTTCCGGGGCATCAAGTAGAGCAGTTTGGCTCTTTACTCCAAGTATCCCCGAGTGCCCCCTCACGCTTCGCCGTCACCCCCAGCACCACCGCTGTATCTCACCAGTTCTGCGACACAGACCGGACACTCCTCTCTGCTCCGAGCAGCGATTTAAATACCCAAAGCGAAAGGCGCCGGTTGCCTGCACCTTGAACTGGCATGTGTGGGCAGCTGGGAGTCAGCATCACCGCTTCACGCTCTGGCTTCTCCTGTTAGCTCACAAGCCATATTGTCTTTATTTCTCTTTATTTCTCTCGTTTTCCTACTGCTATCCATGGTGAATAACAGATGCAGGAGACTCACTAAAATGAACATTCTGTCTTTCTTCTTTAACCAATTACATTTTTGTTGATTGATTTATTTAATCTTTCGGCTGATTAATTAGATTCTTCTAAATCTATAAATTGCTGATAGCTACATCACTCAAGTATTCTCTAGAGCTGCTGCCGTCCTTTCCCACTCAGAGAAGCAACTGCACGCCTCCCCGAATTCACTTTTCCTGCTGAGATTGTGTGTCTGTGCATTTTCTACCAGTCGCTGTGTGACTGATGATTTCATACTTTGACAAACATCAATCATACATCCATCGCTGTTTGCACAGTGGTTGATTCGCCTCACAAGAATTCAGTCCTTGTTTTCAAATTGCAGGGTTGCACCATCCATAGTGTGTGTGTGTGTGTGTGTGTGTGTGTGTGTGTGTGTGTATGTGCACACTTAGCCTTGAGGAGTGTGTGTTTCCCATATTTAAAACTTTTGTTTACTATGTGGAACTCTGAAACCAAGACCAGTGACCAGTGAGTTCCTTTGACAGTTCTTGCTGTTTTACACAGTTATAATAGAGCCGAACCTTTTGCAGAAACAAGGGAACACAAAGGGGATTGGAGGGGGGCACAGTGTGGGGGGGGCTTACAAGGGAATTTGGTCCAATTCCTATGAATCAAAACACATGGAGGTGCTGAGAGCAAATGGCCGTGTTGAAATTCCCAGTAATAAAACAATTCGGCAATTCCTCAGTATCCGAACTCATGTCCGAATTTTAGCGATAACGGCTCTAGAAACAAAGTACCTGTGAACCAAATTTCAAGTCCATGACCTAAAAAACAAAGTTGTGCACGAAGAACAAACAAACAAACAGACAGAAAGTGACAGTAGCATTTTATAGCTACAAGAGGACTGTGTGAGAGAATGAGGGTGAAGGACTGTTGTCCTGTCCAGGGTATACCCTCCCTCGCACTCTATTCCGAGGGCATATTCAAACTACCGATGATGGCTGGACAGATTATATCCACGTTAAAATGCCCCCTGGTTCCGGAGAGGAGGATGGTAAAGATTTTGGAAAGCGGCAGGGTAGAGGGAAAGACACCACGACAGGAATGCCTGTGACAAGAACCTGCACAAAATAACCAGCCTTATCATTAAAAAATATCTGGGACAAATGGTTGTTCCAACATATCCTCACAGAAGGGAAAAGGCAGAATGACATTACCAAACGCAACAGTCTCTTCATTATCTGCTTTGTTTGCCCTCTTTGCTCCCTCTTTGCCGATAAAACGTGTGCAGGTCCCTCACAGTGAGTAAGACAGTGGTAAGTCAGAACACTGGCATGGGGCTTAGCTGGGTTCCCGGCGGAGCTGCAGCTCAGCACCGTGACCTCGCTGACATTGCTCACACGGGACTTCGCTTTGCACAAAAGACTGGAAGGAAAACTGACTGCTGCAGTTATTCACCACGAAACAGAGAAATGGCTCCGTGACCAAAGCCTAAAATGCAGTGGAGTTCCTTACACCTGCGAACAATTCTGAACACAAAAGCATCCTATAAATAACACTTTAATGGGCTGTCCCTGACAGTCCTATTAATAAAGCGCATATTGCCGTCATACCGCAGAAGTGATTAGCAAATGACAACTGTGACAATATGCTAAGATGTCACAATTAGTCCAGTGGTGCGTACAGAGATGTCAGCTGTGTGGTTTCCTTTAAGGACTGGCTTTCGAGAAGTTCTTCTTTGCGCTGAGGAAAAATAATTTGTATCAAGAGCTATTATTTAGCTGTCTGCTTGCATTAAACACGCAGGCAATGAGCTGGTGCCTGAATTGCAAAATAGGCTGCATACAGGAGCACTCAAAGGATTGAACTGGCGTAAGTTTCATTACATCCACTGATACCAATTTGACCCGAGGAATATTGATTCTGTTTCTAGGATGAACGTTTGAGTGCTCATGTCATATCAAATAAAAAAGTAATTCATTGTAGATGATCATGGGAAGTGAGTTAAAATATGTAAAGTAATGCATATGGAAGAGTCAATGATGTTGCTGTTTATCTAAAAATATTTCTGAAAGTTTTCAAAAATGATACGTTGTTCTGGAAAAGAAGCTGACTAGGTCAGAGGAATGTCCCACCCAATGCAGAAAGTACAATAGCACTGGCTAATGTTAAAAACAAAATTATTTATTCAACATCCCTGTGAAGAGTTTTATTAAACTTATGGGGAATCTCAAAATGTGAGTGGAATGAAACCTACCAATAGGGTTTATTGCAGTCATAATAAATAATAAATAAATACAAAAACCCATACTGTGAGCTGGTGGGCGGTACTATACTGGCAGGGGCGGGGTTGCAGTGATGGACAGCTCCCTGTTGCCCACTCCACAAGTCCTAAAGGGAGGGCAGGAAGAACTGGTTGTGGGTGATGGAACCCCACCTCTGGCACCTAAATGGGAGTAGGATGAGAAGCTGCTGACTCTCACCTGTAGTGGGATGAGCAGGAGGCACTTGCCTGGCTGGGCATGTCTGTATCTTGTAGCCCGAGAGCCTTATTGATGAAAAGGTCAATTCTCTTTGTGAAGCTGGGCCTGTCCCCCTGCCTGTAGTTGGCTGTCCTTCTTCTTGCCCACCTAGCCCTGGTGTGGAGGCACACTGATCCCAGGCTGGGAGGGTGTCAGCTGGCAGTACTATCCTGGCAGGAGTGGGATTGCTGTGATGGATAGCTCCCTGTTGCCCACCTCTGCCAAGCCCTAAATGGGCTGAAAGACCAGCTGAGGCCATTTGGGCTTAAATGGAGGCGATGTTTAAGTGAGCTGCTGAGTGGACCTGGAGCTCAGGGAAGTGTAGCAGCAGTGCTGGTGAGGCTTCTCTGTTGTGCTTATAGGATTTTTTTTTTGTGACCTTTATTCTAATTCTTTTTTTGCTGGATACCTGGTGCCTTTTGTCCTGCGTCAATGGCTGCCTCCATGCCACAACTGGGCATCCTGCATATATCTCAGTACCACACATGTACACATGGTTTGATTGTATGAACATGTACATGTAGCAAACTAAAAGGTGACTTTTCTGTGTCTCTATGCTAGGGGCACAATATTTTACATTTGGCTAAATGTCATCATGGTTGCAAATGATGAAATTAAAGCAGAATAAATAGCTGACTGTCAAGTTGTTGGCAAAGCAAGTTTTTGGCTCCTAAACTTTCCAAATTCTGAATCTGACAGAAATTGGGCAACGTTTCCAATACAGATCATGTTTTTTGTTTGAATATCACGATGGGGCTGCAGTTAATTCACTCCCTGATATCTCACTTATTTTTCACACATGGCAGAATTAACAGTGGTTAAGAGGTTTTTCCAATTGCAGGACCAGGTGGCTTCAGGTGTGTAAAACCACTCCTTCCAAGCTTCTTGATCTCTGCCGTTGTCAACCGCCGTTCAGTGTGACTAATAGATCCTGCTGCAGTGATAATTGGTGTTTTCTGGTCCTTTCTATTGAGTAATGTGCAATGCAGGTGTACTTTTAACTTACACATCCTTTCTGCAGTTAGCTGTGATGGTTAAGTACAATGTGAGATGTATAGTTGGGGGGGTAATAAATATCCCCCTCCAATCAGCAAGGGGAGGCCCCAAAGGCCATTCAGCAAGTCCACTAGCTGGTCTCACTATAAACTTTTAGAGTTGAGACCAGTCTGTTCCCTGCCACACAAGATCAGCGATGAAGCTCCACAGGGAGTGAGACATCACATCACTCCAGCACCTTAAACCTAACTTCCACAGGTTTGGCCATGCTGTAGAGCCTGCAGTCAAATGGTGCAAACCAGGGGACAGGCTGAGAGCTCGATCCTCCTGGCTGTCAGGAAGCAGGCAGGTAAATTTATTTTTACACAATATGTTCTACAGCAGCCCACACTGTGCATTTCATTCATCCGCTTTTGAGACATGACATAGGCGCTCCAGTGCACATCACATCTCACCTGGCTAAATCTCTTGAGACTATCTGGTCTGTGATTGGCAGTGTTTTTATGAGCTTCTGCAGCATGTTTTACTTATCCAACTGAAAGGTGTAACACCCTGCATTGTTTGAGTCCCCCATGAGAAGCTGCTCATGTGCTGAGAATTTTGGCCCATTTGTATGTGTACAATTTGGTGCTGATATTTGCATCCATTCCAAGAACATGATCCCTGTGAGTTTCACGGGCGTTAATTGTTAGCTGTTTTTCTGCTGCTATTTGGCAATGCGTGATGGAAAATGTAGCACAGCAGCCTTGTGTAACTAACAGCATCGCTCTAAAGCGCTCCATGATGTGCTGTTCTGTGAGGAAGAGTCGAAAGAGGTTTATTCTGAGGGCTCCTGACACAGCCTTGTGAATGCAAGTTTGCATCATTAGCTGAAAATTGAACAGAATGTAAACAAATGAATGACTAAACACTTAAGTGAGCAATAACAAATGTCTGGCAAATTATCAGAGAATAGCATTGAAACTAATTGTTCTGCACCAGTTAAGAGGAACAAAAACTGATGTGCTGTGAAAACGATATCTCCAGCTGGCTCATGAGTTGGAGACATTGAAGGGCATTCAATCTCACACCTGTGGGTAAATAGCCCAGAGTGAGACTATGAACCATGCAGGTATAGAATTCAAGTTTGGCTGGAAAATAAATGTCATTTTGAATAAGGTGCTTGGAAAAAAGGAAGAAGTTCTTGAGTTCATGGGGTGCACCCAGCTTGATGACTTCAAAAAACTGTTCTGTTGTCCATAGATGTGTTTAACATTCAACTGTTGTGCTATGCATGTTTAAGATGAAATACTGAGCAGGTCCAAACATCAGAAGGAATATGTGTAAATGCTACAAAAAGCATGTAGGAAAGATATGCTTGACTAAGGAACATATGCAGATTAGAATGGTTGCTATAACAAGTGCACTGGTGTGTAGGGCAAGAGGAGGCCTGGCTGCCTCTTTCTATGGCTGCGCATTGGCCCTGGTGTGCTGTACTGTACACACTGTGCTGCAACATGCACATTCCTGACATTAAGTCTCACCATGTGTAGGTGTCTCCCACTTGGCTGGGAGCACTTTATTTCCCCCTTTAAAATAATGGGGAAATAGAACCTGGTGGTAAACTCAGTATTGGCTGTGTTTAATGGATGCCTTTTTTGGCTGCTGAGGGATTATTTTGGTGATATACACATACCCCTGCAGTGTTTTTGTTCTAAATTCATAAACATTTGCATTATGATGGTGACCATTTGTCTGAGGCCCAAGCCTAAAAAGAGGGGGGGGGGTGTAACTTTCTTATTTGTGCTGCTGTCCTGCTGATGCTCACTGACTCCTCCTTTAATGTCTGAATTATGTTAAAGCACAGCTTCAGAGCTCAATCTTAGCAACATTCATTCTAGTCTTGTTCTGCTGATGACAGATTTCCTAGAAGCCTTTAGGCCTGTCTTTTTTTTTTTTTTTTTTTTTTTTTTTTTGGCCAGANTTTTATACTAAGCTGGTTTTTTTTTTTTTTTTTTTTTTTTTTTTTTTTTTTTTTTTGGCCAGACCAAAGCTTTGTGGGATGATTCTCGTGACAGACAAATGGCATTGTAAGCGGCTTCAAATTCGCATCTCCTTAGAATTTAACCAGCTTTGAGTTCTGCTTCTTGCACTGCCTGGTGCTGAGTGCCAGGACTTACTATGAATCAATGAGCAGCCTAATAAGCAAAATCCACCCTTGCCTGTTCACCTCAGCCAATATGTGGCGAACAAAGTGACAGATAATTACTGGCCTTTATGGGGCAGGTGGCTGTTTGTGAGCTATGGTTCTCTCACAGTGAGGGGGTTTTCAGGTTTGATTAAACAGCTATACCAATACCAGGAACACTGTTATTACTCACTTAGAAATGGAAGGAATGTCAGAGGAGATGAAAGTGGTAAATAATGCTGTTGCACAGGGTCCCTAATGGTAAATGTGAAAGTGTCATTTTAGTTCTTAACGTTCCTGCAGAACAAGAAGGAAACGCATCAGTGCCATGCAACTCTAGTAAGAGTATTAAATGTTGAAGAGCTTCATATCATTCCAATACAGAAATAATTGGAGTTGCTAGTTTATTAAATACACTTATTGAGCAACATGTTGCATCTCCTTTGGTCTTCAAAATGGCATGCATTTGCGTGGGTGTGGATTCTGCAAGATATTGGGTGCTTTGAGCAGGAATGTGGATTCATGTGGAAATGAATGTGCTGTTGTGCTGCAAACAGCCCTTTCCACCTTATTCCAAAGAATTTTCACCAAAAACCCTTAGTTAAGACTTGGGGACTGTGCAGGTCACCAAAGCTATGAAAACGGTCATGTTCCTGGGAGGGGGGATTGAGAGTATGGGCCTTGTGATGTGGTGCATTATTATGCTGGAAATGACTGTCCATGTAGACATGAAGGGAAAAACTTGGTCAACAGTGACATTCAAATCACTGTCATTCAGATGTTTTCCAGTGGGTATCGGGGTCCCAGTGTGAGCCAGGAAAACATTCCCAACACCGTCACACTGACACCACTGGCCTGTTCTGCTGATGCCAAACAGGACGGTTGCTTGGACTCTTGCTGCTTGTGCGAAACTTCAGTCCTTCCATTTAACAAGATATGGGGGGGAAGAACCTGGATCCATCCAACCAAGGAACTCTCTCTCCTGTCCTCAGTGGTCCAGTTTTAGTGCTCCTGTGTCCACTGGGGATGCATTTTGTTCTCTGCTGACAGCCCTGGCACTTGAGATGCTCTGTCTTGAATGTCCTACAATAGACAAAGCCTGGTAAGTGGTGCATTCTGAGGTGACTTTCTGCACACCAGTGTTGATCTCTGGTGTGATTTCCGTGGTTGTTGCCAGTGTGTGTGCAAAACTCACTGTTCCTCTGTGACTCTTCTGATCCAAAAGATTCTTTTTTTTTGTCCTCACAACCACTGATCACTGGTACTTTTTGCACCATTCTCTGGAAACTGAAATGATTTTGGATGGCAACTGTCTGTTAGATGCTAGAACTGTCCCCCCCTCTTCCACTAACTATAGGTCACTTGTTTTACCAGCTCTCTGAACAATAACTGATGTGGGGAAATGCTGGGCTGCCTGATTTGCATCACACACCACGGTCACACGGCACATGGTGTATTGGAATGTTCAATTTGACCAAAGGTGTGTATTGGGGAGTGTACCTAATAAACTGGCAATTCGGAGTAATTCACTGTGTGCAGGTTTTTGTGCAGTTGTCCATTTTGTCTTCAGAGCAGGTTTGCCTGTTCCTGCTTCTGCAGCCAGGGCAGCTGATGCTTACAGCCAGCTCGAATTTCCATTGGAAGAATGAAACGGTTAAGTGAATAATTACACCGACTCAAGTTAGAAGCACCGCTCTTACCAGCAGTCTGTCTGTGAATCAATTTGCTTGTAAATCCAGTCACTTGAACCAGCCAGTCACAGTGAGTAACTGCCTATCTATCAATCTGCCCATCTATCTCCTCTCCTTCGTCACGGGCAAATTGCAAGCGTTTCAACCAGAAAATTGGAAGACATTTTGTTACGGCACGATGCTGGTGTACAGAGCATTACTGCCCTACTGTTCTTACGTTATTACATCCGTGTTTCAGCATTATTGGAGCACTCTGCATTGTGTAATTTCACATTGAAAATGACAGTTTTGAAGAAACAAACACTGCATTTTTTACGCCGCTCTGACTGGCTGACAAACCAGCTCGGTGTTCTGTTCTTCCTTCGATTAAAAATGAACGATAGCCTTGAGGGTATCGCTGCCTTCCACCATCACGCATCACAAAAAGCAATGCGGATGTGGTACTGCACAGCAAAAAGGGGGAAAAAAAACATTGCTAGATTTTTATGCACATCACAGGAAGAAGCAAACGGATAAGCTCTAGTCATGCGGGGGGGGAAATACGTCTCCTGTGCCTGAACGTTACTGCAGTAACACCTTTGGTGAAAAATTACCAAGGCAGCTGGTATTTGATTTGCGATAAGTGATAGGCTGCCGTCTTATTAACGTAACCCTGTCAGAAATAGTCATTTGAAATGACATTTAAATCCAGGCTCTAAACAAGGCAGAATGGTGGTGAAAACACAGAGCACGTGTTTGAAATGCAGCTGAAGGCCTGCTGACACACAGGCAGGGGATAGCAAGGTGTAGTGGCTCAGGTTCCTTTTAAGATGGAAAATAAAAACACTAAAGGAAGAAATGCGCAGTCCTATGATGTCAGTTTTGCAGAAATCATTTTCAGAGGTGTGGAAGGAGTCAGATTTCATTTTTGCTCATATGTTTCTTACTGAGAAAATGGCAGCTTGAATTTTGCACCAGACACTCATGTCTGAACTGTACTTTTATGGACTGTAAGTAAACAGGTGGCAAAAGCCACCGGTTAGATGAAGTATCTGTGAACCCTTTTCTTGTTCGTGCCCATAGTTCAGTGTTTCTAGCATTTATTGCTGGGAAACATTCAAAACGCAAACATATAAACTTCCTACTTGAAATAATTCTGTTTTCACATGGACCCCTTCCCTTTGCCCCACCTCTGAGAGATGGTAGCCAGCAGCAGGAGGGATGTGGTGAATCACGGCTCATCTTGAAAAGCAGCGTGTTGAGCAGGACAGCCCATCGCAGGGTGTTCGGCGATACTGTCATGAAGTTCCCCGAATAATGTCACGTTTTAATATTGGAAGGAGAAAGAAAAAACTTGCCCACAGAGGCAGCTCTGGAACCAGATTTTAACCCAAAGTCCTTGGAGATGCGTGCTGTCAGCGTCGGTAGGTGAGCTGTGCTTGGTGTCGTACAGGTTGCGTCACGAGCAGCAGATGTGTGGAATTCTGCTTCTCACGCAGCTCCTGTATCAGCGTGTCTCCATCTTCATTTGTGCTGCAGATGCTGTGCTCTACACCAAATGTACTACAACCGCACTCCTCACTATGCATTATTCATATATGCTGCATGCCTTCTGGGGGTATCTGAAAATATTGGCATTTATAATAAATGTGTTTCAAAATATAGCTCCCTTTTGTGAGTATATATTTCACAGCACAACCTTTCCCTTTATGCTGGTGAACTAAGAACCTTGTGTGACATTTCCACTTCCTCACTTTGCAGCCAATTTTTCTCTACAATTTGTAACAATTTTTAAAAAGACAAAGAAATTGTTGGTGTCATTACATCTTTAAAAAGTTTTCCAGTAATTCTCAAGATACATATTGGTCAGATTCACAACTTTCAAAGCTTGAGTTTTTTTAACTTAAAAGTGAAATTTAAATAACTAAATATAAATAAGGGTGAAATAAGAAAAATGATGCAAACATTTTATTAGGATTTTTGGCTTTTATGATGAGCCAAAAGTGGTTGCAAAAAAATCAGTCGGGGAACCTCATAAACCATCTGTGCTGTGGTTTAATATACAAAAAGTGAAGTGAAGCACAAACAAAACCATTGCCGAGCAGTTGCCAGGCAGCGAGGTGCCGTTTTTCCAGCACCTTCTAAACGCTTTCCTAGCTGTACCCTGACCAGCCACTGCTTTGATGTTTACGCTGCAGTAGACTTCTCTCTGTTGGGACACAAGTTGTCGTGCAGGGTCCGAGTTCATTTAGTTTAAGTAAGGCAGTCTGGAGAAATGTAGAGTCAGCGAGGAAACTTTAGCGTTTCATTTTTCCTCTACGTTTGGTTGATGAGCGTGTGTAGTTACTGAGGGTCCCAACGATCAGTCCACAGGACTCTGATTTTTCTGCTTATGTTAGTAGCCAGTCCCCTGTGGCTAAACTTCTTGGTAGATGTTTACCAGAAAGTCTTTTGTTGCAGGTGGCTGGGGAGAAGTGTTTGAAAGAGCAAGATGAAGAAGTACCCAAGTGCAGTGGCAACAAGGGAACATGGACACATTTGGCAAATGGAAATCAATGGAGGTATTTATAAGGTGGAGAACAGGGGCAGGCAGAAGTCGTCGTGACCAGAAGAACACCACAGTGAGGCCAACTGTGCATAGGGCCAACTGAGCATGAATTCAAACCAGAACTTTGGAACAAAGAATAACTCCAGAATGTATATGCTTGATATCAACTCACTAGAAAAGCTTTTCATATCAACCATCATTGGTTTATATAGTTTATAGTTAGTTATATAGTTATAGTGTAGTTGCTTACCGTGCCCATCATTCCCTACAAACTTTCTAACTCGCAAGATGTTAGCGAAGAATTTCTAAAACAATGTCCAAGTCCAGAACCAGGCTCTCTATTGGTCAGCAGACTTCATGACATTAGACTCCTCTATATAACCTGATTTACCATTTTAATAAGTTTAACATTTTTTTGTGTTTAAATTTAGAGGCAAGGTCTTTACATGTTTTGCAAGACTGTGATCAGAAAATTACTTTTCTCTAAAAGACTGATCTTCACAAAGAGAATGATAAGGTGTTCTTCAGATTAAATATGCACTGTAATGTTGATGTAGACCATGAATTACTTTTGCTCATGTAACTGTTTTTTTGGAATGTTATATGAAAATAAACTGAAATCGTACGGTACAGAATTTGTACTGGCAGTGGTTAAGGAGGGACCAGAGGCAGAAGTGTCTTAAATGTTTTAGTTGAAACTCTGCTTTCAGGTTTTAAAGGTTTTGTGTACATAAAAGTAGTGGCCGTGGCCAGATGCACCAAATTACATGGATAGTTTGACTGTAAAAATACTGAAAATTGTCAAGTAGAACTAATATTTATAAACTTCATTTTCAGACATTTTCAGGTTTTATTATAAATCAGCCAAAAAAGAGGGTACCTTAAAGACCACTTTCACTGATGGATTACAGATGGTGAGCCTTCAGGTTTTGTGGTGTGGCTACGTACTGCCAAATCACTGCGGTTCAAAACAAGATGTACAAGGGGTACTGGACAAACAACAGGGACTGCTTGATGGAAGAGACTCAACCACCACATAATAAGACTGCAAGACACACCAGTCTCTTTCAACTGGTGTTCGTCAGGGTTCTGTATGGAGACCAGTACTCTTCTCCATCTACACCTCTTCCTCTGGCCCTGTCCTTAACTCTAACAGATTCTTCTGTCACTGTTATCCTGATGATACTCAGCTCTTCTTGGTGAGAGAGGTCAGAGGAGAACAGGGAGACTGAAGGATACAGTATCTCAAATCACCACTCTTTACAACCATGAGCGGCAGAAAAGCATCCCCGAACATACGACACATCAAACCTTGAGTTGGATGAGCTACAACAGCAGACGACCACATTGGGTTCCACTCCAGGAAGCTGAGGCTACAGTGGTCACAGGCTCACTGAAATGGGACACATGGAGATTAGGAAAAAACCATGGCCTGTTCTGATGAATCTCGATTTCTGCTGCGACACGCAGGTGGTGGGTCAGAATTTAGTCTAAACGGCACAAAGCCATGGAACCAACCAGATTCTCTCCCTCCAAACTATTGACTGCTCTTCAACATTCAAGACGGGTTTCAAGGCATATCTTCCCGACGCACATCTCTCCAGATGTCCCAATGGCTCCATAAACCCACACTGTCATCTGCTTGTGTTTATTATAAATTCTGTAGGCAGCTGCTCCTAATGTGCACCAGCAAAAACTGTACTACTGGAGACTAACTGTGCCTCAACTGTTGTGTGTTTGCATCTAATTCTGTGTCTGCTTAGAAATGTTTAGTCTGAGTCTCTCTGGAGAAAAGTACCTGCTAAAGTATAAATGTAAAGGTAAGAAACAAAGTCTTGTACACGAAATCTGCTGAACTTTATTTGTCTTGTATGTTCATTTTGTCCTTTATAATCATGTTCTCACAGGATCGATTCCAGGAAGCACAGACAGCAGACTCCACACCAGGGCTGTACAGCACACTGGGAACCAGCACATGTCAAAGTGCTGGAGTCTCAATTTGGCCGGCAATTTCAGTGAGGACATCTGATGTACACCCTTGCAGGGAGGTGTGTATCCCCGGTCAGCCAAAACATCCTAACAAACCTCTCCACCCATGAATGCCAGAAGCTCATTATGCGTTTATATAAACTCAAATGATTGTTTACCAGATATGCTCGTGAAAAACACCGACCGCCAACTTGTACAGCGTGTGGAACTTTGTACACGACACATTTCAACAGCCTGTTTCTGGGAGCACATATTATGACAGCTAAATAAAAAGTAGCCTGAATTTTGATAAACATTTGATGGCAGGAAGCTGTTTTTCACTTCTTGCCTAATTTAAAATTTATGCAAGGCTGTTAGATGTCCCACTGGATGCCTTCATTGCCCCGAAGTGCACCCAGCAGAATATGCTGTAAGTGACTAACTGTGGGCTCATTTTGTAAGATGTGATCCCTTATTATTCAAATAAGACAAACAAAAGATAAAGGATGGAAATATAACACAAAGTTTTTTTTCTGGAGCCTTCATTTCACTCCATTAGCACTGTGTATTTCTCCTCCCCAAGAGGCCACATCTGACCTGCTCAGAAGGCAAGCAATCAATGGTAAGTATATGCATAATTCAATTAAATTCGTGGCCTGACTTTCAAGTTTAATTTCTCTTACTTCAGACTACCAAGGGCTTTCTCAAAGACAGCTCTGTATTTAAGGCTAACTTTGTGTTTTGATAATGAATTTAGTTTCCTCCATGTCACAATGTTTTGATGTTTCTGATGTGAAACTGTCGAGAAGGAACTAACTGGCTCAGTGGACTAAATGCACAGCCAGGTCTGAGAGCTGAGGAGCCAGTAGGAGAGATGGATAACAAGAGAAAAATGAAAGCAGTAAAATGTTCATAACGGTCAAGGTAGTCATGCCAGGGAGAGCTGCGTTCCAAGAAATGGCAAACTCGCTCGCCATATTTCAGGTTGCAGTTATCAGTGAGCGAATGAATCTGGTCATATATTCTTAAGGCTTCGATGGCATAATTTATTTTGAAAAGATGCACTGAGCTGCAGTCCAGGATTGCGAGCACTTAATGGATCAGCACCGGCGCCATGAGTTTGATCAGCGTTGACAGAAAGTCACTGGTTTATATTTGGGTTCCATCAAGGGTTTGCATTTGTACAGATGGGGGGAATGATGTGCAACGGCCTCTTTCAGCAGGAGGAATGTATTGCACCCCTTTTCATTTCAAATTTCACCTGTCATTTATATGTATGTATGTGTCAAGTACTTACTTTTTGGCCACAAGTCCTGTGTGTGTTTGTTTCATTATGTTTTTCTAAAAATACATCATTTGGCCAGAATAAATATAGACCCCAGAGATATTAAGTATGAGTCATCAATGGGTCTGTCCATAAAAATGTAACATCAGTCAACGAAGCGAAGTAAAGGAGAGAAGTATAAAAATGTTCCTGTCCAGGAAACACTGGCAGAAATGAATCATTGGGCAACTGCACATCTGCAAGGATCGGCACTATTTCATCCCCTTGCGGTGTTACACACCCAGTAACAATGAGAGGAACAATTAAAACCCACAGCTGGTACGCTTACATTGAACGACTTGGATGTCACGTTCCATCATATCAAGCAGCAGAAGCAAACATGCTGGGTGGTCATTTATACTGTTCTTGTAAGCCCCCTACACAGGAGGAAAATGAAAGAAGAATTGTGATGAAAACGAATGGGTGGATTTTAATGGTCCGATTGATGGTAATGAGGATTGGGGGCCTGGCAGGCCTCCCATGGGAGGTGTGTTTTTGAACTCAGCTCTGTCAATCAAGCACCTTTCTTTTAATTATGCACGCTGTCTCTAGACCTGCCTCTGCCTTCTATACACACATCAGTAGTCTTTCTTTGATAACAAGCTGCAGACAGCCCAGAGCATGCTTTGGTCTGTCAGAACCGATCAACTCATTTCTCGCTTAGCCGCGGGCGGATGCCATCTCTGGGAAAGTAGAAGGTGTCCCAATTTTGGGGGAAAATAAAGGAAAAATACTTGAGTCACTAAAAAGCATTAACATGTCAAGAGGAACAGATCTCGTAATCTATACTTTTTCTTAGTGACAGGTCAGACACACGAGGTGCCCATCATGCCGGACAAGTGTAATATCAGGTAATCGTTTGCCTGTGAGATGAAACAGCATTTTTCGTGCTGCCACATCGATGCCTTTCCACAAATAACCCTTTTATGTGCGAAATCTCTCAGACTATGGAGGTGAGGCAAACAGCTGAGAAAACACCGGTTCTCAAGGCCCGTACTTCTAAAGGTTGCCTTAATTCTCTTGCGTTTTGCTTCTTGGTTCTTTTATTTAAAAATTGGACAAAAGGAGGTACAACAAAAACCATCAGACCCTGGGCCTGCTCCAGGACTGGGCCTACAGCCCTGCATGGTAATCCCGGTAAGTCATAAAGGTCTTGCATCAGACTCTGGACTGTAGGTCATTTTCTTCTGTTTTAAGAACAGTCAGAGACTCACTGTGTACATTACTGCATCATGCAAACCCCTGGAGTTCAAGTAAGTTTGAGACAATAGATCAAATCTGATATAATTTTTTTGAGGTAAACCATGGAAGTAGAAAAATAAAACTTATTTGTGTGCAGAAGCCAGAATGTTTGTCTTTCAGCATCCCGAGACAGCGGGATCGCAGGACCCTGGCTCGTCGCCGCCATCCCTTGAGGAGCTGCACAGTCAGTGGAAGAGCTGTGACCCTGGGGCTGATCTGGCCCTCCCTCCCCAGCCTCTGAAGGTAGCAGTTCTGACACTCGTGTGTCAGCAGCTTCTGCAGATCAGAAAACTACAACACTGGCTAGTTTTAATTTTTCTTCATATTAGTCCGCTGAGGTTACAAACAATTGTTCTCACAGTTGTTTTGGCTTTCGCTCGACCTCCTTAAGCCTCTCTTTTTGGTTAATTTTATTCCATTACTGTATTTGTTGTCTAGCTGAGATACATGGGTTCCAAAAGTGCAGGTTTTCTTCTACTTTGCTGGAAGCAGACAAGTAGGGAGCAACAGTTTTGATGTCTGAGCCGTTAAATGGTGCTGAAGCGGGAGTCTGAAGCTCCTTAGTCTTGTGTGATTTGTGCAGCTGAAGGTTTTCTTCTATTTTTGGGATTTTAAACAGTGGAGGTGGGGCTCAGCTGAAGTCATCCATTTGAGGATTCCCGACACGTTGCTGCGAGCCATGATGGTTGACGCAGATGTGCCACAGTCATAAGCTCACATTGGTGCTCTTTTCCTTCACATCCACCACGTACCGGCATATCTGCAAAGACCCAAAGTGGTTGCGAGTATCTTGTTCTGATGGTCTTTATTTTATTCTGTTCTACTTTTTTTCATAAGGGAAGTCACACGTAATTGGAATCTCATGGGTCGGTTTACACACTTATAATGTCTTCTTTGCTAATATATCACAGCTGCGGGGTTTCTGTAAATGATGAAAACATGCACAGATGTCTCCAGGTAACTGGATGAATGAGCTGTAAGAGAATCACCTTTAACGGTGCAGCTCATAGAAGGCCGAGGTGATGGAGACTCGAAGCGCCTCAGTGGACAGCCGCCCTGAGCTAGAACAGGGAGCGGGGTGATGCAGAACCAAGCTGCTGGCCAGGGTCATCATGGTGAGCTGTCATCTGCAAAGTACATGCACTTCTTCTTTAAGCACAGAGGTGCACAGTATGTATGTCCTGAATAATGATTTTTGTGCTGATGTTTTGTAAAATGTATAAAGATTTAGCTCCAGGGTGTGGATTTGACATTTGATAAAGCAGCAGAGGGGAAAATTGATTCAGAAACACACCTTCCTCTTGTTAGAATGTCTCCAAATCAGGGCACATTCTGCCGTGGAGGGACTGCTGAGTGTCAGATCCTGCATTTACAAGTCTGGGCAGATTCTCCATCTCTGGGTGCCGAAACTTTCAGCTCACTGTACTAACCATCCAACATCTATTACACTCCGCACGCCATAGCCGTGTTCCTGTCCTGCCAGCTGCCTCCACGCAGGCCCTCTGGCACCATCAGCCCTCTCAGCACTTGCATTTGCCTGCAGTCATGTAGTGCACATCTCTGTACCTTCCTCATTACTACCTTCCTGAAACTTGATCACTGGGTGGCTTCCTAAAGAAGGACAAATGTTGTAGCCTGAAGCAAAGTGATTCCAGGATAGGCTCTGGACTCCCAAGACCCCACTAGATGGATGGATGGATGGATGGATTTTATGTTTATTTTATATTTTGCTTTAAGCATTATTTGGAAATAAAACCAAACAACAAAGTTTTAGGCTCAGCTAAAGAAGACAGTATTTCTGCTATTTTTAATGTTGTGTACAGCAGCTCAGGGTTTGGTCTCTCTAGGAGTTTAACTGGCAGCATTCAGCACACAATTCTGTTTTCTTATCCACTAAAACACCTGGTACTTCACACTGTCTGCTTCAGCCAAAGGATGTTGTCCTCTCTTTCACAGCAGCTGTGCTGAAGATAGTGCCAAAAAACGAATCATCTCTCATCTCTACCAGCTATCGAGGAAGAGGAGCTCAGGTGAGAAGTAGCTTTAGGTACAATGATGGACACTCCCCATGGTTGTGCTTGTTGAACATGTGCTTTTCGTGGAGTGCTGAGTTGCTACGGCACCCTGTTCCTTCAGTTATGTGCCAAAATTATGCAGGTTTGTAATGTCTCCCTGTGTTGTCACGGGTTTCCTCCCAGCATCCAAGACGTGTTTCAGGTGAACAGGTGACTCTAAATTACTACTAGTGGGTGACAGTGTGTGGTTACCATACTGTGGCGTTCTGTCCTTTCTGGGGTGTTTCCTGTCTAACCTTCACCTCAGCACTTCTGGGGTAAGCTCCAGACCAGCCGTGAATTCTATTAGTAGTGGTAGTAGCGGGAGGAGGAGCAATAATACTACTACTCCTGCTGTCAGTTATGATATCTGAGAAAATGTGAGGCCTGAAGATTGAAAAAGAATAATAAAATCACTGCATTTTGGAAGATTGTTTGCACAACCAAAAATTCCTACAACAGTAAGCAGAAAATTCACAAATTAAGATGCCACTAATGTGTCAGTAACTTGACCCATTCACAGACAACACACAGAAACAAAACTACTGTTTTGAATTTGAGCAACAGAACGAGAACAACATTCTGAACACCAGTCTGTGTAAAACTACCTGCTCTTGACAGCAGAGAAGTAATTTTTGCAGACAGACTGTCAGCAGACAGGTGAGAGGGCAACATGTGCGTAAGGAGAGACTGGTCAAACGTGCTGTGAGCCAGGCCCTTGGTGGGGCAGCAGTATGGGCAAATGAAATCACTGCCCGGCACACACCCCGCGCCGCACACAGCCCACCTGGGGATGCCCCGATGTAGCGGCCAGCAGTAGACACCTACGAATGAGCCTCTTAGGGGCATTTATTCATGCAATGAAATGCTCAAATGAGAGCTTTAAGTAGAAATGAAGCTGTGTGTTGTGTAAAACATTAAGTCCTGTGCAGCGAACAGCATAAAAGATACCTGGTATGAGAAGACAGCCATCGCTCCGAACTCGTGTTGTAAGCAGGAGGAATCTCTCCCTTGAGCTGTGCTAGGACTCATGAGGTGTTCCCTGTTCTGAAGTCTTGGACAATGGAGGCTTGACCACGTCATCTTCCTGCACGAGTTTGGTAAGGGGGATGGGGGATGGGGGCTGGGGGGGGGTCATACTTACTCATTTGAGGATTTCTCAGTTTGTCCACTGTAGAGGACTCAGCAGAAGATGAAGGCTTGCAGGCCTTCATGCCCTGATTGAGTAACTTGAACCACCGAATGGTTGTTGGCTATGAAAGCCACTGACACAAGGGATGGGTTCATCATCCCTATAGTTTTCAGTGTGTTTTCAGAAAAAAATGAGCATTTTTGGAAATGAATCTTGTAACTTTTTAAACTGGAGACACCAGGGAAGTTTTAAAACGGGTGGAGGGACTGTTTCTCACATGTAAGTGAAATATTTCGGTTCTATTTCTGGTTTTCGGCACAGTATTTTTGAGTATATTTACAGAAAACTGTAGCAAGTGGCGGTCTGGGCTCTGGAGGAGGGAGGGCGGACAGTGACGCCGACTCCGCAATGCAGCCAATGTTAACAGCAGGTGAGGAGAAGGTCACAGCCAGGCAGGAGTCGTGGAAGTGCTGCTCCTTTAGCCCCAGTCGACCATCCCAGGCCGCCTTTCCACACTCGAAGGGTGCAGACACCCAGAGCACAGTGTACTCCTGTAGTTGATGCTCGTACCCTCCAGAAGCTGCTCTTCCTGAATTAGCTCCTTGCTATGACCCTCACAGGAGAGACAGCGAATACAAAATGTTTTTTTAGCGCTGTGCCTCACGGGGGCGCAGTCAGTAAGGGGAGCGGAGAATAACGCTCCGCTTTGGTCAGGAAAAGACCAAAGGAGAAATTCTGCTCTTACAGTTTCGTTTAAGATGAGGGGCAGTTGAGAATATCCGCGGATGTGAAGGGTATGAATGAAAAGTGACTAATGAAAACGGGTTCAAATCACCAATAATGTTTTGCTTTATGCTAAACAATGAATCACTTCTGTTTTTCACAACGGCTCCATAAATCATTTACAAAAGCGGGAAAAAAAGGGCAGCTTCATCACAGCTTGGTTAAACACCACTGTTTTGACCTTAAAATAATTTTATCAC
This sequence comes from Arapaima gigas, assembly GCA_900497675.1. Classification (NCBI taxonomy): domain Eukaryota; kingdom Metazoa; phylum Chordata; class Actinopteri; order Osteoglossiformes; family Osteoglossidae; genus Arapaima; species Arapaima gigas. Next base: position 2,135,615 of record UFQX01000033.1, read on the forward strand.
TTATAAATTTGTCTTGTGTGACCGAATTTGAAAATCGCGGTTTGAGTGGCTGCTTAATCCCAGCTGAATGTGACAAAGACTTTGATTTGGTCCACAAGGTGCCGGGTTTCGGGATGAGCGAGTCCAGTGGAGGCCTGGCCTGCTGTCAGACGGGATGAAGTTCAGAGAGCGAACGGCAGGACGCAGCACAGCTCTTCCGCCGCACGTCCAGAGCGCAAAGTGAGGTGTGTAACCCCTCGTGCCGCTTCACCACAAGGCCACCAGGCAGAGTTCCATCCACTTCCACTTTGCAAAAAGGGGGCTCTCTGAGGCGCTGTGCTATGACACACGCGTAACCTGACATGAAACGAAAGTAAAATCTCAGCTGAACATGGGCAGGGGCGATACGGAAAATGGGCAGCTGTTGTTCAGCATCTGGCACAGTAAACGTACTGGTGTCACACTGGGCCCCGTAATGACGGCTGTGCTCCCCTTCTGCGGTGCGACAGAGTGAGAGATTATTTTGCACGTCCTGTCAGGTGGGCCACTGTTGGTTTATAATTTTGTTTGTCAGAGCAAAGTGTTAAACATCCTATTAAAAACTGATAACTTTACATTTTCACATGTGTTCCCGTGAGGCCAGTGAACTGTGAAGATGAATGCACAGCTCTTACAAGTTAAGAGATCTCTGTTTGTCAGGACGGCTGCATAAACCCATATTAATTCCATGAGATGGAAAAAATGAATTCGCAGATGAAAAATGCTTTCAAATGTTACTATACAGAGCAATACTTGACTGTAATCCCTTAAAGCACATGTAAATACATGCTGCCTTCTGTTTGTGTCTATTTTACATCTTTCTTTATCAGCAAGTTTATCTTTTGTGACGGAAGTGAAATTAGCATATTTCACGACTTTTTAAAATGCTGCCTTATTACATTTAACAACAGCTGTAGTCTGTACTAAATAAACGTGGAACAATTGAATAACATTCCGTAAAAGATTTTTGCTGTACACCATAAGTTCTGTTAACTGTCTGGAGGGCAAATTTTGGCGTTGCTGGTGCCTCTGGTGAAGGGCTTGCAGTTCCACATAAATACACCCTTTCACATTGTCCCACTCAAGCATTAGCCCTGAAAAAGGTAATATTCACACTTTTGGGATGTAAATGTATAAAGCAGAAAACATTGTACACTGCAGAGGAGGAACAGGTGTGGTTTATTTTACCAATCCAATGATTTTCTGTGAAAATCAAAAATAATGGTCTTATGGAGAAAAGCTTTAGGTGAAAATAGGAAAAAAAGATGGCCATGAGGTCTGGTGTACAAGAAAATCACAAACAGTCATTCGTTTAGGGGCAGTTCATTTAAGTTAATTTCCCCCGGACATTTTGGTCAAAATTTCAGAAGTTTTCAATTTTCAGTACTCCTTCAATGTTGAGTAGCATTTGAAAATATTAAGAAGAAAAAATGTTTATAAATTGAGAACCATAAGTTGGATGACCTACAAACACGGCTTGTAAAGATTCCGCTAAAAGAAAGAAAGTGATTATTTCTGCAGAAAAGTGAGGCAGAGGCAGCGACTGCCTCATTTTTCCACATTCTCTGGTTTTAGTGAGTTCTTTGGGGAGGCCTGGGAAATACGCAAAGAACATCATATCAGCATATAATACATCTCTGTGACTGTTGAAAAATGTACATTTGTCCGTTTTTACGCCGTGAACTCCGCGCCAGCTAGCGGAACAAGGAACGAAGACCATGGGGGTTTTGAGCACAAAAACTCAGTAAATTTCCCCTGCAAATCCTGCAGCCAAATGAGTCAAGTTGCACAACCGCGGCACAGCGAATAAGTCAGGCGTCAGGGGGGCCATGTCTCCTGTGTGCGATGAGGTCGCTTCTTCAGCCCAGAACGACTAAATCGTCTTGGTCTGGATTCCAGGATATTAGTTCCTTCAACATCACTTACACCATATCAGAACTGCTTAAAAAGGTTTTCTTGTGGAAACCTGTGGAACACAGGCCTCTAGAATGCAACGCTCTGTTGCCAGCTGACTTGTGTGAGATTGTCTGTGCTTTAACATCTTAACCTTGTTTTAGAAATTCACTGAATCACAGCGTTTATGTCTGTAATTCCACGAAATCCCCCTCTTCGGTGTCCAACTCACAAGATTTTTATCTCTGCTTTTGCGCCCTTTACAAACTTGTTTTGTCTGATTTGCTCCAAAACATTGAGCTCTGTAGACAGAATAGATGAACAACGGTATTGTGGATGCAGTCATTAGCTCTGCAAAGAAGTAACAGCAGCAAGTGGGCCGAGGGCAGCCACTAACTGTGTATTGTGTGTCAGTGCTGGAAAGTCCCTCTGAAGCAGCAACGATAAATGTGTTTTCATCCAAATCCCCTCTTTGTGATGAAGACAGTTCACTGTGCAGTAATAATCGCTATTAATTTTCCAGCTAAGCACATGGGTAACGGAAGCATTGCCGCACGCTGCGGGAGCCATCGATTAACGTCAGTAAAAGCGTTGTTCTTTTTATTTCCCCCTGGAATGTGTGGCCCTAAACCCTGCTGTGATAGTGAACTTTAAACAGCTGTATTAGCCCACCACCAACATAAATGCAGCTAAATAAAGAACAAAGCCAAGCGAGAGGGTTAAAAACTACAAGACAGCCACCTTGCTGCTATAGCACCAGCCAGGCATTTAAGTTCAGAAAAACAAATAAAAGAAACATCCCCATGATGTACAATTAAAACCTTCCCGTCACTTAGTGAAGAGATAAGCTAAATACTGACTTTTAGAAGCCCGATGGCAAGACTGTAAGAAAAAAATGGAAATTTGGAAAAAATCAATTTTGGGTGGGAAGTTTTGGACCAAAAACCCCAGGTGTGACCAGCAGCCAGCGATGACCAGACGCAGGTAAGCTCGCCCTGCAGGCGTTGTGTCTCACCAGCCGCTGCTTCGCCTCGGGTTGCTGCTCTACGTTCTGCACATTTGCCAATCTATCCCAGACACTGACATTAAGTTTTGCTTTTGAAAGTCCTGGATATCAGCTGAAGACATCCGCAGCATGGAAAAGGAATGGGATTCGGTGGACTCTGGAGACCACTGGACCACCTGGGCTTTGCCAATACCTAGTGCTTCTGTTTCGTGCCCAGAGGCACATGCAGGAAAATACTACACATGTGGCAAGCAAAACATTGTAAGTTGGCTTCATCATCCATAAAACGATGACTAAAGTCCTCCAGATTAACTCTCCCTGCATTGACCCAATCGACCTTGACGAAAGTCCACTTGAAAAGGTGACTCTCACTTACTTGGGTAGGGGATCAGCAAAGCAAGAGCAGCCTTCATGTAAGTCAAAAACGTGTGGAGCAGCGCAGTAAGATCAGGCTGTTCAATTCTAACGTGAAGCTGTTTCTACCGTATGGGCGGAGACTTGGAGGACAACACAGACTACCACCAGATAGCTGCAAGCCTTCCTCAACAGCCACCTGAGAAAAATCCTCATGGAGGATTCCTTATGGAGGAAAAAATAAGAAGAAGGAGAAGGATGGGGCACCCGCTGCTTGAAGCAGGCGCAGACGTCACTAAGCAGCTGAACCTGGAATCCCCAGGGATTCGGAAGAGAGGCTGGCTAAGGAATACCTGGCAACGTGGCCTTGAGATTGACACCAAGAAGATGGACAGGACAAAGCTGCTTGTGTCCCCAAAGGGGTGTTTGGCTTAAATAACTTACCATGTCATCAGTAGCTGGCTACTTAAATTCTCAAATGCTCTCTGTGAATGTAAAATGTTTCCTTTTTATTATATCACTCAGGCAAAGCTTTTCCTCAAAGTCACTTATAAGGTTGACAAAAATAATTTTCTTCTGTAGCAGGCATTTCTGAAAGCAGAGTCTGCTGTTCTTCCCTTCAGAAAAGAGCTAAAACCCAAGCAGAGGTTTAGACTATTATCTATCACTGAGAGTCGCAAGGAATATTGAAAGTTAAAACTGACAAACTTCTCTATCTTAATGCTGACCTTCTCAAAGATTAAACCTCTCAGCGGCGGCATATCAATCATTCATAATTTTTACTTTCTGCTTTGAACTGTATCATACAAGATGTGGCTTCATAAACCATTTAGATGCTCAAGGAGCCCAGGCTCAGCCCAGAGACTGGTGACCAACTATCCGAGCTTCATGATTTTCTCCACCTGTTACCCAAAGACGATATCTACAGTGCACCAGAGAAGCGACACAGTGAGCTGCTTCAGGCCTCAGCTACCTGCAGTACAACACAGGAGTGTTGATTTAGAGGTGAAGGTTTGTACAGAAGACCGTCTGAACTGACAAACAAATTACAGTGGATCAAGGCAGCAGTGCACTGCAGTTCTGTTCTCATTCCTACCCTGGTTATCATGTGCATCTAAAAAATGTACGTCGAGCAGTTCCCAGCCTCTGACATTTTCAGACTCAGTGTGTTTATGCTGTCCTTGTGTTAATTTGTTAAAGAAAACACAAATCAGATTAACTGTGTTTGCCAATTTATACTCAGTGCTGGAAGCCCTTGGCAAATGCATCCGACAGAAAGACGCGGTAAACTGAACAAACCCGAAGGCCAATGAAATTTCAGGCCACTGTTCCCATCACCTAAGGGCACGTGTTTGCTGAGATTTAGAAGATGAGAGGATTACACTGACACTACGGTGGAAAACATACTGCAGTTTGATTCAATTTAACACAGATTTTGAGTGACATTTCTTCTCAGGAGACTCTAGTCCCTCTGGCACAATGAAAAATGCATCACTGCAAGTAGTTTGCAAAAAGCGCTGTTGGTGTTTTCTTAATGCTTTATGACATTTTGGAGACAAGCCTTTTTTAAGATCCCGGTTTTGTTTAGGTGAACTGTGTACATTATCAATTGCGGTGTGTTGCTCAACAGAAGTGAAGCAAAAGTTGCTGGATGAACTGCAGAGTAGAGCAGTCCGGTTTCTGTGCTTGTTGAGATGTGGGTCCCTCTTGGCCTGCTGGTGGTGGAGAAGCAGTAAACAGCAGGGTTCTGGCAGCCTGAGCGTGGTGGCTCCATCGCAACAATGTGCTCCATAGCCGTGGAGCCGCAGTAACCGGCCAAAAAACACGCTCATCCCCCGATGCCAGCTTCTCCCGCGCTGGCGGCGAAAAGGAGGGAAGGACAATGGCCATGCAGTCTGGTTTGAGGATGCTGGGTCGCTGCGTTTATCTTTCTGATTTGAAATGATCGGACATATCAAGGTCCTTTCATGATAGATTTGCCATAAATAATATGAAATATTTAAATAATCCGATTACTTATTTTGGAGCGGAAGGGGCCATTTCCCTTCCCCCCCAGGATCATAATTGACTGCATTTTTACTGGCGTTAGCAGGATTTTTGCCCCAAGCCCCTGTGGATTTCCAACCCTGCCCTCTTATACATTAGACTTTCCTTCCTCATTCCGAGTTGTCCGCGCTGAGAAATAAAAATAAGACCTTGAGTGTCACAAAATATCATCTGCACGCTTTCTTGCAGACTGGCCAACATGGTTGACAAAAGAATTATGTAATTCAGCCCGACAGTTTTATGAAAACCGCAGGAGCTGCAGCAACTTAGTGCCGCTGCTACTGGGCTAAAATATTTTGGAAATGTTTTACAAGAACAGGGAACAGAAATGAATATTTTGAATATGGAGCAACTGAGACTGCATCTGAATGAGCTCGTCTGTGTGTTTTTTTTTCCCCCGTCACCCTGGAAATAATTCATTTTTGGAGAGAATTAGCAGCTCACATGGAACTGGGGTCCTTGTAGGCATTGACCTTCAGCTGATGGAAATAAGACTTATTTTTACAACTGTCCGTGTTTTCATCATATCTGATTTTAAGAAGACATTTTAATTTGCAAGATTTAAATGGAATGAAGCCGAATGAGAAACAGAGATTACTGGGAGGTGGGATTTCATGTAGTTGCAGATTCCTCGCATGGCGTTCATTAGTATTGCTATGAAATATGTAACTATAATTAATATGCTGGCATTTGAGGGGTCTTACATCACTGGTTTATTCCCTGCATGACATGATTAATCTGTGTACAGATGTTTAACAGAGCATTTTCTGAAATAACATCTCTTCATGTCATTTTTATGGATTTAAGGTTCCTTGAACATCAGACCCAGTCATGCATACCCTTTAATATGGTCATTTATCTCACCACTGCAGTTGAGTTAGTCCACTGCTGGTCTGTTGTGCCATCATATATTACACAGCCTTTCCAGGCCCCAGTAAAATGGTTTTGAATGGTCCTTACATTTTGTATTCTGTTGATGTTTTGGTTGTCTCACTGGTGTGTAAATGGAATAGTCTTCCTCCAGTCCAACCAATGAGGTGAGCAGTGCAGTGCTTTCAAAATCTTTTGGGGGGAAAAAAGCAGCACTAGTTTGAACAAGTGGCTCTTGTATGTTGTGACGAGCCCGGAGGACAGGGGGTGGGACGGTAACACGGTGTTTAACACGCTCGTGTGAAGTCTGCTTTTTTAAAAAAGCTCCACCGTTGAAGCCTTGAGGGACATAGTTAGAAGAGCTACAGCGAAACAGGCAGAGGGACACAGGAAAGAACAAAACTGTCCGCAACTGCGGATGCAACAAGATGAGAATAACTGCGCCGGGCAGATGAGGAGGGCTGTGAGTTTGGGCCAGTTGAGGATTCCTTCTCATTAGACATGTCCCTGTGGACAGAATGTAGGAAAGCAGTGCAGCCCTTAGTTCTCTTACACAACCATCCAAAAATGAAAGATGTGCTGCATTGGTTCACTGATGAGAACGGAGGTGATTTGATAGGATGGTGGGGGGTGAATTAACTGTTGGACATTCCAATATACAAATGAAAGAGCAGATAGAGCACTGCAGTATACAGTCATGTAGAGCAGTGGCATCTGACGTGAAGCAAATAAAAAACGGCTCCAATCTCTGCCCCCCATAAGCCCGCTTCTTAGGCCCGGAGGCCTTCATCGTGATGCTCACGAGAGACCTGCGCACGAACTTCCTAACCGTACTGGAGTGTCACGAAGAAATACTTCATGAACGGTGGGGTGGACAGTTTACCAAAATTATGTCACATCCATTCATTTTTTTGACGGTAAAGAAAATGATGAGACCATCACCATATGGCTGTACCTGCCGTTACAGACACAGCAGCGCTTTTATAGCTGGTTTTTATCAGCTGTCTTCACGTGTCCATCAATCCCTGTTAATGAGCTTCAACTGGTGACCCTGCATTTTGAACTGGTTCACATGTATGTTGCAGACACAATGGTGGCGGTGAAGACTGCTCGGCGACGCCAGTGAGCGCCGCACCCGCACCACTGTTTACCTGACAGGTTGCCATGCAGTCTTGCCAATATTCCATCCATTTCCTGCAGTAGGATGTGCTGCTTTCTTGACTTTCTGTGCTGCCCGCGAGACCTGCACATGTATATTTCATTCCCTTCCTCCACAGTCCACAGCAGCACCATTATCTAGCGTTGAATTCCGATCCACAGGTCACACAGCGTTGGCGAAGTTGCATAGAACAGAAGACCACTTCGCTCCAAATGCCTTCAGTAACATTTTTTATGGTGAGGAAACCCTCAAGATTTTCGAAATTAATTATCTGTGTTATTACCATTTGTCAGCACCACACACCAGGCTCACACACGCGTTTCAATGGCATCACAAAGCAGGCATGTGAAAGCTGAAGATGTCTTCACTCTTCATGTTTTATTGATCGGCAACATGCCTCATAGCTGTTTAGCGATCTGGCGTTATGTAACGCATTTAGGATTTTGCTCACAGTCTGCGGCAAACAGAGTCACTTTTTCATCCTTTTTAACAGGCTAATAGAGATAATGCCAGGAATGCAGAAGCCTTCAGCATCCAGAAAGTGCTACTGTTCCTCAAAATCACAAGTAGTCGCTGGAATTAAAATGTAATTTGCAAATAAGCAAACATTTGCCGCCAGAGAACCGTGGTGTGCGGCAGCGATCTTCCCGTACGCGAAGACGTCCTCACCGGCGCCTGATACGGCGCCTCATCACGGGGGGTGATTTCCACCCCGTGTGCGGCGTCCGTTCTGTCTGACACAGTCAACCATTTAATATCACCGTAGATCAAGGAAGAACAGATGGTTTCCCCCAACTGTTAAATCAAACAGCTCTGCTTCAGCGAGCCCTGCTGCTTGCTGTCAGTCAGCGGAACGGAAACGATTCCACGGGCTCTGACACTCGTGCTGCGTGCACGCAACAAACACGGTGCTGAAAGACTGGCCACGGGGGGCTGTGGCTGACCACGCGAGAGAAAACACTGACATTCACTTCCCCCTTTTCCCAGGGCAGCGACCACCCTGAGCATGCTGTGGGCTTCCTCGCCCTGCATGTAACCACCTGCCATGTCCAGACCTAGTTAACAAGGGTTTTTTCAAGTTACCATGAGATTGTGGAGAAGCAGCCAAACCGCCATCCCCCGGGATTTTGCCAATAAAATCCTCCCCCTATAGTGGCTTGAGGATTTGAAGGCGTACTTGTCCCGGGTGTGTAAATTCTCATCTTGATTTAACCCAGCTGATATGATCAGTTTCTACAAATCAGCATCTACTCTGTCAACGCCTCCATAAAAATAGAAATGTGCCTGAAATTCTGCAATAATTTCTCCAGGAGTAATTCGTCCATTATTTTCTGCTTCACTTGTGACAACTGGGGAGGAGCACAAGTGCAGCTGTGGACAAAGCAAATCACTGCTTCAGCTGAAACAGTAAACCACACTCTCCATTCCCTCCTTAGTTAACTTCCCTGCAGGCATTAATCGAGTCCTGTCCTGACCTGTCCTGTTCCGTCTTCTTTTGTCTTAGAACAACTTGAAGAAGACACCTGACAGTCTGCACGTGCCCACCATGTTATTGTTTCCCGAACAAACCCACGATATTATACTGTCAGATACTCAACTTTCTTGATGGTTTAAACTATGATGCCGTGTAATTCTTGACCATCGACTCCTTCAGCTCTGTGGAGTAGAACAAACCGAAACTCTCAGTGTAAATTGTCCTGTTTTTAATTTGCATTTGCTATTCATGTTGATTCATCCAATGCTGCTACAGTCGGCAGGACGGATACTTGAAAGTGAGCACGTCTTGTTTTTACGGTGGTGACTAACATGCAAGATGATGTGGAGAACGTGTCCTCGGGCCGGGTGATGACCCTTCGTCACGGTCCAGCAGGACTCGCTGTCGCCGTTGGTGATGTAACGATGGATTCGTGGCAAACGGCTGTTTTTCCACTGCAGACCAACTGCCGTCCCTTTGCTGCTGAACATTGCAAACCAAACATGACTTTTTTGTTTATGGTTCATCCGGTGGTGCTCAGGTCTCAGCGAGCATGAGATGCTAAATACTGTAAGGATTGTTGCTTGCTAAAGATTTGATTTGAAACCAACTTGTTTAGATAATTCCCAGTATCAGTAGCCATACAGGTTTTCAGCAAAGCAGATGCGAATTAAATTTAATGAAATTCATTTATGTGCCCAAATCCCCCGGTGACCTGCGCAAGAACAATAACTTCTTTCATCAGTTGTCAGTTTTAGGTCTTTTTCCTCTTTTTCTTCTGTTAGGTGTTTCCTTACAGTATATATTATAGATCATTAAATACAGTTTTACTCAAACTAACATTACACATCTTACGATCTCTCTGCCTGTCCGTCTGTCTGTCTGTCTGTCTCTGTCTCTATATATATACCTGTACACACACCTTAAAGATTTATTCTTTACATGAGTAATGCAAAGACAACGACGCCCTTGTCATTATATTCCACCTAATTTGCATAGAGTTCAGGATGGATGCAGTGAGGGTAACCAGAGAACTATTGTGGGCAGAAGAGAAAAGAGTGAAAATATGCTCATCATTTGAGCCTCACACATACAATATGTAAATGTAAGAAACTTGAATATCCTTCATATCCATCGCTCTAAAAGAAATTGTGCTGCGCTACCACCTGCCATATGCTTTTTTAATGGAACTTGTTACTGCAGAATTTAATTTAATCTCAAGAGCACATATTAGAAAATTATTTCCCCAAGTGATGCATGCGCTTCCAGGAGCTGCAATTTGCATCCATAAATGATAGAAATCGACTGAGTTATTGTTAATTTTTTGACACGTACACACGGATTAAATGTGTGAAAGACGTTCATCCAGGCACTGGTCTCCTGCTACGTGCAGGAAGGGCTCAGTTTTATGGGCGTATTTATTTCTGCAGGTTTTCACCTGTCTGTCCGCCAAACTAGTCCTCGCAAATCTTGTTTTCCACTTGGCCGCCCACAACTCTCCGCGTGGCCGAGTGGCCGGGCGTTCCTTCTGTTGACACTCACCGCGTTTCCCACACCGTAAGTCACACGCCATCGTTCATGGTAATTACTGCTGAGTTCAGCAGCAGCGCATCTCCAGGTCTCCTGCCTTCGTCCTCCCAGCTGGGGAAATGCCGCACAATACTGAGCTCGTAGGAACACCCTGCTGATGTGAACCCACATTTCAAATGCAGCTTTGGCTGTGCAGAGCCACCTACTCACGGGCACAGAAAGAAATACTGTGGGCTCCATTTTCAAAGATTAAAGTTATGCTTGCATAAAAAGTGGATGACACTGAAATTCTGAGTATGAAACCTGACTGTAAATGTGTCCAGGGTTTGGGGAGGTGATTTATCAGGTAACCTCTGCAGCCGGACCGGACCTTTATAAACAGCTCGGGCAGATCAGAACGTGGCCGTGTGGGGTCAGGGGTCGCACTAATGCCCACACCCTCCTGGCCAGTGCGGTCAGATGCAGGTTCCGACGTGGCTCAGTCTGTGTGAGGTCTTCGTGGTCTCCCTGTGTGCACCTGGGCTTCCTTCCACAGCCCATACACATTGTCAGCTGAACTGGGGACTGGAGTTTTAAGTCACTTTGGACAAAGGTGTCCCCAAGTGATGAATTAATAATGCAGTTTTTTGCATAAGCTCATGTAGCCTTGAGGGGCTGGAATCAGCGGGAACATGGCAGGGCTCAGTGAACCCACGTTGCACTCTTTCCTGGGTGTTTCACTTATTCTGTGTCGGTTCTTATTGAATTATTAGGAAACCGCAAATTCATTCTTTTATTGTATTGCTTCTTAAAATTCATTCTTGTATGTGTAATGTGGACATTCTAGGGGCTTTAGAACTAAGTGGTCACCTGATTCTGGGAGACATCGGAGTTACACCTCTTATCGGAAAACTTGCTGGCGACGATTTAAAGCATTTCTAAGGGTTGTGTAACATTATATATATTTCAGCCACGTGACTAGTTGATGCGAAATAACAAGACACACAAATACAGACAAACATACAAATGAGCACACGTTTCTTAGCTCTGCCTCTGCCTTACCTCTGCTCTACCTCTGCTCTGACCAGCATGACAGGGCAATAGCTGTAATTCACTGTCCCCCACATCCCCCTCAAGGGATCCTGTGATTCCAGCAACCTTTCAGTCATTTTGACAAGCAGAAATGCTTTAAAAGGTTTTCTGGCTGTGAAATGCAGCGGTTTCAGGTAAAATACGACACATCTTCGTCATGAGGGACGCAGGAGTTATAAAGATGCGAAGAACCTCACTGCCTCTATTGTTCAGTACATTTGTTGACCTGCTTCATATCACACGTTTCGTATAAATGGACCTGCGCTCCACACGGTCACCCGTGTATGGATTCTGCTGCACTGCCTGCCACGGGGACCTCCAAGACCCTGGAGACCTCAGTCCTCACCTTGTTTCTTAAAAAATTAGACATACTGGGGTCTGCTGCTGCTGTGCTGAACCAGCCAAAAGCCCCGGAGTGAAGGCACCACAGCATCGGCTGTGGAGATCCTGACTACTTTTCTGGGATGGGGAGCTTCCCGTGGGACACAGACCTAAGAGCAGAGCTTTTTGTCTCTTTTGTCATCTCAGGATACCAGTTAGAAGCTCCAGTCACTCCAGCCTCCTGCTTCCCCCTTCGTTTTAACTGCTTCTCTCTGTTCACCTGAGAGCAGTCAGGCACAGATTTCCACACCGCAGATATCGACTAAGTGACTGAAGATGGAAGAGCATCATCATGAGGATGTTTCCTTTCAGGGTTGGGCATTTCCACATACAGCATTTTAATAGCAAAACAATGCTTCAAGTCCAAAAACCGATGGCTTCATTTGGCTGCTTGTGAAAAACACAGCGAGCCCATTTGTTCGTAAGCATTCCAACAAATCTGTGCTGGAAAACAGTCTTTCCAAATATTTGAAAGCTACCAGGACATGTGGTGTCACCTGTTCCCCACTGACCATGATGGGTGGCCTTTCCCATGAGTGAACTGTGCACGAGCATTCCGTCCCTTCCACCCGTGACAGTGTCCATTGACAGGGACAGGGACAGGGAAATAAGAATGGACAGTCTGTGCAATTCTGGCTCTTTTTATAGCTGTAAATAATGGGTTGTGAAGGGAAGTCTACCCTGGTAAATACGGCAAACTGAGCGGCGTGTCGCATGGCTGCTCGCCATATCCGTCCTACCAGAAAAATAAAGCTGGCGTCGCACAAGGCTTTTTCTCCACAGCGAACATTTGGCTGCTTTGAGTGGTGATGCAGCACCGTTGTCATGTCGGTCTGCTGTGTAGTTCACACACCACCAACTGTCAGACAGCAGCTTTTTCTAATGACTCCTTAGAGGAACTTGGTTTATAATAATACGCATGAGAACTTTAGTCCCTTCCTGGGATTTACTTGCAGACACTTTTTTACCCTGTTTAACAAATTGCCAGCTTACACACTGACATTTACTAGAGTAACTGAAGTCAAGTACTCTGCTTAACAGCAACACCACAGCATCACTTGCAGCTACAGGTCCAGGTTGCTTCTTGCACTTTTCTTATTCTTGTCTTTAGTGAAAACAATTTGTTCTCGATTAACACAGTCAGCAATCTGAAAACAGGTTCATCCTTGTTCGATACATCTTTTTAATCCTACGTTGGAAGCTCTGCAGAAATGTTGACAAGCAAAACAACGACATGGACACAAAATCAATTCGAAAATGATCCAGATGTGTGCTAGGATAAGAAAGTTCTGCATTTCATCTGAAATTTAAATGCGTTTGAATTATTAAGCAAGATATCCCTCAGTAGTTAATTATCCTGATCTTTCACCCTCAGGAAAGGCCCAGAGCCAGAGGTGCTGTGAGGGTGGGAGCGTCATCATGCTCTGCCTCTAAATATATCATGAAGGTTCTGTGACAGTCGCACCATATTGAATAGGAAGGGCAGCGATTCTCAGGACAGCATGCAGTTATTTACAATTTTATTTAAAAAAACAGTTTGTCCATAATTTTTACGCTTTTAGTCTCTGTGGCAGAACAACAAAGTTCAGTGGTTGCAATGTCAGTGTGATTTGAACAGAAACACATGTTTTCTTGTTGAGAAAAAGTTTGGATTTTAATCACTGTGGAAAACAACAAATTGCTGTTGTCCTGCTGTAAGTATCCGTGCTGGTCGATGAAATGTTGCAAAGCTCTGGTTTTGCCTTTGTTCCTTGCAATTTTTCTTTGCTGAAACGCAGGCTTGACTGAGAGGAAAAAAGGAGTAAAGGAGATGGACATACATACTTAAGATTCTGGGGGAATTGTGCAGAGGAGACATCATTTCGCCCAACAGCCCCTTGGGAAATGAGTCCCAGGCTGCTGGTGAGCAGAGTAAAGAAAGGAAAGGCAGGTTCACATCTCCACAGCATTTTGCACCTTCTGTTGCTTCAGACACCTTACGGAATACATGGAACAAAATGATGCGACCATGAAACGGAACAGGCAAAGATCCTACCTGGGGGCCTTTCACTCACTCTGGCATATAATCCATATGCAAGTCCTCCTGCCTCTTCTTTTCCAAATGCCATTCACGTATTTTGGCCAGAATTATTTCCTGGAACGATAAGGAAAGTCAAGTTGTCGCATTTTGGTGCGCTTAAGTTGTAAAATATATCCAAGTCATCGATTTTTATTCTGTTTTGGGAACCATTCTCATCTTTCAGAGATGCGAATAACTTACAATGTACTGCTGTTGTATTTGCGGTTTGTCTATTAATCAGCGGTGACGGTGGGGACATGTTTACAGCATTCCAGTTCTGCTACTTTTTGATCATGTCAACAGAACTAAAATTTAAAATAAATAAACAAGTGATGCGGCTAAGATTCATTTCTGAAATTTTATCCCTCCAGATTCGCCAATTCAGTTGCACCCATCTGGAACATTACACATGCCCTTGAAGTAATGAAAGATATAATAATCTTACAATCTGTCTTCCTTGACCCCTGTGAAAGGAAATTTAAAGTTGAATCAAAGTAGTTTATCGCTTTTCTTGGCTTTTCAGATTTTCATACATTTTTTTACTTGCCTAGCTATACACAATAATTACTGTGCCTCTAAAGCCCACGTACTCAGTTCAAACCGCGCAAAAATTAGAATATTAATGAAAAATTTATGGCAGCTGCCACACGTGAAGGTACTACCCCGAACGGCAGAATAATAACAAGAGAATATTAATGACAAGTTTAAAGGGGTTGCAGAAGAAGTGGCACCAGGAGCTGAGGCAGGAATGGCAAGTGTAGCTGCATGAGATGCTCTTGTGGTGAGAAAATGTTGGCAGAGGACACTTTTGAGCCCGAGATCTGGATACAAGGGCTATGCAATTTATTGTACCAGACCAGCAGGACACGGGGAAATGGGGAAAAAAGTGGTTTGTCAAAGTTCTCGCGGTGGTTAGTTCACAAATGTCAGAGTGCGCAGTTTCTGACAGCTGCAAAGCCAGGCCGACACGTGCCCAGGCCCAGCAAGCAGCCGGAAAAACACCGTAACCCAGTTTGGTCTCAGGAAGGGCACGCGTACGATGAGGAACGTAGGACCGGTCTTGCCGTTGCCTTTGTGCCAAAGGGCGAGCAAATGTTTCCATTTCGGGGGTCAGACTATTTATGCCGGGGGTCAATTTGATCGCCTTTCGGAGGTAATGGGCACCATACGTCAGCAGCGTGTTGCAAATGGTCCTATCCAAATGTAAGGGGAAGATTAATCTCGCAGTAGGTTTTCTCACTGTGGGAGCTGCTTGGCGTAGAAAGCAGAGAGGAGGCTGAAAGCAGTTGCTGCTTCACTCCGGCGGCTGATAGAGTTTGGCTCTTGCTCTTGTCCCCGTTGTTAAAGAAGGTCAGCTTCTCGCGTTCAGACGTATTCGCCAGCTTGCCTTGACAGATTTACACCCAACAACGGAAATTCCTCCATTTGTTCTGCTTAATAATTTAGTTGATATTACCCTGACTTTGCTGAGACACGCGAGGCAACCAGTGTTCAGATATAAGCTTCTCTCTTCATTCCTTCGTCTCTGACCACTGCACTGCACTGCACTTCCCGCACAATGCACTAAGAGCTGCATTGTGCGGGAAGTGGCACAAGGTTCTCCGGCCTGTTAGTGTACTGCCTAGTTAAAGTCCTCTCACAGCTCAGCATGTGATATTTTCTGCTTTGATACTTTCAGCAATGCACTGCATTTCCACCATGAGGAAAACAGCTTCAGGAATTAATGTTGAGATGACCGGCTTTGTGTAGGAGTGCACTGGTCACTGTTACGCACGAGGGCTGTCTCCCGAGCGGCGGACCACGGTGCCGCTGATGGCAGTAGGTCTCTCCTGCAGACCCCCCCTGTCACCCAGTCGAAGGGCTGGACAATGTGATGTCATCTCCCTCGCCTTGTAGTAGCTGATGGACACAATTACATTTCAGTTACTTTTTTCCATCACACAGCGGCCCTAATGCAGTAATGGAGCAAACGGCCAGGTAATAATTCCACTGGGCTGTAAGGAGGTCCTTCACGAACATTCGCTGCTGCACATTAAAAATGCTCATTATTCCTCTAAAAGTGATCCGTTCATTCATGCACATGCAGACATCCCACATGCTGCTAATGTAGAAGCGCTGTATAAAAGTGCTCCGCATTAGCGGTTTTCTCTGAAGCAAATACAGCAGTAACGGTCTATGTACTTTATAACTGGGACTGATTAGTGCAAATCTTAACCGGCAACACGAACTACTGTCAGTGCGTGTGAAGGCAGGGCCGTTGGCTGTTGCTGTGGATGTCCAGAAGCTCGAAACTTGCACTTCTGAAAAGACCGTCGTGCTGTGTAGCTCATAAAGAGATGAAAATCTTACGACTCCCCAGCTTTTGCTGATCTGTGCTTTCCATTTCATCTTATAAGAAACTCATTAAAGAAACTATAAAAACCGAGGACAACGTACATATTGTAAACGTTTACTGAGTGTCATTTTTATGTCAGTCCACAACTTCCCATGCTGTTTGTTGGGGTGGGGGGGGGGTGTCTGTTACTGCAAACAAGCAGTGTGCAGAGTCCGGGTGCAGTCTTCACCTGACCTTTCAAATGTGCTTTTCCTGCATAGAGCGTTTTGTCATTTGCTACCGAACGGTGAATTAGCAAAGAAGCTCCGTTGCAGTATCTGTGTTCTGGAAACTTTTTGCATGAAAACCCTTATGATTTTTGTGAATTAATATATATTCTTGGCAATTCCCAACACCTCCAATGTTCATCATTAAATGTATGAATTTTAAATAAGCGATTACCACTGCTCTTATCACCAGTGGGGCCACCTTGGTTTTCACCCTCCACATTCCCTCCAGTTCTTCTCTCAATCTCTGGTATTTCTCCTGTTCTCATGTTCCTTCTTCCTGATGTTTCTATCACTGGGAATCAGCAAAAATGTCACCACTGCTGTTTTCTCCTCCTTGTCTATCACCACTGTAGCTGGTTGGTTGGTCTTCCACTGCTGTTCTGTTTCGGCTCTTGGTGGATCCATAGTCGATCTCCTGTTGGACTGCAGTTGAGAGGACACTGTTAAGGGTTCTTTGGAGAAGAGGGCATTCGTTCTTTTGGCCTCTGTTTCACTTGTGTATCTTTGCAATCCGGTTGCCAGAGCAGTTAGTCATTGTTGAACAGACTCCAGGCCCTCAGCTATGGACCTACCTTTGTACTTCCTCAGTAGCAAGGACCTGTCTTTTGTCATGTTACCCTTTTGTAGCTCAGCCAACTTGCTCACCTCCTTCCAGGCTGTCTTTATCTTGAGCTTCAGTCTTCACTTCCAAGGTGGATATCCAGCATGGTTGGCTTCTTGGGTTTTGCAGCATAGTGCTTGTAGCATTACTGCTGCTATAATACATACCAGGTTGTTGCTTTCACTTTTGCTGGTGGTTGGGATTGTGGCTACGGCTGCATTCATATCTGCTAGCAGACTGTCTGATGGTAGCTGGTCCCCAAGTCTCAGAAACTTTATTAGCTTGGTCATGATCTTCAGTCTTATGTCTGCAGCTGAGCCACACAAGGTATCTGGCATATCCTCTGAAGCACACTCTGTCGTGGGGCCTCCTCTGGTTTGTGAATGTGATTGCATGGGATTTTATGTCTCGGTATCTGCAATTTCTTGTCTTGACAGGAGGCTTTTTTATCTATATATAGTACTGTCATTTTTTATTGTGACATCTGACATTAAGTCAATAGGTGGCTGACAAAAACAAAATCAATGGTTGCGTCAAACTTACGTGATCCACAAATTATAAATGGATACTGGCTTAGGCGTTATTTCATTAAAAGCTGTGTGGAAAAATAAGATTCCGATTGTCATCCATTTTGCGCATGTATAAACAACTTATTTTGGAATAACTATTAAAGTAGAAACCTGTGAGCAATACAAATAGATCCCTGTTTCTCCCTTTGATTTGGTACACTAATAATATTTCAGTAAACAGATGCTTCAATTGTATTTCACTAAAGAACCAATTTCTCATTTTATTTATGCCCTACATAAACATATTTTCAAAGAAATGGATGCATTTTGTCTCAATGTCTCATAAATATAACTGCTTTTAAAGTTGCAATGAACATAGGAAAGTAGCTTAAACTATACACTCTGCTAAGGGAAGGCATTCATCATGCTTGAGGTTTATGAGATTATTAAAGATGTTACGAGGTCCTAAACTTTTCAGTTCCTCCCACACTATCGTGCAGAAGCCGTGCTCAGTTATCCAGCTCCGCCGCCATCCTTCCTTTTCTGACAGCCACGGTCCCGCAGAGCAGCAAACCTGTCATCCCGCTTAAGCGCTTACCTGACATTGTGGATTGAACTCAGGCATAATGTTTACTTACTGGTTACAGCGGGAATATGTTTGTTTAGATGTTTACAGCAGCTATGGTACCATGTGAGTTCGGGTGCAAAACACCGGTCTCTTCCGTGACAGAATGTCGGGCCAGATTGAGCTGTCAAAGCTCCTCTGTGTTTCGGGGGGGTAGCAGATGTCATTTGAAGCCTTTTGCTGAGTCACTCTGCTCAGTCTGTCATGATCAAGTTTTTTTCTTTTTTGTATTTGAAAAAAGGCAAGAAAACCCTTAATACAGAAAATGCAGCCCGTGTCAGTAGAGGCTCGTGACAGTTAAGCATGTTTTTGTTATTTGTCCGCAGTGACGGTCCTGGTAGGTGCAGCCGCTTGCTGATGCACTACTTGCTGCTAATGCAAAGCCTGTACACAAACACAACCTGATCTCTTTCAATTATTTCTCCCAAAATAACGCCATCCTAAGTTATGCATTTAAAACGTCTACATTTCTGTTTTGATGTCTGGAGGCCCTGTTGCTGTCAGCAGTTTCCTGAATGGCTACCAGCCCCTGGGGGGCACACGGTCACTGTCTGCTGTACGCAGCAAGCAGATCTCGGCACCTTTTGCATTCCTCCCTGGCAACATTTCATTAAATTCGCATGTGCCTTTCGCCGTGCCCAGCCTCTGCTATTCAGCTCAAGCAAGGAGGCACAGGGAGTACATTCTTTGGTCTCAGCACCTCCGAGAGTCAGCAGGACACCCTCAGGACTGTGGGTGGAATCGGGCAAATGGTGCTGTCTGGCAAAAGCTTTACACCAGCCTTTTAGGCCACGCCTGCAGTCTGTAGGACAGAAGAAAAGGAGAAGGTGACTCACGGCGTACATCACAGGAGGGGTGTGACCGAGTGTGCGTGACCGGTGCGCTTTGAGCAGGAATCCGGTAATTGGACTATGACTAAACCAGGAGAAAAAGCAACAGGAATATAGTCTCATTGCCGGAAAATGTAAAAAAGAAAGGCACAGCAGCATCTCAGAGATAACAGTGATCTCTGTCTGACCTGACCTGCCTGTCTGACCAGAACATCCTCATTTTTGGGGTGTGAGCGCTTTCATGGCGGCTCCTTAGCTGGCCAGACCACTTTTCCGGATGCTGTTTAATTAACTTCGTTCCTACTGTCTGAGATTCTGGCCTGTTTCTTCAGGACCCTTATCTCATAACAGATCGTGTGCTTTACACCACTGCGCCGGCCCCTCGACCCGTGTTAAGTGCCAGAGGGCGACGGCGCCGCATGCAGGTGGTAAGGGGAGGTGGTGAAGATGAAAGTTGGGAAAAGCGGACGGAGGAAACGCTACATTTTGAGTTTGAAGCCCCTTCAGCAGCTGCTCTTTTTTACACAAGAGTTGCTGCACAGAGTAGTATTTTGCTGCCCCTGTGTGTGTGTCAGTTACTCATTCTGCCATGAGATGTTCTGTCCTGTTTGACTTCTGTTGGTGTTTCACTCTTTAGCATCTGGCAAATCACAGGTAAAAATACCATGTTAGAGTGTCTCTAGTGCTGCTTGGTTCACACAGTCCTCGCTTTTTCATTATATTTCTCACTATATGGCACAACTCAAATGAGCTTTTCGTCCTTTTTTTAACATTTTCTTTGGATCTTGGAATTTTCAGTTTCAGATGTAAAAGTTTAATCCAGAACCGGGTGTAACTTGATAACTCTCACGAGTACGTCTCTATTTGCTCCGATACTCGGGTGGCCGAAGAGCTGTTGTCAGACTGGATCCGCTGTGAGCAAATTTAATTTGTAATTTGGCGTTTTGAAATGTATTTTTGTAAGTTCAGCATATCTGCAAGCAATACTGTGTTACCAGTCTAATCTCATGTCTGATTTTATCGTTTTGTCTGAAAAAAGCTCACGGGTGACGTTGCTGTCGTACACCGAACACGATTTCTCGCATCGATTGTGGCATCGTGATTTGAAGTTGTCACAAAGTGTAATATAAACCGAAGCACGAAGACTCCAAAATGTTAAACAGTGGTAGTAAGAGGTACTTATATGATGCACTGTTACATTTCGAACAAATAGCTCCAGCTATGCTCAGTCGATCCTGTGAAAAGGAGAAAACAGAGAAGTAGGAGAATGACGGCTTTACATGGTCGAAATAAGGCAGTCGCTCGTCATTACTGTTTACTGTTCTCAATCCCAGGGCTGTCACTAGGTGGCCTAGTGGTGGGGATCACTTCAGAGGTCCCAAAAATGATTCTGTTTTAAACGTGGGGGGCAGAGGGTCACAATAGGAACCGACAGCTCAGCAACACAGCTGCTAATCCGGTGCGATCGATGCTGTCGGCAGCAAACCGCAAACAACTACGTCAGTGTTTGTGACGGACTGGCGTCCCCTCGTGCCTGGAGAGAACCCCGGTGTTGCCAGTAAGCCCAAATGAAAGACTGTTTATGCACTGGATTTACTCTGTGCTTGAGGGGCATCTTGGCTTTGGAGGGAAAGAGCCGTGTCGTTTTCGGTTTCTGTGTTTGGTCACTGTACACTAGGGTTCTTATACAGGAGCAGAAAGCAGACTGTCTTTCGGCTTTGTGGCTTTTTCTTCTCGGGTGTGAGTGAGATAAGTTTGTTGGTTTTGCACAATGGGTTAGATTAGCTTGTTTTTCTCACTTTGGACATCTTGTCGTTTGCACTGCGTTATATATATTTGACCGAGTGTCACTGTTGTCGGATGCCGTTAATAAGAAAGCGTGTTTAAAATCCCCTCGGCAGAAGTAGTGGTGTCTCTGCGGGCGGTGTTGCTGTTTGCTTGCCAGGGAAGGGCAGACACTTGGAAATTCTTCCAGGCCTTAAGGGCATAAGACCCTTCAAACAGTGATAAATAGGAGAGAGACAGTGAACGCGCTGAAGAAATCAAGTCACTTCGTCCCAGGAAGCACCGGTTCCATGCGAAGTCAGCTAGACATTCATTTAAACTGCCTTGAAATGTGTATTCTTCTGTTCTCTCTTGGGCGGAAGGAGGTGGGCTTACTTGAATTTGCTGTGACCGATTCTGTGAGAATGTTACGTTGAAAGAGAATAAGCAGACGTGCGCAGGCACAAATGCGATGAACTCCGTTTATTGAATGGGGCGTTCCGAATTCGTGGTCACAAGGCAGGCGGGGTTCGGGTCCAGTAAGCAACTCAGTGCAGGTAGACAAACAGCAAAGGGTGAGACTAAATCGGTGGTCAGGTACAGGCAAAGGTCGGTAACAAAACAAGACTGGAAGAGAACTGCTCAGTATGCACACATGAACCATGGGGCAATACTTCGCATTGGGCTGTTGGCAATCGCCGATCTAAATAGGCACCACCTAAGAGGAAGCAGGTGCAGGTGATCAGGAATCAGGAGGGGCGGAGTCCGGAGCCGGGGGCGTGACAGAGAAACATCATGGGACATGTCAAAATACATGTAAAGTAATAAGCCAAACCAAGTGAGAGAAGAGGGGTGCAATAGTCTCCTCAGCAGGAAGAAGCCCTCACTGTTACCTTCTACAAAGGCCTACTGACGCTTTAACTTGACCTTCACTTCATGACTGTTCGATTAAATCTGTCGGACGGTTATCAAGTAATGCATGTCTTCCTCCACACGGAAAATAACCACGTTGAGAACCAGGTGAACATGACTGAATAGGTGACGCTGAATAGTTCTTGCTCTACAGCTTCAGGGTACAGTGTGAGCAGATTCGCTTCCAAAGCTCCGAACCACTCTCCTCGCCAGGCACGGTTTTGTTTTTTGCGTAAATTCGAGGAAAATTCTTCTGACACGTCATCATTATCAACATATTTCTGTGCATCTGTGAAAAATGTGGTTGAAATGTAGCAAAAGAAGCTCAAAACAGTCAGGAAATTTTAATATGAGTATTCGATTTTAAGGTGTTTTGTCCTGTTATAGTGCTGGAAGAAATGCAAAACCTTCATGTCATCTAGGTTCCGGGATTCCTCATGAGTTCCCACACTTTCTGGCAAATGTTTACTTCTTGATTTATGTCTGCTAACAATAGAATAATGAGAAGGACTATGTGGTAAAGATAAGTGTTTTATATTTCACTTTTCTTAGATATACAAGTGTGATATAAAGATTTCATTTTACTCAGAAGCCACAACCATCAGAATTAAATGCCAAATCCTTTTTTTTTGTACTGCGTACAAAAGCAAACCCATGAAAACGAATTCCTCTGGCTTAACCAGGTAGGCTGGGCCTCCTTCTCTGCAGCCCGGATCTCACTTTGCTCAAAGACCCCTGCTGTCAAACAACCGCAAGCCTTGAGAGCAACTCCTTGAGCCTCTGCTTCTAAGTGAGGTAATAATGACCACCTCGCCATCACTGTCACACAGCTGCCACAAAGGCAGACAAACATAGTTGTGTGGGAGCAGTTACCATGGGAACGGCCAGGTATAAGCATAGCAAGATATGGATGGTGTTCTCATGCAAAGAAAGGGTTTTTTCCCCCCTTTTACACAAGGTGACGCTCCCAGCGGTCTTAGTCGGGTTCAAAAGCAGTTTTGGATAAATTCACTTTCAAAATACAGGAGAACAGCTGTGGTCCAATCATTCACATAAATATATATGAACTAATAAATATAGTGATACTTGACCTATAAAAATAACTTGGGAAAAACAAGTCTTCACAGCGATTTCTCCGCTCACGGCATTAGGTGGCATTATTTAACATTTGCAGCGTCACCCACGCGACAAATGGGAACAAAGAAAATAACAAGGCTTTAGCTGGTAAAATAGTATCATTACAGCTCATAATTGCAGTTATAACTAACAGGCTGAGCGGCAAACAGCCCTGGCTTCTCAGAGCCAGAAGTTAGCTTGTGCAAATACCACAAAGAAGAAGATGCATCAGAGGAGAAAAATCTTGGTAATTTACTTGGAGAAATGTTGAGCATCCTTTCTTTCCTGTCACACGGCTGCCCTTGGA
Organism: Arapaima gigas; assembly: GCA_900497675.1. Taxonomy (NCBI): domain Eukaryota; kingdom Metazoa; phylum Chordata; class Actinopteri; order Osteoglossiformes; family Osteoglossidae; genus Arapaima; species Arapaima gigas. The sequence goes on from UFQX01000033.1 coordinate 2,158,744, forward strand.
ATTACAGTCGTCGCGGCTTTCGCGTTTGAAAGAAAAATGTCACAATTGAAAAGAAAATTGTTTTTAATTGCTTCCATTTAAGTTGTGCCACTGCCAGCCAGTTCTGCTACTCCAAAGCCTGAGTGAGAATTCATGCACAAACACAATAAAACAGAAATAAGTCACATTCATGCAAGTTTTATTGCTTTTTATACATGTCACTTGCTCGGTTTCTCAGGTGACTTATAGATTTACTGCATTTGATCACATCTACTTTCAACATGAATGGAAAAAAAATGTTGATTCAATAACAATTATGACGGACCTGAAAAAAGAGAGAAGAGAAAATTGTTTTAGCTAAATGTCAGTTGGAACAGAAAGTAATTCTTCTGCAACTGATTAATAGGGAAAGTGCATCAGAAGAAGCGTAAGAATTTGAGAGACCCTGAACAAAGGAGCGAGATATCTAGCTGCTTCAAACTCATCTTGCATTTCAATAGCTCATTTTATATGGACTGATCAAACGAAGGACTCTAATAAATATGCAGCTGGAATCATAAAAGGAAGAATTCAAGTTGTTAAAACATTTGACCCTGAGAAATTTCTCAAAAGTCGGTGAAGGCACCTGAAACATCGTGGTCAGCCGTGGTGTGTGACGTTTCCGGCTGGAGAACCTGGGGAAAAGCTCCACTTTGACCAGCAATCACCCGTTCAAATTGCGAGCACAACAGTTCTCAGGTTTGCGCTATAAAATTCCATTTCAGCCTCAGTACTGGAGCCCTTTTTGTATGATCTTGCCCCACACTTCACTGTAGAGAAGATGGTGAGTGAAGGGAAAACTGTGTCTCTCATCTGCATATCAGACTCCACAAAGAATGAAAAGCACACATTAAACATCTCTGCTTTTCTGTGGAAAACTGTTTGCTGCCAGGCCCATAAAGGCCTGTTTATGTGTCCCTGCTTCAGCTGACAAAGTATCATGTATTTTCATGCAGTTCCTGTCGCTTCAGACTTTGTATTTACTGACTTACTGTGTGATTTACAGTTTGAAACAAATGTTTTGTGTAGTCTGGGTTTCTCTGGGTAGCTTGTATGTAAATAATACACTACAGATGTAAGATTATATGTGCTCAATAGATCAAACATGCTCAAGAACAGAGACAGCTGAAATAGCTACGCATTTGTCATTTTTTACATTATTATATACTGCTTTTATATGCATACATAAAGGTTTCACAAAAACACTTTTAAAAATCCTAAGTGACCTGAGAAAGAAAAATTGATATAGAATCAGTTTTAATCAAAACATTCATGACCCTCTGTTTTTAGTAAGAAATAACTGTTCTCCTCTTAAACGATTAAATCATTTCCATATTTATAGACCGCGTATTGAGTTTCAATCGCTGCCACATGAGCACGAGCCCACTGGGGGGTCACAGGGAACAAGTCTTCAGGGAAGAGCAGAAAACGTGCGTTTGTTGAGTTAGCAAATAATTTCTCAAATATTCTTGGTCAGTTCCTGCGATTAAATGTGGCCAAGAGTATAAACTGCACACCATTAATGTCGGAACCCTTGTCAGAACAATGTTAATAGTGTCCTGGCAGCGAATCCCCTCAAATTTTTCCAGCAGATTTACATAAAATTCAGACTGAAACGTCCCTTCAATGTACAGCATTTAAAAATATTTATATTTGCCACATATTGTATCTTCTTAAAAGTCATATAGAAACAGTTCCCCATAAAAATACAGTATTATCATCTGGCTCTTGGCGACGCTGCCCCGGCCCCTGTGATCAGTTCCCCAGGGGACCAACAGGGGTCCTCCTACAGTCTGGATACACCTGTTCCTCATTTCCTTGTCATCTCACACCTTAAAAGTGCATAACTGGGGCACCGTCAGCAGTGCTGGCGGTTCTCTGTTCCTGGTCTCAGTACTTCACCATAGGCCTGCCGCTGCTTTCGGGTTTCCCGGACAACGGGAAAGAAAGGGGGAGAAGCCACGGCTCCACACTACGGAGAACAACTGTCCTCGGAAGAGCAGCGTCGCAGGACGCGGTTCAGACCGTGTTTCCACTGAGGGCTCCAGGGCGACCGGCTTCCGTGGCCTGCACAGCGCCCCTGGCGGTGAGTAGCGTCGTCAGTGAAGCGTCACGGTTGCGGCCCCCTGTTACGTTTTCGCGCCCAGCAGAAGATGTGGAAAAAGCTTTGGTTGACTCGGGTGCTGTGGGTAACTGACATTTCCAGTGGAAAACTCCTACTGTAGGTTGTGTATGAACTCTGCCGATAGAGGACTTGTTGGCAGCGCTGTGGTTGAACCTGTTGCTCTTCGGGTTGGGTCGCTTCACAGGGAAACCGTCCACTCCTGTGTGGAACCTGTTATATTAGGTTTTCTGTGTCCTACGACCATGTGTGTTCTTGGACTTCAGGTGAACTAGTTTCTTGGGGTACTTAGTGCACAGAGAGGTGCCTCTGCTGAAAACCCTAATGCAGATGCTGTGTCGGATGCCTGAGGAATCTGAGGACTCGGCCGACTTGTTTAGCAAGAAACTAGTGTCTGAAGCCGGAACTTGCCACCCACGAGGACGTCTGTATCCTCTCTCCCTTGCGGACCGTGGAGCAACGGAGATGCCAGAAGCGTTAGCTTGAGGGCATGTCCAGCCTCAGCTGGCTTCTTCGAGGACGTCCTCACTCCTCACCATTAATGCCCACTGCATTAGAACAGGGTTGCGGTGCTGACTGGTTTACCAAGGTAGTGTGTGTGGCCTTTGCGGAACTTAAGCACTACAGCTCTGATACTGAAAGCTCAAGGTCCCTCCTTACCTTTTGGAGTGATGACAAATGCTTGTAAAGTTGAAATGGGAGTTCTATACCAGAGGTGTGGTTCACCCCCTAGACTAAACCCTGTGCTTAGCTTTTTTTTTTTTTTTTTTAATAAACTATTGCCTAGCAAACTGAGGACTTTCAAGTGAAACTAGTATTTGAGGAATGGAGGCACTAGTTAAATGGCAGTCTTTACCCTTTTCAGTATTAAGTGTCTGAATTCTTGGCAAAGTGCCCCACCACTGTTTTGGTTTGGTTACCTCTTGCCATTTCTCCAAGAATGGGGAAAGCAGACGTCTTCTTCAGGTTGTACAAGGCCTGTTCTTGGTCTCAAGCAAGTAGCCTGTCTTTCAGGCTTAAGTTGCAGTTAAATATCCTATGGATGAGGTCTAGGATGCCTAGACCATAAAGGCTTCAAGAGAAGGAACCCTGTCCAGTACCTAATAGGCTATGGTTGCACATATTGATGGTTAGGTTTTTTTTTTTTTTTTGACTGACTTGTCCATATCTGAAGGATATACTAGTATTGTAGTGGTAATGGATTGATTCTCAAAGCCATGTCTGTTAATACCACTGAAGGGCCCACTGGCTCCAAGACAGCCTTCTTGGTCTTCCAGAAAACTTTAGGGGTCCCCAGCTCACCTCGTGTTCACAAAATGTCAACATTAAATTTCGGTGACTTACATCAAATGGTCAGCTAGCAGGATGCATTATGCTGATTTTTATTTTAATTATTATAACAGGGTAACCTATAAGATGCTTACTGATGAAGTGAGTTTCAGCTTAACTCCTTCCTACAGTTGGTTGGGTGAGGTAAGGCCATGATTTTTTTTTTTTTTTTTTTTTTTAGTGTAAAACTGTACCATTTAGCCTCCTAATTTAAAGCAGTAATGTTAAATTGTTTAAAGCTACAAAAGTGTATTGAATTTCCCTGAATTAAAATAATCTAACACTTTGTAACAAATACAAGATTATTCATTTTAGGCAGTTTGGAAAAAACAATGGAGTGCATGTTGCCACAAAACAAACCCACCAGCCAGTGGTAGTGTTTAATTTCCCTGCTTTACAATAGTTAATTGGGTCATTATTTCTCATGCAGGTTTGCTGAGAGGATTGTAAAATAACGGTAGCCTTACAGGCCATGCCTGGGGTCTTCTGGTGATGGAACATCTGAGTAGTGGATTCCATGATAATGGGCTGTTCTCCTGTGTGCTCCAGTACCAGTACAGGGTGGAAATGAGTAGACAAACAAAGCATGTTTTTCTACCCCCCCCTACTTCAACAGTAGAATGGAAGTGATAGAATTACTTCATGCTTAAGGTAACTAGTTATTGGTACAGCTTCTGTTTATATGGTTTTTGTGTAAGCCAATCAGTATAACTGCTCAAATTCCATTTTTGACTTGGGTGACAAAGACCTTTATCTGGTTGTGATGTCAAAATACCCCCCCAGTACTTTAAAAAAGTGCCCTGGGAAGGCAGTGGCTGTGGAAATGGTGCCATTGATTCTCCATCCCCACAGCAAACTGTTTTGATGTTTTCCTTATTTTAATTCATAATATCACTAACAAGTATTACATGACCTGTTTTCACTAACCCTTTAACAGTCTGACTAGTTGACATGTTGGTGTCATGTTAATGTAGTTTTAATATGCTGTGGAAGGTTACATTTACTTTAATTTTCTGCATCTCTCAAACAGTTTTAAGTACTAGTTGTCAGTTAACAAAAGCAGTGTCTTGTGATTTGGGAAAATGTGTAATTTGCATAATGGCAACTGACATGCAAAAAATATAATCCTAAAATTGTGGATTGTTAATTGATAAACAGTAGTTATGCACTATGGCTAAGTAGCACTTAAGGTTATAGACAGCACTATGTAAAAGTTTCAGGCAGGTGTGGAAAAATGCTGCAAAGTAAGAATGCTTTCAAAAATAGAGGTGTTAATAGTTTTTAATCAATTGGCAAAATGTGAACTGAACAAACAGAAGAGAAATCTAAATCTATATTTGGTGTGACCACCCTTTGCCTTCAAAACAGCATCAATTCTAGGTACACTTGCACACAGTTTGAAGGAACTCGGCAGGGAGGTTGTTCCAAACATCTTGGAGAGCTATCCACAGATCTTCTGTGGATGTAGGCTTGCTCAAATCCTTCTGTCACCATGTAATCCCAGACAGACTTGATGTTGAGATCAGGGCTCTGTGGGGGCCATATCACTTCCAGGACTCCTTTACACTGAATATGGTTCTTAATGACATTGGCTGTATGTTTGAGGTCGTTCTGCTGCAGAATAACCTTGGAGCCAATCGGACACCTCTCTGATGGTACTGCATGATGGATAAGAATCTGCCTGTGTTTCTCAGCATTGGGGACACCATTATTCCTGACCAAATCCCCAACCCCATTTGCTCAAATGCAGCCCTAAGCTTGCAAGGAACCTTCACCATGCTTCACTGTTGCCTGCAGACACTCATTCTTGTACTACTCTCCAGCGCTTCAAACAAACTGCCTTCTGATACAGCCAAATATTTCACATTTTGACTCGTCAGTCCAGAGTGCCTGCTGCTGTGTTTCTGCACACTAGTTCCTATGTTTTCATGCATAGTTGAGTCACTTGGCCTTGTTTCCACATCAAAGGTATGGCTTTTTGGCCGCAGTTCTTCCATAGAGGCCACTTCTGGTCAGACTTCTCTGAACAGTAGATGGGTGTACCTGGGTCGCACTGGTTTCTGCCAGTTCTGAGCTGAAGCCACTGCTGCACATCTTCCGATTTCAAAGGGAAGTAAGCATGATGTGCCTTATCTGCTGCAAGTTTCCTTAGCCAACCACTGCGTCTACAGTCCTCAACATTGCCCGTTTCTCTATGCTTCTTCAAAAGAGCTTGAACGGCACATCTTGACACCCCGGTCTGGGGGTGTCTGGGAGAGAGCTTGCTGATGCAGTATAGCTACCTACCATATGCCCTGTCACATAAAACTGTCTTCCACAACCTGACCTTTCTAGCAGAGTTTGGCTGTTCCTCACCCAGTTTTAAGCCACCTACACAGCTGTTTCAGTTAATGACTGTTTTCATATGTAGGGTGAAACAATGATCATTCTCACCTGTTTGGTATAATTGGTCAATTGTACACCTGACTATAATCCTACAAAATCCCTGACTTTGTGCATGTGTACCTAGAGGAATTGATGCTGTTTTGAAGGCAAAAGGTGGTCACACCGAACTTTGAGTTTGCTCAAGTTTAGAATTTTCTTCTGTTCATTCAGTTTGCATTTTGTTAATTGATAACTAACACTTCTATTTTTTAAAACATTCTTACTTTGCAGCATTTTTCCACACCTGCCTAAAACTTTTGCACAGTGCTATATTTTATATTTAATTTACTTAACTGTCCTTAAAGATTAACTTTCAAAGTTGAGTAGGAGTAGTATGAGTTTGTTCTTGCCACTCATCTGAAAACATGAATTACCTGCACATAGTGCTGCATCTGGGGGGTGGATTTCTACTGAGGAATTTGGAAGATTTACACTCCAGAGCAGGGAGCAAACATCCCTCTAACCACCCAATGCTGTACTGATGCCCAGTGCACCATTGTTCAGCCCCTCACTTAAATGAACAGCCCTGTAACTTGTGTTGCTGCTCTGATTACTCCTATGATGGATATTTCATTATTTAAGCACAAATTAGGAACACCTTCACAAAATCCTGAGACCGTCCCTCCATTATCTGATCTTTTGTGGGGCTCAGGGTTGCAGCAGTCTCCAGCCTCCATCACTGGAAGGACCCCCTGGATGGAATGCCAGTCTGTTGCAGGATGACCACACAGGAAATTTTCTCCTCAACTGCTCTCGTCTTTGATCTGTGGGAGGAAACCCATGCCATCACAAATAACAGGCAGAGCCAACCTACTGTGTAACTAACTGTGCCGCCATCCTTGACACATGCAAGATGAGTGTATTCATGATGTGCTGCTTTGGCACTACCTGTACTACATATTGTCCTGATTCATGTCTATGATTGCACTGTATTGATACAATCCACTGTCTAAAAGTCCCTTGGAGTGACTTTGTGATGTGACTTCTTGTGACACGTTTTTCAATAAATCTTTTGAATGTTTGTCTGCCACAGCTGCAGTTTAGACATCAAAAGACAAAAAGTTAGGGAATGGACCCTGTTTAGTTTTCTTCAGGGAGCTTTAATATGTACAATGTCTGCCAGTCATTTAAGGAGCCAGGCAGCAAACTGTGTTCACTGCTGAGAAATCAAAATAAACAGTACAGAAGCTGGGTTAGAGCAGTTTTTTTTTTCAACTCTGGTAAGTTAACTAAGTACAGTACATGAGGTGTGTGTGTGTGTGTGTGTGTGTGTGTTATAGCAAAAATATTTGAGCTTCAAATAGAAGTTTAAAATGCAAGTGGTGTTGGTAGAGTACTGAATAGTACTGTGATCAGTGAAGGTTTTCCAAGTATTTTTATTTCAAGAAGAGTTCATTAGAGCAAAGGAATGGTTCTGAAATAAACATTTAGCTGTAATATGGCACTCCTGAGTTTATGGATGATGCAAAAAGACCAAATTCTAACTATCTTTCCTCAAAGAAGGGCAGGCAAAGTCATGTCAGCTGTGCCCCAGCAAAAGTTTCTTACTTAAACATTTTAGAAGTTATAACAGACTGGTGCTAGACTGCAGGAAATCTCAGGAGCTCCATGTGAATCCAGAACAGCTGCCAGATATTATTTCAGGGTCATGTCTCCAGCTCTGACAGTGTCCACTATTTAATGGAAGTTGGAACTTTTTGGGTCATGACTGTTTTCACTCAAGTCCTTCATGTCACCCTGTCACTGTATTGTCTACATGGAAAGATTTTCCTGCTTTTATAACATGCAATCTTGGCCTGTGCTTAAAGAAAAATATTAATGTAAATGTTTTTCAATGTTATACATTACCAGGTCTGTGGTAATGTAACTAATCTTCAAGGCCCATTCTGTTTAGATTACGGGATAAGTCAGTTTGTCTTAGAAAAACATTCTTTAAACTGCTCTACTTGTGAAGGTGTAGGCGTGCCCTTCAGTGTCTTTCTCCAAAGACTGCAATTAAACCTGTTGGATACAGTTCTGTATGGGTATTTACAGCAGTAAGTTAAACTGGACTCATGAATGAGACTGCAGACTCACATCACGCTTTATACAGTACATTACTGTGAAAGTGTTCATCACTGGGAATTAATGGTTAATACAGTAGCCATACATAATGTCCTAATTCTTCATTTAAGGTGAAGTTCAAATGAGACAAAATGAGATAATAAAGCAGGCACAGGAATTCTAAACAAACCAACCAGTGTGGAAGAAGTAATTGAAATGGGTAACTTTTTTCCAGTCAGTGTGAAGGCCTGCGTGAGGTTAGGTGCAGTCTGTTTCTCCCCAGAAAAAATGTAACTTGGATCATTATTAACTTAACAGTTAACTTACAGAGCACCTGAATAGCAATGACTGATTATACACAAAGTAAGTTTACTGTGCTGAGAAAAATGCTTCTGCTCAGATACCTGTATACTCCTTCAATGAAAATCGAGCAGAGAGAGTGAGGCTGACACGGCCGCTTCAGAAATGTCAGCAGAGAGGGACAGTCATCACACCAAATGGGATTCGTATGTATCCCTGAGAATTAATCCCAATTCCAGTCATTGTCACTCAGAGCCAGGCAATGTGCCTGTCTGACTGACTAGACAGGAAGACTTTGGAGACTAGAACAAAGAGATGACCTTTTGTCCTCTGTTTTGACAGCTGCTCCCTCCAGGCTTGTTAAGGGACTTTAAGGCTGGTGCACAAACAGTAGTTTTTAAAGGGTACATTTAGAAGGATCACCTTCATGGTTGAACATCTTAATGCCTCAATGGACCTCTGCTTTCAGTATGGATTTCTCCAAGACTGTAGGTCACAGCAATACCACAGTTAGCTGTCTTGTGCAGTCCTCCTCTGTTTTCTTCCGGAAGCTTTGGTATAGGAGGGGTGGCCTTCTTGATCTTCTTTTGATGTTTCTCAGATAGCAGTTAGTGACCTTGACTGTCCATCTGTTGTCTTATTTTTGCTATGTGACCTGTTCACCTGTTTTTACTGTCACATAATGTTTCTACATCTATTTCCCATTGTTCTCCTTATTTCTGATTGACCAGGGTGGTCCGTTTTGTTAATGTTGCAAATTCTCCGTTTTTTTTTTCTTTATGGGTGATGAGGTTTTTTTTCCTTGGTTAATGTAGTATTCCACATATCGCGGCCATAGATTTGAGTAGGCTGAACAGGCTCGTGTTTTAATGTTTAATTTCTAGTTTATTGTTGTACTCTTACACAAGTGCCAGCCCGCCAAAGCCCAAGCTACCTGAGCTTATCCAGTGGTCATCCATTTGGCCTTTTTTCCTCTGTTTGACTCGCTCTGACCAATTCAGACTAGTTATCGGTTTTTTCAGCATGTTCATTAAAGTTTTCACAAAAACTTTGGTTAATATAAAGCTGCAAATTGAGTTTATATACAGTGAGCCCTGCAAGCAGTTTAATGAGATACAGGCAACTGATCACTAAGAATCCATTATGTGATGCTGTGCATTAATCTAATTTGATAGAATGAAACTAATACCTGTGAATCTGTCCCTTCTTTGGCTGTCAGCAGTGGCAACACTTGTTGGTAAAAAGGATTTTAATGTTTCCTTTCAAGTGATGTGTGGGAGCACAGTGCCGATGTGGGACCCTTCTGAAACAGTGTAAGTTATGAAACAAACATTTGCGGCTGTTTCGTGCAGGTGTGTTATGAATTGCTCCTGTGGAAAATATCCAGCCAAGTAATTAGCTTTTCCATAAAGGCTGCAAGTGATAATGATAATAGGAACTGGTCCCTTGAACAGTGCGTGGCGTGGAAAGCCATACGGATGATTCCTGGTCCAGTCCCCACACCACCCTAGTGTTGTAGCCTTGAGCAACGTGCATTCTCTAAGCTGCTTCCATACAGATAAGTTCCAGATAAGTTCTGTACTTTTTGATAAGTGTCATCTAAGCAAAAACTTTATATTCGTGTCAAAGCATTAGCCCAGAACATTGTTGCCCAAAAATTGGTTCAGCTAAGCAGGAGACACAAATCCGAAGTTACTCTGTAGATATACTGGTGAGTCTGGATAGAATTTGCGTGCTCCTTGCAGGTGCGCTCTTTGCTTTCACAGTCCAAACACAAGCATTTTAGGTCATGCGGTGACTGTCTAGCGTGTAAACGTGTGGTCAGAGGTGTGTGTGACTGGCATCCCATCTGAGAGCACCCTGCTTCACAGCCTGTGCCTTCAGGGTTGTGCGTTGGGCAGTTATTTTTTTTTATGGAAAGTAAATGAATGAATGTTTGTGAGAAATAGTGCAGTTTTCTGAAAGTTTTACTTAGATGAAGCAGGGGATGGAGAATGGAATGACCATAAGTCATATTCAAAACGTCTTTGAATTGACCACTTCCGTTTCCTTCAGAAATGAATGCTGGGCTAATGGTAGATACTGGCAATAAGAGAGAGAGTGGGTGCGAGCGAGCGTGTGTGTCTGAGTATGCATGTATGCACCTATTAAATTTAATTCCAAAATTGAATGACAAATGAAACCACATTTTTGCAAAGCTGTTTTCTGTATCTGCGAATGCGTGACAACCTGAATTATTGGTCTGCCTGTGCTGAGTGCTTTGCCAAATTTTGCTTAGCCCACATTAATTCATTGACACATATTTCAAATTCTGACTCAAAACCAGAAGGGCTGTTTGACAGAGAGCACCTGAGAATATTGGAGGAAAAAGGAACACGTGAGTCATTGTCGGAAGCCATCCTGTCCTATGGTAAAGGTGAGAAGAGGTAATGGTTCCATTTCTGCTACAAGGATAAATCTAAAGGTATCCTGAATATACAGCGATTACCCCTGCTATCCAAACTCTGTATCTGGATTTTTGCTTTTAACGGATCTTGAAAATGAATACCTATATATTGATATCCAAATGGAAAGTTTTACTGTAATGAATTTTTATCAAACTTATCCGTAATAAAGTAAAAATAAATGTAGAAATATACGATTAAGTTAATTTTTAAAATTCACAAATACAGTAGTGTATAGTGTACTTTAGTAAAATAATTCTATATGTATTGTAATAAACTCAGTTGTTCACTGTGAGCGATTTATCTGAAGCCAGATGTGCCGCACGGGAATCATCAGCTGTTTTCCCCCGTTTCATGTTTGTTCCACATCACAACTTTTAACACATCATTTAACTTTTAAAAAACATTTTTTAAACAGTGGTTGTTTTATGAAACAATTTGACACACGTCATTATTCCCTTTGTTCAATATGTTGTAAGACTGAAGTGGGATTGTGAACCTCTCACCTCCCGTGTATAACACAGTGGCTGAAATGTGAGATGTTCTGTACACACTGGATGCAGTATAAATATCCCACTCAGTCTTTTCTAATGAGGTAACTGCTGTTTACCATGTTTATCCTGCTCAACTCAGGGCTTCATAGGTATACAGGTGTTTCCCATGGGCTGTCAGCACATTATATATTTATTTCCCCCCTATTTGAAATAATGGGGAAATAGGCACTCGATATTCGAAAATTTCGGTATCCAACGTGTTTTCAGGAATGATTTACTCATACCGAGGGATCTCTATTTATAAAAATAAATACAGCAAGAAGAGTTGGAGTATCATCTTTCACCATAGTCTTGTAGAGTATAACACTCTTAATCCAGGGCTAACTGAGCTTCTCTTTGCCCTCAAAAAAATAAAAGATTTTGACTGAGGAATGAGCCCACTGTACACCCCTTCCTTCACTGCCTGGTTGGTGGTTAAAGTGTCTTTGGGTGAACCAAGTAGGTGGTAGTCCAAAGGAGCAAGGTGAGGACAGTACAGATGTTGCTCTACACCTGTCAAGTTCGGTTTTGGAAGAGCTGAAACTGTCTGAATTATTGTTGCAAGAACAATATCCTCATTGTTTGCTGTGGATTGCTGGCACTAGTTTGTTCCGCAACATCTCACAGCAACAAACACCGTTTACTGTTGACCCTCTCTTGACATGTTGCAGTTGGAGGTACTGTGAGTCCCAAATCACACTTCCTGCTATTGGTTGTGTCCTGAATTTATTCTTGATGGGCAATGTTGGATATTTCCATGCCAAGCTTTGGTGGTTTCTCTCTTGTTCGTAGTAGTGGGTCCATATCTTGTCTCCAACAACGATGAGTCTCAAAAAGGCATCGGCTTTGTCGCTATAGCGATTCAAAAGGCACAGATGGATTTCCACTGTGCGCAGACCATATGAAAACCAAGGTTGTCGTGAATGATTTCATAAGGAGAATTGTGACTTTGCAGATGGGCTGCTACCTCACCCACGGCCACGCGCCTGTTTCCCAGGACCATGTTTAATATTGTCAGTGGTGGTGGGTGTGGGGAGATGATCTGATTGTTCTTTTGTGGAACTCAGTGTACTTGTCAGTCTATGTGTAGACACTTTGAGGGGAAACTGTTGTTGTGATCATGTGGTGAAAGTCAAAGATAGATCTGTGCTTCTGATGCACCTTCAGCCCTCCGATAATGGCGCACTGCTCTTCTGTGATACGTGAGGGCAGGAGAGCACTCATGTTATATGGTGCAACAAATAAACAACTAACCAGAACAGTTTAGACCTGCATCACAGCAACTTAGACCAAGATCTCTCAAGCATTGACAAATGCTGCTGCAGACCACAGTGTAAAAAAAACAAAAATAAAATATTGCGAATGAATTCTGACTTGTGCTTTTCTTATAATTAGAAATGTAAAAATTCAGACAATTATTATAAATTTATAGGTCATGTAAAATTTAATTCAGTTCACTTTATTTTTATGTATAGCTCCCTTCTCAGCAGGGGGACAGTGCTGAACAAAGCCTGCAATCATTTGTAACAACAACCATTTTAAACTGGTCGAGCCTTTACTTTGCATACTCTTTTGGGGATAATGTGATATAACCCCTAAGTGTGCGTTCTGTTTGACGTAACTGTTGCACATTTCCTGGGATGTGTGTAAGACTTACTTCCTCTTTGCGCCATCTGTCAGAAAGCAAAGCAGTTTCTAATGAATGCCTGTTAAATCAGTAATGCGGTGTCCATGATGGTATAATAAATACTTGAAGCATGAAGATATGCAAAACGATAGAAAACATAAAATGTGGCTGAATATTCTAAGAGCCAGAGGAATTTGTCTGAAATATGAAATAGTCACGAAATTTCTGCAATGTATATATTTAGGTACTCTGCCATTAGGTAAAGTTGACGATTTTACCCATCATGCTGCGACATACAGTAGATGGTAACGGTTGAGGCAGTGTCTGCTGTGATGCGATAGTGGGTTTAATTAAAAAAAGTAAAAGGTTCTTAAGGGGATGGGAAGAAATCTGTGCAACGCAGGTCATTTTGTAACTTACTCCTCCTGTCTCCACTGGGCGTAACTTTGTTATCTGTAATGGAAAAAGAAAAACGAGTCAGTCCCAGAATTGCCTTTTTATAACACTGGTTGCCACCAACCCTCCATTTCAGATAATATTCTTTTTATTTATGCCTCTCCCACCCAACTGCTCATCCCTTTTTTTATTGTCCCAGTCACATCAGATCAATACTATTGAAATTGTCAGGTTCTGTTCCAAATATTGGCTCTTTCAAGGGGTCAACAATGAAATTACAATAAAAATCAAAAGCAATCTCCAGACAGTTTGTAGGTGAATTTCGTTTAAATTTTTTTTAATGTTAAATCATTCAGCGTAATGTTGCCGTAATTCTGAAATGTTTTCTTTTTACAAAAAAGCCTGAATTCTCGGTGGCATGGATTCAACAAGGTGCCCCAACATTCCTTAGAGATTCTGGTCCAAGCTGCTGCACATTAATGCTGCTAGTCTGCTGTTGTGCCACATCCCATAGGTGCTTCACTGGATTCAGATCTGACCTCGTTGTCACGTTCATGGAACCAGTTTGAGGTGACTTGTGCTTTGGACACGGCGCATTATCATGCGGGAAGTAGGCATTAGAAGACGGATGAATTGTGACCATAGGGAAGATGCACATGGTCAGCAACAATACTCAGGCCATGGCATTCAAATGATGATAGATTGGTATTAGAGGGCCCCATGTGGGCAAGAAAACATTCCCCACACAATTACACTTCCTCCACCAGCCTCAGCTGTTGACACAAGGCAGGTTAGGTCTGTGGCTTCATGCTGTTTATGCCAAATTCAAATCCACCATCTGCATGCTACAGCAGAAATCAAGATTCATCAGATCAGGCAATGTTTTCCCAATCTTCACGTGTCCCGTTTTGGTGATCCTGTGACCACTGTAGCCTCAGCTTCCTGTTCTTGGCTAAGAGGAGTGGAATCCGATGTGGTCGTCTGCTGTTGAACATGTTGCGTTCAGAAATGGTTTTCTGCCCCCCACTGTTGTAAAGAGTGGCTATTTGAGTTATTGTAGCCTTCAGGTTGGCTGTTCTCCTCTGACCTCCCTCACCAACAAAGTGTTTCTACCCACAGAGCTGCTGCTCACTGGATGTTTTTTGTTTTTCGCACCATTCTGTGTGATTCTGGACTTTGTTTGTGGAAATCCCAGGAGTTCTTGAAATACTTCTCTGGCATGAACAACCATGCTATGGTCAAAGTCACTTAGATGACAATTTTTCCCAATTCTGAAGTTTGATATGAACATTCACTGAAGCTCATGACCTGTGTCTGTGAGATCTTATGCACATCACTACTGCCACATGATTGACCTGATCATGATTGGTTGATCAGATCATTCTTACAGGTATACAGGTGTGCCTAATAAAGTGCCCCAGTGTGCGTTGCATGAAATGTTTAGTCTCTGGGTCTCAGCGATGGCACCATGAACTAGTTCTTGGAGTTTTGAATAAATGTGAGGTTTTTATTTTCGTTGACTTGTTTATATTTTGAGCAATACAAATATATATACAGAAAATGTTTAGTCTATAAAATTTGTTTCTCTCCCAGTTTTCCCCTGTGGGGGGTAACTTCCTCAGACTAGGGTCTCCTACCACAGGTCTGGGAGGTTGTAGGTACAGCACAGTGTTTTTGCTGTTCTTAGGACTGCGCTCTTCTGGACTGAAACCGATGTTGTCGTACCTGGGGTCTGATGGAGCTCCTCCTCCAGCTTAGGGATCACGGCTTCAAGTGCTCCTATCACCAGTGCATCCACCCTCCGCATTCTCGCCATTTCTTCTCAGTCCCTGGTATTTTTTCAGCTTTTCATATTCATTCTTCATGATGTTCCTATCACTTGGAATCCAGCATTCCATCGATTCTGAGTGTTGTATAAATATGTTTATATAAAATAACCTGTTGTTGAACATCTGCTGTCGTGGTGGTCGGTGGTGAGTGGTTCCTGCTCCGGGAGACTGTGGGACTCTGTTCTTAGGTCTCTTAGCCACAGTGGACTGGTGTTGTATGATGAAATGAATCTTACTGGATTTGTGACTGATCTCTTGTCGGATTGCAGTTGAGAGTACACTCTGGCTGGCTCCTTGGAGAAGAAGGCATTTGTTCTTTTGACATTTCCTCCCTTCCTACTACCACTGTTTCTGGTTGGTTGGCCAGTACCTCTTTATCTGTGTGGATGTGGACATCCCACATGATCTTGGCTCTGTTCTTCACCACTCTCTGTAGTTCCTCTCATTTACCCATATTACTCACACATGTTCCTGTATATGAACCTGCCACCTGGCTGGTTATGATTATATATGTATCATTTTACTGCACATTGAATTAATACTTAGCATGACTTTTTTGATGAACTACCAAATGTTTTGTATTTTTCTGGGTGGAATTGGCTGCAGGTTTTTTTTGCCCCCACCCCAAAAAAAAAAAAACACTATTCTTAGATGTCATCTTTAAGAAAACTTTCTTTGCTGAGGAGGAAATGAATTAAGAGGCAAACCTTTAATGAGCAAGAGAAACAGAAACAGCATGGAAACAACGGAGTATCTTTATTAAATTCTTTCATTCAGCCGTGATTGTTGATGACCTCTTCCATCACCCTGTAAAGCTGTTAGCACATGTCAAGGTCATGGTTTGAAGGGCCTGATAAGTACGTCTCCTGTCTCCTCCGTTTACCATGAGCATGGTATTAAATGTCAGGACGTGCCACGAAACCCATTAGACCATGCAGCTCTGCATTTACTGCATTTACTGCATTACTAATAGAGGTATGGATTTGTAAATTAATACAAGCCTGGAAGCTCACACTGCTTCTTTTCTGCAAATTCACACCGACATCGTGCTGTGACATGGTTGAAAGAGATATCTGAATCATCCTCACATATGTTTTTGCCCTGTGTGGGAAGCAGGGTTGCATTAGGATGCAGGCAGATGCAGATGTAGCTGACAAGTGTCCTGGATGATGTCTGCTGTGAGTGCGGTTCCCTGTGTTCCACACAGAAGGGACAACACAATATGTTGGACACAAATATTTAGTGCTTGAAATAAGCACATGTACACACATGCTTTTTGGCAACCAGATCTTTGACATATAGAGTGTTAATATGTAAAGTCATTCAGTCACAAAAACTATTACACTCCATGTTGAACATGTACACAAACATACTGCACATATGAAACACAGGGTGTGTGTGTTTGTCATTTTCATATGGGCTTTGGAGGCTCTGACACTGGACAAGAAGACACTGATTTTTAAGTGGTACAATAAATAGACAGCAAAAGGATGATTGATGTTAATGACCACTGATGAACAATTAAATCGAGTTAAACAGGCATTGGAAAAAAAAATCACTGCCTGTCTCAAAAATAAGTGTAAATAAGAGACACGATAAGACAGATGGCAAAAGGAATAAACAAATTCTTTTGTTAATGTGTAATAGATTTGGTTACCTAAATGGAGTAGTTATGACACTCTCGGACCGCCAAAACTTTCACCAGCAGTACAGTGGTTTTGAGAGGTTGCCATGTAATGCAAAGGTCGCCGGTTCAAACTGACTCCCTGCTCCTGTTTACTAGCTCACCCTGAATTACAGGCAAATCACTGCAAGCAGCTAAGCGTGCAGAACACTGTGCCTCACTTTGGACAATGGCATTAGTGAAATGAATAAAAGTAAAAAATTGTCAGAAGGTATGACTTCTATAGCCAGTGTCACTCCAGCTTGCATGATGCAATGTTGGTGTAAAGGACAGAAAAGAGTCCAGTTGAAAACGATAGGAAAAATAGTGAGCGCTGATGCCGTCCATGTTCCGAACTGCACTTCTCTGTCTAACCGCACCATTTGCTTTCGCGTCAGACATTTCTGACTTAGTTCTTTTTAATCATGAAATCACGATCAAGCTGAGTCACTTAATGGTAATAAATAATTCAGTGACGCCTATGAAAACACATGTATGAAAAAAGCTTTCCCAGGGCACTGGAGTTTTTTACATATTTTTTCCCCCCTTTTCCTGTGAAGAAAGAGAACTGGCATAGGTTATCCCCTAGGTACCAAAGTTAGGTCGAATTTTAAGGATTCTGAATGGAACATTTGAAGATAAAGAACAAAGGGATTACATTAAATCTTTAAGTAAGCTTGTTGTAGATTGGGGCAAACCAAACCAAAAGCTGAAACTGGAAAAAAAATGGTAAAGATTTAAATTATAAGGGAATCCTTGGTTAATATTGCATAATTAGTTTATTAGCAAATCCCCTTTCCTTTGTGGTAAACAAAACTGCACATCTTCCTGATATGAAACACGACAAACATTCTGGTTTCCTAACACTTACTGTAGCACTAAATTTAAATAACAAAATCGACTATTGCATTTCATTTAATTTGTCTGCATTACATGATTTCCAGTTAAGTGAAGAGCAATTTAGAATTAAATGCGATGCCTAAAGGAATGCAGTGAAAAATATTCTCATTAAATGTAATTTAGTTCCCAAATTGTATTTGTTCTAGTTGTTGAAGTAATATTACAGGTTTACTAAATTAAATCAAAACAAAACTACCTGCTAAACAGTAATTACAGATCTGAAACCCCTTGTGATTTTAAAGTCTCGGCAAGTGACAAAGTTCCCCATATCTTAACTGTTCCCCATATCTTAACTGTTCCCCATATCTTAACTTGCCTTAATAACTACAAGATGTTCATGGTTTGCAGCACCGCTGAAAAACCCGTGTCCAGCTGGGTGGCTCTTGAAGGATGAACCGGGCCGAAGCGTTGAAGGGGACACGTGGGGAATGGCTGTGGTGGGTGTGAAAACGCGTTGGCTCATTTGTTGCTGAACCTTTTTAACTAAATGCCTTTGGGGGGGGTTCATCATTGGATGGAAACAAAGTGGTATTTTATATACAACGTATAATGAATTTTAAAAGATGCAAACATCTTGCAGTTCATTTTTAATGGCTTTTTCTTCTCTCTAAAAGTGCATTTTGCATCAGAAGAATTGTGATCTCTCTTCATCCTCAGAACTAATAAATGCCATTTAAATCAAATCTGTACTAGATTATGTGCTTATTTGTGGCTTTAATTAGAATAAAAGTGAGTTATGAAGTGTTTAAGTCCCATTTCTGTCTGCAAGATGACAAGCGGGTGTAATTCTGGTGCCCTGTTGTTCAGACTCGTACGCCCACTCTCAATGAACACATGCACCTGTAACTTAAGAAGCTCAAGTTATGGTTTTTTTTTTTTTAAGTTGTACACTTTAAAACATGACAAACAGGATTATGTTTGATTTTAAGGTTATTCTTTAACTGTATTTTCCCAGTAATTTATTAAAATGTTTTCAAAACTCATTACTAGGGGTTGTTTTAACCACTCCTTTTTGTTTATGGGTCTTTTCATTTTCACTGGTAAGGATTTAATTTTAGCTGGAATGGCTACTTGACATTTTGAAGTAAATCTGAAACCTCGAACAATAAATGCATAAACCTCTGTTCGACCTTCACAGCTCGTCGAAGGTCGGAATATGGAGATCATTTCAAGGTCTACTCAGGTACACAGATGCACAGATTCCACATTTTGTAAAGCAGTGCAGGTACTAGTTCAATGACATATTATTTACTGGGAGCCCAGTTAGGATTAACTGGGAGCATCTTGTGTCTGGGGTTGTAAGTAGAACGTACAATTGGGGAGACTGTCTAGACCCTTCAAAAATCTCAAGGCAGTTTGTTGGTTTCTACTGTTGAAAATCAGAATTTTGTTGTTATTCAAGTTAAGTTCAAAGCATTAATACACATTAATGTTTTCTCACTGGCTCATTGTTTATGTGTTTTGTAGGATCAAGCAGAGTCGTGAGTTAGACTGTGCGGAAAGTTTGTTTTGGGTTTTGCACCCCTTTTAGTCATGAAGTTAGAAAGTTGTGTGATATGCAGGGTTGCGCGGGTTGTCTTTGTTTTATTTTTTCATGGCCTTTGAGCTACTTGTTGTTCTGTCAATTCATTAAAAGACTTGTGCTGCACCCTGGGGTTGTAACAGTCATCCCACAGCGAGTTGTGTAAGTGATGCCATTTTGTTGTGAGCCCGGCAGCAGAGCGACAGGGCGGGAGGTTCCCACACAGATTGGGAGCGGGAGGCCGTGCAGAAGTACCCTGTGGTGACAATGCAGGGGCCCCTTGCCCTCGCCCGGGTGCCTAGTTTCACTCTTGCTGAGAAGGGTGAGTGTGAAGAGAGTGACAGCCGGGTGTCCCTAGATCCAGCAGTGTCACTCCTGTGCCAACAGCAAGCTAGAAAAAATGTTGAGGGAAAGTCCACATGCCCAGGACAAACATCCAAGGACATTGTCATATTCTTTGCATTATTGTCGTATTTCTGGAAGTAATAGTCACTGTTCCACAAATGGTTACGTAGCACGAATGATTTGGGTCCATAAATGAAGATTTTTTTCTGAATCTTGAGTGTATTTTCTGTATGCCGCACGCTCTCTGTTTAGTATCACGCATTTGTATGTTTAAGTGAATTCTAGAGAGCAGAGGTCCCTCTGAGTTTCTGAGAAGACAGATGATAAAGGTCACGGGTTCAACCTGGTCCTTGTCTGCCTATGGATGCTTATTTTTAGAAAAAGGGGTGAAGGTTGATCATTCTTTCATTGTCATGGTTAACCTAACAACGGATAGCATTGGTACTTTAGTGTTTTGTGAAAATGGTACAGGGTACAAAGGGTTTATTGTACTCTGCTGAGGTATTTTCCGCATTTTTTCTGAAGTTGAAAACATTCAAATTGAAGACGTTGCATATTCGATTAATGAAATTCCATAGCTGCTGTCGTTGTGCTGTGAATATTTACTTTTTCAGATTTCAAGTTTTGTGAGTAAGTTTCTGAATGTATGAAATGAGGTGACTTGTAGCCACTATGCTAGCTGAACTCTTCAGGGATATGGTAACCTGTGGAAGATAATGTTCAGAGTGTTGTAAAGTGGTGATCATCTGTGCAACATGCTAGTTTATTGTTCTGTGGAAAGAAATTAATCTGCCGTTTGCTTGTAACCCCACAACCTCAGCTGCCGTTGTGGGTACAGGTTCAAATGTCGCTCGTGCTGCACCCAGTTCAAATGTTCACAATTCAAAGATGAAAAAGCAACAATAATCCACTTCTGCGCCCTCATTTACCAAGAACATTCTGCCTGTCACGACTATGACTTGAGTTTGCCTGGACTGCACTGACGCCGACTCTAGAAGGGCCCTCGAAGTCCGGTTTTCCACAGGGAGCTTGCCCAGTAATCCAGATGTTTTACTGCACAGTCAATTAGTACAATACTGCTGGCTGAAAGCTGGGGTGTAGAACGATAAAATATTATAACATAGAACAATTGCAGAAAATGACAGGATGCAGTAAAAAATGAAGGTCATTTTATTTCGTAGCTTAAAAAGAATTGAAGTGATTTATTTCCAAATAGGCCAGCTTTTTTATGTATGTTTTTGTTTGTTTTAGCCTGGCGCTCACCCAGCTTTCATGCTCATGTCCACCGACAAGGAGAGCCCTCTGAGTGACTGCTTGTGTCTTACTGTGGGACAGTGTTTTTGTCAGCACTTCAGCAAGAAAATGACTATGCACACCATTTCAGAAGTTATCTATTATTACCTTCAGAAATAACACTGGAGTTCTGCAAAAATGAAATTTTTGTAGCCCCCAAACAAGAGTAGTTTGTGGTTTTTTCCATAACAGCTTGAATTAGCAAGTGGGTGAAGAAGGAATGTAGCAAAATGAATGACGAAAAATACACGTTGTCACGTGAGCGATAACTTCGAGCCATTTCCACACTCAGTAGCGTCTGTGCCACCACATTAGTGGTTTAATCATTTATGAAAGCAAAGAAATGACATTCCGCTGCCTGTCGATTCGTCACCAAAACCACCTGCAAACAGAGGAACTGGTTAGCTTTATATGTGAATGCAGTAATTCCTCGGTATCCCTAACATCCCTGTTCCTCGCTAGCACTTCCTCCATTTGTCCCGGAAAATGTCGGGTGCCAAAATTTCAAATACCGATGAATGACTGACCACTTTGCTTAAAACCTGCCACCTCTAATGGTACAACTATCAGAAATACCAGAAATTACTTATTTTTAAGTCCCGTTCTTCTGTCTCTCTTTTAAAGTTACATCCTGTCTCCATTATACGAAAAGATGGACTGTGACGTTTCTGCCAGGGCAGTGGGCCAGTGTGTGTCTGTACTGCAGTAGCTACTGGAATAATGCAGATAAAATTACTCAATGCATAAATTAAACAAGATAAATCTTGAGAAAAAATGTGAGCAGTGTGAGCCGACGTATCTATATGTCAAGGTAGCAGAACACAAAACTTCTCATCCATCGAGTGCAAAAACAAACAAAAAAATGCTATCGATCAAGATTCTGTGACGGTTAGCAAAGGAACCTGTGAGGTCCTTCAACATTTCAGAGATACATCAAGAACATTCCAATTTCTCCTCAACATACTTGTAACTTTTTTTTTTCTAGGGATTTCTTTTAACACTAACATTTCAATATAAACTTAGACTTTCCTATGCAGAGGTCTCATTTTATCGGTAACTTTTCCTTGCATCACTCCACTATCTCATTCTCTTTGCCCTTAGTCTTTGTATATGTCTGCCATGCATGTAAACAAAAATATTAAAATGATCCTTTTGGCTCATTTTGCACAGTTAATTTTGCACATTGTCATATGTACATTAAGTCATAAAATTATTTAAAAAATCAGAAAATTGAACTGGCGTTGTGCTGGTGTTCTGGGGAATCCTCTGGTGTGAGCAAACAGAGTTACAGCGTGGAAGCACTTCAAAGGTGGTGGAATTAATCAGTCATGAAGTTGGTTTTATCAAGTTTGAAAAGAGCACAGAAGGCTTGCTTGCAGTAATCCAGATGCCACTGAAACGGCTGTATGATGAGCCATCGCAACTCCGACCTTTGCCACCGGAGCTTGTAAAAAGGCTATCTATCAAAGTGGGCCTACAGCAGCCTGCGTTAGTAATATGTAAATCAAACTCTTTTGATGGAGTGGAAACCTTCACCAACCCTTGGTGAGACACTGTGCAGTCCAGTGTGCAGCAGTTTGACAGACAAGTGCCCTTGTTGGCTCATCTGAGCAACATCACCTCCTTGCTTCCAGCAGTTTAGTAGCACCAAGCACCAGTCTTTAAGGACTGGTGTGATTGATCCCCCAGTAACTTTTTCATGTCTGGGAACACCAGCTGCATTACGATGTGAGAACGTGGCTATGAAAATCCAATATGCTTGTCCTTAAGATCACGTGATAGCAGATAACTGTTTATCCGCACAGCCGATGAATGCATCCCACTATTGTGCTTATATAAAGTATGTGAAGAAATGACACCCATAAAAATTTGCACCCACTTATTTTGCACTGAACTGAACACTGAAGCCGTTCTTTTATTCATGCATTTTCAGAATTGCTCTTTATGGGGAGAACAGGTCAAAAAGGGGCCCCCATACTTGTCTAGCTCCACCTGCAGGGTCCCCAGGCAGTCCGGCCAGATGAAAGATCCAGTCGCTGCACTGCATCCCGTGTCTGTCTGGGATTGTGGTACGTCTCTTGCAGGTGGTGGCCAGGAGGCATTTTCACACTTCAACCACATCATCCTATCCTTATCGTGGAGTGCAAACCCTTTCACTCTGAGGAACCTTATATCTCCTGCTTGTACCTGTAATCTTGTGAAAGCTTGTGATGATAGGTGAGGACTGGGATGAAGACCAAATGGCAGAATATAAGCTGTGTCCAAGGACTCATCTGCCACTTCACCACCACATTTCTGTCCAGTGTTCAGTGCTACACAAACCAAGCCAATAATCGCTCCACCTTCGTTTGTGAAAAGAACCCGAAGAGACTTAGATTCCCCCTCAGAGAGCAACTGCACCGCCCAACTGGACAGAACAGCCACCTTTTCCCAGAACAGAAATTAGGTTGAATTATTTGAGCCTTAATTTTTGTCCCAACTTGTCAAAGTTGCCTTTCTGCATAGTCACTCTTACATGTAGGCATACATGTTACATGTGCATTTGTTCATTGTCAGATGCTTTTCTCCAATGTGATTCTCAACTCAGAGTGAACAGAAGTGAATTTTCCCATGTTGTGGAACTTGAGTTGCTGCTCACACCTGAATGCTTTCCCTGTTCATCTTTGGCAGCTGGCATTAGTGAACTGTATTTTTAGGACCTCCATAAACCTTGATGTTCAATTGATATTTAACATTTTTGCTGTATTTGGAATGTTCTTATCCAGATCTGTATTTTCAAATGATTCTCTGAGGTGGTTCTTAAATCTGTTTGCTCTTCTTGACTGTGTCATTGCTTGATCTGCATTTCAGCAGGGGTGGACAGCGTCTGCAGTCTGTGGTAGCAAGTGTGAAGTCCAGTCTTGCCGTACACGATATACTCCATTCAGTTGAAGGCACCAAGTTACAACTTGGCTTACTAAGTTACTCAGTTTAGTTATGGTGATCTCATTCGTTCCCGTGGTTATTTTTTCATGCCCATTTATTTCGTATTGGGAGTATGGAATACGTTTTCTTTTTAAATCCAGTTGTAGTAATTTGAAGTCGCAGTATTACAAAATATGGAAAAGTATAACGTGAATGACATTATGTCGGCACTCACACAAATAGCAGGTGGCTAAAATACAAGTGAAATGAATGGAAGTAACTTAATGAAGTCCACGTCCATTCATTTCGCCTGTCGTTTAGCCCCCTGCTTTGGTGCGAGTGCTGACATCCAGTCAATGAACCACACTGTTATCGACAGCCCCCTGCGACACTCCCTGGAGGTCCCTTACGCTCCACGGCGGACTCTGACCACGCGTGCCAGGACAGCCCATGATTTACGCTGGTTGAGGCCCAGAATATGGTGGGAGAGAGAGAGAGGGAGAGAGAGAGGGAGAGGAAATACAGCCAAAAGCACGGACAGGCACTCCGTGGAGCTTAGTTACGGCAGAAAGCTGGCGTTCATATTCTGCTCACGGTAGTTCACATTTCAGGACTATAAGCAACAAACTGTTAAAAAGGCACTTGCACTGATTCTTAGCAGCCAACACTGTTGGTTAGTTGTAGATAAGAGGACACACTTACTGGCTTTTATGTGAATGCATTGTAGTGCTGTCACAGCACTGAGAAGTACTAAGCTAGGGCCAGGTTATTTTAATTTAATATTTGGATTGCAGCATTTCATTTAACCTGTCTGTGGGCACATCCAGACCTTGAGATATTGTACTTAATAGAAAAAGCTTAAACGGGTCCAAGCAGGTGAAATGCGTGAATAAATTGAGAGTTAAGCATATTTACCTGCAGCCAGATATATAACAAACATCTTATTATAAAATTAAGTTTTGTGATTCACACTTGGGCACATAAACCAAAAAAGTCAGTAGAGAGTTGTTGTTAATAATAATAATAATAATAATAATAATAATAATAATAATAATAATAATAATAATAATAATAATAATAATAATATTATTTTTTTTTTTTACCTTTATCGTATCAGCACATTTAAAACACACCCAGAACACTTGGAGAACTGAGCAACCTTTAATTTGAAGCGGAATTACGCTATTAATTACGTAACTGTTCTTTGCCTACTTTAGAATACAGAAACGATAAACATAAAAATGTATACTGTCATCTGTTACAGGCAATATACACTGGATATTATGTTCATGTGAAAAGTACAGAGCAGAGCATTCAGTGAGTCAGTGGAAGATCTACGTTACTGAGAGCACACTTAGTCTGATCAATAGCAGCATTTCTTTTTACAAACCAATCTGTTTTCCAGACATGGAATATATTTACAACTGAAATTTTATCAATTGCTACTAATAACAGCAAGCTATTATGGGCTTTCTGAGGTTTTATTTTTTCTCTGGCCAACCACCGAGACAAAAGAGACTCTCGAATTGAGACGCTGCACTTAGTGCTGCAAACAGTAATATCTTTCAATTGTCCACTTGTGACTTGAGACACAATCTGTGCGTCTCTGTAGAACAAAAACACTCCCTCTTGATGCTTCATTCAAGCAGCACTGACACTAAAAACAGTCCTCACATTAGATGACACTGGTCAAATACCCACAGATATTTTGCATCAGGTGACATCAGAAGCCTGAAGGGACCGAACCACTCGAGTCACACGTACACTGCACTCGGTTAGTTGTGGGAACTGAACTTGCATCTTGCAGCAGCAGACTATTATTTTAAACGTAATATTTCCTACTCTGGGCATAAAAACGGGACTCTGCTCGGTTACAGCTACATGCTTGCATGAAGTAATAAAAAAACGGCCTTAAGGTTATCTGGAACATTCAGCCAGCCTTTCCTGACTCTGCCGTAATTCTCGTTGACGGGGAAACGGGAAGGGCTCAGGTGAGTCTTGTATGATTACAAATTGTATTTATTCAGTGCCAGTGAATACTGGTCCAGAATTAGTATTCCTACATGCATTTCATGGTGTAGGTTATTGTGGGTGAAGAGGATTAATTTTCTTGTCAGTCTTATAATGCTATCACACCGCTATCAGAAAAATTCACCCTTACAAATGTATCACACATTTTGCCCAAAGTATTTTCAGGGAATGTTCTATGTCTTGGAGTTTTTCATCCAGAAACTAATTATTATGTTATTACAGAACTGCATTATTATATGTTCTTCTTCTTGTTTGGAAACGAGTATTTTTAATATTTTAGTATTTTGTCCTATATACAAAAGCATAATGTTTACTAGAAAAAGATTTATAGGTTTTTCCCACTAGCTATTTTGATTTGGGATAGCAGACAGTTGCTTTCGCAGGCATTTAATCCATTCTCCTGTGTTTCTTGTTTTCTTTACCCACCTACCTTCCCTCAGCTGTTCTTTCCTCATCTACAGCTCTCACCTTGTCCATTAATCGCTGTGTGAATATTGGTGAACCTAGGTACCGAGGTTTTTCAGCAAAGGTGATCGGTCCAGGTTCTAGGATCTTTGAAGGCTTGAGTATGCCTATACAAGGAGACTTGGAAAACATGATGACTGGATGGAGACTGATGGAAACCCCCCCAGACATGAACAGAAAATCTTTTGGACTCTTGTGCCCCGAAGCAAGTCTATGGCATAATCCAATTGCCTTTGTGGCTGGAGTCCCAAAGCCTGGCCCTTACTGAATACACCACAAAGACCATGACGCTCGGGTGGAATTTGGAGGTTCCCCAGCATTTGGACTGTCTGTGGATGTGGCCCTGCAAACCAACGCGAGGCAAGATTATGTACGTTTGTTTTCCAGAGAAAGCGGTTCACCTGACCTCTGAAAATACAGGGTCATGGGCGACCAACTAGGGACGTTCTGAAACTAGAGCAACACTAAATCAAGTAACACTTAATTGTTTCCTTGTGAAACTTCCCAACCTGCAAAGTAATGGGCTCAGTCCAAAATTCCATAACCCTGATCCAACAGGTCTCCCATCTAAGGAGCTAACCCATAATTGGTGTGAATGTGGATGGATGTGCTGGTGCAGATGTAGTACAGGTATACAGTGCTATAGAAAATAGGAACAAACAAACTGGTGGGAATAAGGCTCTCTGTCTGTTTACGTCCCCTCTTTTTATATTCCTGAAGACCTGCCCCTGGTTTTGGCAGAATTATTCATATTAGTTTACTGAATACAATACTAAACATTGCTAAGATCCTCAACTCTGAATGTTAACCTGCTGCATTCCACAAAGACAGATCTCCGACCAGCTTTGTAGACGAAGTGACCGGCCGCACTGAACTTGTTTCTTCAGATGAAATGTCTCACCACTGTGACTGAACAAGTCTCACCATCCAAGAGGGCACTTTGGCTTCAGGGAGATGCTCACATGACTGCAAGGTCCATTTGGCTGTGCTGCAATAAGGGAAGGAGCCGCGGTTTCATTGTGATAGGCGGTAAACAGCTTCAGGCCTTATTGTTTTTCCCCACAAGGTACAGCATCTTGGCTCATCTTTCAGGGCTTTCTGGCACTTGGATTCGGTCTCTTTCAGACCCACAAGTTGGACCGCAGATTGTTATCCTGCTATGTTTGTGTATATATGAATGGTTTATTTTCCTTGAGAAGTATTGCTTTTAGAAGTGTCTTCCAAATCTGAGTGTTTGAAAACAGCGCGTGTATCTGATTAAAGATATAAAAACTTGGCAAAGGGCAGTGAGAGTTCTGTTATCCCCTCAGAGTACAGGCCCAGCTCAAACACCAGCCCTGGTTCACACACCTGAACCTTATCAAAATTAGCAGGTTTCTGAGGAACCTGTTCAGATCACCGGCAGCGATAGGAGTGCAGGCGCCAGTCGGGCTGCCACGGCTCTCCAGGCCTGATAATTAAAATGTACTGTTGAACAAATAACATCACACCGCCTGGAAAGGGACACAACACTTACACACTCATCACTCACACTTAGTACATATACTATACATACATGCGCACAATACACAGCCAATTTCCATGATGCTGTTCACCTGCCCTGGGAAGCGAGTGAGGGCGAGATGGGCGGACTGCCGACTCCCTCGAATTTGGAAAGTTCGAGCCCCAGCCGCTCACCAGGCTGACAAGTTTCATCAAAGCATCGATCAGAACAAACACCTGCATCTGTGCCTTGTGTAGTCCCACCAACCAGCGCAAGTCTGTATTTTTTTTCCTTAATTTGACATCATACTTTGACGGTATGCATTTCTAAAAACACAGGGTCATCTGAAGGGTTTACCAGTAACATATATTTTCATTTAGTTTTATGTCCTGAGCTGCATGGGAATATGTGTGGAATACGGAGTTCTTCTCAGGTTTGCGTACTAGTATGAAGTCATAGGGAATCTTGCATTTGACTCGCTTAGTTCTAGCTTGTTATTGAAGGTTGAATGTGTCTGTCAGCTCCTAAATTTTCTCTGACTGTTTTACTTACGCCTTTAATGTGTCGATATGAGTTGAAAGTGCTGAAATGTTCTCATGGTGGGACAAAGTATCCAGAATACAAGCACATTTCTTTTGAATAAATCTCCGCCCACCCATCCTCTATCATCTCTCCATACTGTATAATGGTCCACTCCCCCTGAGACTCTTTCCCTTGATTTCCTCAAAATTGTACATGATTTAGGAGTACCGTGGGAGCACTAATCCACTCTTGTGTTGTAAAACTCAATTTGTGTCACGTTAAAGCCATTGACTGACAAGAATTATGGCTCCATCATCTCCGCTTCCGTCTTGTTCCCCCCAACCTCCAGCTGTCTGGGAATCTTTTTAATGTCAGCTTTAAATCATACTGGAAGCTAACAGGAGCTGTTACATCCGGCTTTATCCACTTACGGCTTCCTAAGACAAGCTGGCAAAGAACAAGTCCCGTATTTGTAAAACGGAAAAGCGAGTCATCTTGAGACATCTCACTGAGAGCGACACTGACACAGGACTGGACGGAGCTTCGGCTTGCTGAAAACAGCGAGGTAGAGAGTTGTGTTTCCATGGTGAACTGTCTACGCTTTCAGAGGGGTCGGCCATTAAGTTGCAAGTGGAGTTTGCAAACACACATAGGCACTGAAGATAAACATGTATTTTATGCGTTTCGCGATTTTTATGCGGTGTTTTGAAACACAAACTAGGCCAACTGCAGTCTAAGTGAAAGAAATGTTTTTAAGCACTGTTACATAGTTTGATTTGTAGTATTGAGTAAAGCGGAAAACGTCCGATACGTCTCGCTGTGAAATCACGCTGCAACATTACTGTCCTCCAGTTAGAAATTTAGCGATAGTTTGGCGATTTCTTTCGTGCAGGATACATTTTCACAACAGATTACATGCTGTAGATGTCATCAATATCATGGGGCATAAAGGTCATTTTAATTATCTAAAAACGGCAACAACAACAAGATCTCTGATTAATGTTTATATACACATATTGATTTTCTGGCGACCTTTAGTTTGTACATTTTATCAACATATAACAAATGGAAGTGTTCGCACTGGTCCAATAATGCGTTAACTGTATATCATGTTTGCCATTCTCGAAGAATAAGTATGTTTACAAAGCTGCGGCCAGTAGTTTTTCTTGCTAGACTGTTGCCTAGCATCCATTTGTCAGCTCGCCGGTTCTTCTAATTTATTGCCATGTAAAAATGTAAATGAAGGGTGGAAAACATTGGCGAGCTTTTGTCTTCCTCAACTGTGATAGCTGCTGTGGCCCTGTGCCATCGAGTGTCCTTTGGGCCTGAACATCGCTTAGCTGTAGGAAGGGGAGCGCGAGATGGTAATGAAACATGTACAAGTGATAGAAAATGTCATGCGCTGTCAGTCTCCGGCACACACCGACTGCCTGCTTGTTTTTCCTCTGTTTTTGTTGACTCGATTGTTGTTTGTACTTCTGCTGCTTCACTTTCTCCCTGATCGCTGTCAGTGGTGCTTTTGGCAGAGGCAGCGACGAAAATGGGCCAGGGCTCTTTGATAGTTTATTGATAGTTTTTGGTTGTTTATCTGCTTTAACAATAGAAGGGAAGAATGAGATTGACACAACACAAAATTGCCATCAGCCACTGGCTGCAGTGCCATGAGAATGAGGGGACGAGTCCTCACGCTGTGGTTACTGAGGATTACTTATTACTGGGGTTGAATGAATCAAAGGCACTTAACCGTTCTTTTTGGAACAGCGGTTACTTAAAGGCCGACTTTTCATTCCCTTTCTTTCATGGTAAATTTCAGTTGTTAAGAACATATAATACTGTAAACAGTTGGCTTATGAAAAATACCAAAAACATACGAGACACAGAAAGATGAAAAGATCCATCTGTTTGTTATCCTCAACCACTTGTCATGGTCAGGTTTCTGCCCCACTACACCAGGAGACAAAGTTCTGCACGAGACATCTCTCACGCACACGCATATCCCTCAATTTATGTGTTTTCACTAGAACGTGATTTGATTTTTAATACCGTGGCTCAGTTTACACGCTGGCCTGCTCAACGCAGTGCGAACACCTGTTCGGTCACACAAATATCGCACCAGCCAAGCATGTGGCAGTAGCGCACGTATAAAATCCTGCCGACAGGGGTCATGAGGTTCAATGAATGTTCACATTAGACTTCAGAATAGGGGGAAAAATGTAATCCAAGTGACTTGACCGTGGTGTCAGACGGGGTGGTTTTGAGCATTTCTGAAACTGCTGCTCTCCAGGGATTTTCACACAGAATGGTGTGAAAAACAGAAAACATCCAGCGAGCAGCAGTTCTGTGGGCGGAAATAGCTTGTTGATGAGAGAGGTCAGAGGAGAATGGCCAGGCTGGTTCAAGCTGACAGGAGCCACTACTAGGTACTGGATTGTCTCGGGGGCATCTTTGCAGTCTGACCTGGGCTCTTGCCTAATATGGAACCTCTGTTTCCACTGTCCTGGTGCTGAGGGCTTTTTCTTGTGCTGCCATGATCAGTGCCTCTGTACTGTCCTTCAGTTCTGCCTTTTCCAGGCACTGGTAGGATCTCTTCCTGTCGGTGGTACGTTCTATCGAGAGGCTTCTCCTGACGTGGCACCTCATGTGCTTCCCTACTGTCAGATCTTCTGTAGGGGACATTGCTTGGATGTTCTCATGGATGTTCTGTATCTCATTCCAGACAGTAGTCATCACACTTTCCAGACACCTTCTTTCTTCCATCTGGGCAGGTGTACAGTCTCTGGGTATTGGATTTTCAGTGCAAGCCTGTAAGGAATGTATTGTAAGGAGATTTTGTATCTTGATGTGGGCAGCTTCCATTTATTCTCGTGGCCATCTTACTATGGCAGCTGATGACTAGCAGAACATATGTGTTGATGGCTCTGATTTTGATCTTCCCATTCAGCTGGCTCTTTAGGACCTGTCTCACTCTATGGGGGTATTTGGATGTCGCCATCTTCCTAGTCTCTGCCTCACGGTTCCCATGTGATTTGAGGATCCCTAGGTACTTGTAGTTTTCCTGCACGTCTGTGATGTGACCATGTGGTGATTCACCTCCTTCTGTATGTATCACTTTCTCTTTTTTTACTGCCATGCTGCCACACTTCTAATCTGAACAACATCCCAGTATCCTCACTGTAGATCAGGGCGTCAGTGTCTCTTAGACTTGACACACAGCTTGATGTCACCCATATACAGGAGCTGGCTGATGACACAATGGCTGGTCTTGAACCTGTTTCTGTAATCGCTCTTAGTCATGATCTGACTGAGTGTTCAGGTCCATGCAGAACAGCAGCAGGGATAGTCTATCTCCTTGGTATATGCCATACTTTATGGCCATCTGGGCAGTTATCTTCAAATTGCTTTCTAATGTTGTCCTCCAGTGGTCCGTGGAGTTCTTGATCAAGGTTATTATTATCTTATTCACCTTGTACAACACTAGGCATTCCAGTTTCTATTTGTGGGGCTTTGAGTCATATGCTTTCCTGTGATCAATCCAGGCAATGGTCAGGTTCATCTGCCTGGTCTTGGAATCTTGGTGGACAGCTCTGTCTACTAGTAGCTGGTGCTTTGAGCCTCTGGTGTTGTTTCCAATCCCTTTCTGGGCAAGGATTATGTACTTACATGTGTACTCAGCTCACTGGCTATGATGCCTGACAAGAGCTTCCATGTTGTGGATAGAAAGGTTATTGAGCAATAATTTGATGGTGAGCTTGTTGTTAGCAGTTGGCTTATTGGTGCAGCTAAGCAGGTATGTAAAGCTGTCAGTTTCTTTAGCCAGTAGGCATGGATCATCTCAGGTCCTGGTTCTGCCCAGTTCTTCATGTTGGTGACTTGTTGGACATCGGATGTTGTGATGGTTCCTGCTCTAGGAGACTGTGGCACTCTGTTCTTGGGTCTCTTAGCCACAGTGCACTAGTGTTGTGTGATGATTCCTTCTCCCAGATGGTCTTCCAGTGCTGTTCTGTTTCACAAACGTGCACAGGAAGGCAAGCAGGTGTCATGTTGGTCAGTGTAATGAGACAGTCCGATGTGAACGAAACATTTACTCTCATTTGTAACCAGTAAAACCTTTTATTTGGGTGCCTTGTCCTTCAGGCAACTTTTAAATAGAAGCACCACGTGGTGGAAAAATGTAGAACTAGTCAACTTTTATTAAGTAATGCAGAATGTTCTGAACTGTGTAAGAGAACGGAGCGTGAAATGTGCGTCCACTGACCAATACTGACCACGATATTTGCACATACATCTCCTCTAAAAGACACAACCACAGGAGCTTGTTTTAACTTCACCTTTGCTGCATGCACAGATGCTGCACCCATATGAACTTTACAGCTCCCTTTCCCAGAATTCAACACTCCTGTCACAACGCTGCCCTCCTAAAGACATTAGCACTTCTTCTTACTGTACCAATTCCAGGTTAGCAGCTTGACAATGGTGCTAAAACAGCAGTTGGATTTGAACCCAGAATCTGCAGAGGGTAAGATGACGACAATTGAGCTGTTAATTTCTGCAACTCACATTTATAGTTTTCAGACGACATCACTATATATGTTCTGCAGCATTTTGATGTGTACAACTCTCCCACTTTACCTGCTCCTCACTATGCTAACCTAGTGAGAAACATCTGAACATATTGATTAGTGATCGAACGGCAAATTATTACTTTCTTTTGAAATTGGAATTCATTGTCGTATTGTTAGTAAAAGCAGTTTAATTAAGTGATCAGAAAAAAGGTTTTTAATTTGATACAAAGGATGACAGTATTTAAATGAGGCTCCTAGTTTGTTTTCTGTCTTTTTTTTTTTTTTTCTTGGTAATTTTAACTGAAATCGTGATCCATGAGCCATAGTTATTTATGCATTTAGGAAGGAAGGAATCCCAGCAGCTCAATGATCCAGAGGTCATTTCTGTGATGGCAGTAATGGTTTCAGTTTGCATTTTACATTTTTAAATATCTTTTGCACTTTGATTTTAATGTTGTTTTAAATTCCAGTTCTATTTCCAGGTCTATTTTATAAAGTGACACTGATGCTGTGATTAGCTGCTACTGTTGTTGAACTCACTGTAACAGGCATTGTTTGTTATTATTACATGGTGAAATTTTGATAGCAACAAGGCAGTTTTAATGGGAGCAGCAGGGTAAAAACACAGAAGATGGAACGCCTAAGAGGAGATAAGATACTCGCTTATACATTACATATCTGCTTGCCTTGTGTTCTTGTTAGAATGACACGTAATTTGCTTGCATAGCAATTCCATTTCAGCACCTCTGTCGACGGCACAAGAGCAGCAGCCCTCCTGGGATGTGGAATTATTCCAGTACTTTAAAATCACAAGTAACCAGTTAACAGAAGATATGCGTAGTACTTAACAAGTCTAATTACCGTATCAATTTCTATAAATATATCATGCGCACCCAAGAAGCGCTAAGAAGTTACATTTTTAGGTTTTTATTCAACATTTTCTATGAAAAAACAGTTGGTTTCCTTTACTGGTGCTTCTTGCCAGTAATTTATCACT
Organism: Arapaima gigas; assembly: GCA_900497675.1. NCBI lineage: Eukaryota > Metazoa > Chordata > Actinopteri > Osteoglossiformes > Osteoglossidae > Arapaima > Arapaima gigas. Next base: position 2,192,496 of record UFQX01000033.1, read on the forward strand.
TTTGAAAAATATGTGGGTGAGTACTGGGGTCAGCTATTCATAGCAGATCTCACTTAAAATAAAATAAAACAACAAAAAAAAACGCAAGCGGCAATAATTCAAAGCGTGAAAAGAAGCCAATGGGTAGCAATATGATCACTTTTATAGCATCTCTACACTGGCTGTCCTGACTTCCTGACCACAGGGGACAAACAGTAATAATCGGAGGGGCAATATAACATATGCACTCAGAATTTGTTATGGTTCATGTGCTGCAGCGTCCTCTGTTGACCTCAGCTGCACATCTGCCTTTATTATTAAATACCGTGCTTTACATTAACCTTGAGATCTGAAACTCCTGTGTTCATTTGTAATGGCAGTTAGCACTTGTATCTTCTCCAGAGCTTAATATGTGCGATATTATCTTACAACAGTGGCAACAGTTAGGAAGTCAGTCTCAGGTAGGAGGCATCACCTGAATGTTGCCCATGAGCCTTTTTTTTACACTTGAATGACCCCTACAACTGCCCCTGTTGAGGGAGCTTTTTTTATGTTCTGGAATTTGGCTTTTTTTTTTTTTTAAAAACATGGAATTTTAATTTGGGAGCTGCACAGTAGCATCATGCAGGGTACTGTCTCTTAACCTTGTGCCCAATGATTCTGGAACAGGCCCCAGACCACGGGAAAACCCTGACCAGGTCAAGTGGATAAAGGTGATGGATGGGTTTTAATTTTGAGTATTTACAGTACATCTTTCTTGAAGTGTACTTTTGCACCAGTTTAAATGGCATTCGCTGTTTTAAAATTCTCAACTGTAGGCGTTCCACACAAGTGCAACAAGTGCACTGAGCCTGTCTGCTACTCCCACTGTTTCTGAACGCTCCACCTGCCCCTCTGACAAGTGCTTCCTTTGTGTCTTTGTACTCCTCCTACTCCTTCAAACATGTCAACACCCTTATTTCCATTTTCACAACTGAAACGTGTAAGGAAATGGCTAATATACACTGAGCGATGTGTGATTTATAACATTTGTACTCACATTTGTGAGCATGAAGGTTAGCAAGTTTATAACATGCTACTACTGGGGGGGGTGTGTGTATGTGTGTGTGTGTGTGTGTGTGTGTGTCATGGATATTCCAGTACCCAAGCATGTGTTGTGCAGAAACAGACCCAGAAAAGCCCACAGAAAATGAGCCTTAAGAGAAATGGTGGTGCCATGATAGTATATTTTGGGCAGCAGTAACAAGAATAAAAGCATGTTGTAGAAACGGTCCATCCATCGTACTCATTAACCTCTTCACCCGGGCCAGGACAACGGTGGTCCAGAGCCTATCCTGGAGTCGCTGAGTGCCAGGCCATGACACTACACCCTGGATGGGACATCGCAGGGAGGCCAGGCACACTACACAAGGCATGGCTTCAGATTGTGGGAGGAAACCAGAGCACCTGGAGTAAACCCACAGAAAACACAAAAGACCGTGCAAACTCCACATGGACTGAGCTGAATTGGAACCCAGGTTGTGCTGTCTGTTTTTGCAAAGATGGTGCTGAACGAAATAAAAGTGAATTAATGAGTGTGTTTCATTAAGATCCAGGGTGCAGATTTCGTCTGTGCATAAACATTTGTAGCAGTGAGTGAAATGCAACCGTAAGTGTTAGCCGTTCATTTCAGGCAGTGTACTTTTACTGCTGGCACTTTCTGCTGTTTAGGTGCAGGAAACAGCACTGCTAAGCACCTCAGCTGGGCCGTTCAAATGTTGGTAACAGGTTGAAAAATGTTGGAATTTTCATTTCCTTTTATGCCCTCAGGCAACGCAGGTTAAAAAGCAACATCATCTAGAAACCGCGGGGTGTTGTGACCTAATTCTGCTCAGAATCTAATAAAGAACACACTGTGTGTTTGTTATTAGCAATGGCAATGAAAAAATGATCCCGTTAAATAACTGTGACTCAAAGGGTGCTCCTTTCACTCAGGAAGCTGCACCAAGAAACAATAATAGACATGAGCACCGAAAGCAGAAGTTGGTTCTGAAATGACATTGGACAAGAACACTTCCAGAGCAGCTTGATCACTTTCAGCAGGCTCTGCCAGCAGCCCCCTTGACACACCCTATATAAAAAAGTTAAAATATGTGTCGTTTAGTCGTACGGCAGTCAACTGTGGGTCAACACACACAAACTTCTGAGCCGCGTAATGTTTACACCCTTAAAGATACGACACCAAAAATGATCACACATTCAAACTTGTACTGAGATTTAGTAAAACCATTCTGGCTGCTCCTCTTCATGACGCTCTATGGGGACCCGCTAAAATCTGTCACATTGTCCAGCAGACTGCCACTGTATTTAAAATGGCAAACTGTGGCAAACGTCCACGTGGGGAAATGTTGACTCAGTGGGTGATACTCATCTTTGCCAGATGTTTTCTGCACGCACTTAATCGCTTCCCTTTACCACACAGTCGTTCCCACTGTCCCATGAAAACGACGGGACGTTTGGCTTTGACGCGCCCAAGATGTTTGGCTCCGCTCATAATAAAACATACAATGCAGCTGGAGACCCTAGTGTCTGAGGAGCAGCCCCCCTCCCAGGTTCCGACTGCTGCCCCTGCCGTGTCACACGGATCCGGGTGCCGCAGTTAAGCGCATTTTTAAGCACAAGCAGGATGTTTTTCATTCCACGTGAATCTGAGTCAATCCACTGTCACAGAGAGCATTTCAGATCATCTGGCCTGCAAAGTAAACATGCAAGTGAAACGATTAAGACAGAAAAAATGCTGCGTGTATAGTGGTGGTGACCTTATAAGGGAATATAGGCAGAAGTTCTCACCACTGTACAACCTTCTGCCCTCAGGAATGCAGACAAAAACATAGCAGTTTCATCCCTCTGCCCTGTGCCACTGCTCTTCTCCAGGCCTTTTCGTATCAGCAGTGGGCCTTGCAGAATCTCATGCCAGAATTTGCCCATGACTTGCTCACTGGGAACTGGGACTACCTACTTTTCAGGGATGTAACTGAAGCCAGCTGTCCATTTAAACTGTTTTAAACATTACACCTGGTATAAGTGGAAACATTATAGTGCAGTGCATGATATGAAATAAGTAGTGCTTAATGGGGAAGAGTGGTTCGGCAGGTAATGATGACCCTCCCACTTTGAGGGTCCAAATCCAGGACCTTGTTGAAGGGTTTTGGGGTCTACAAGTGCTCATTCGGAAATCTTTTCACACTTCAGCTACGAAGAAAGAAATGGTGATGGCCTTTGCAGCCCTCCGCTGCAGGGAGAACCATGCGAGTGAGTGCGACTCAGTGCTTCTTACCATGTCTACCAAATGTGGAATAACTGATAGAAAATGATACTGCGGGAATAAATCAAACTTCCCTGTAAGACTGAGCCAGACAGCAGTGACATTTTCAGTTGCAATCTTGTGCTTTGGATAGCAGCTATGGCTTCAAAGAAATATATTTTATTGTTTATTAATTTTTTTCCTCTTTTCTGTGCTGAAATGCAGACATGAAAAGCATGGGAGTGGGGCACCTTGTCTGCTGATGACAAGGTGGGCAGCAGTTATAGTCAGTTTGATGCGCATGCCTTTTTTCACTGGTATTTACTTTGAAAGTGTGGCACAAAGCTGGTTGTAGACCCCGGAAGGACACGACACGACGCTTCTGTCGTGGGGCTCTGTATCCAACGTGCTCCATCTACTGGCAAAATGTACATCTTGCTGGACTGGAATTGGAACAACACCACTCACGTTATGCAGATGTAAATGTATGGCAACGTACAAATAAAATAATTCTGCATGGTATTATTCATGCTATGTATGCTATTTTTTGACGTTTTTTTAACTACTTAGAGACAACAGTATATGCTGGATATTTAAATCCAGCTTTATTTTAAATCAGAGCAAAGGGATAATTCAAACTGTCACACTGTAAAAAAAAAGTGTTTCAAATCATTTACATGTTTGCTGTATTTTTTTAAGTGTCAGTGTCACAAAGCTCTTCAGAAAGCAGCAAAATGAATCTTTTGAGGATTCAAAGTCAGTTTATTTTCCTCGACCACTCCTCTGAACAGTGGCCCAGAGCACTGTTGGAAAAGATCACGAGATGGCAGTAGCAAATATAACCGATATCAAGTCAGCCTGTAGAGAAAAGCTTAGCTGTACATTTAATGACTGTAAGAACTATAGCAGATAGAAGAGCAATAAAACAAGCCAGCTGGCAACTGAGGAGAGGAAAAGACTCCCAAGCAGAAGGTGAGCGTGAAAAAATAAACCTATGGGGGGCAGGGGGCTGCCACCCACCCCCTTCTGGGCATTCTTGGTAGAAAAAGAAGACAGAATAATTGATGATTGAATCAGGACCTAGTTTTCAGCAGATTCTGACCGCTGTCACGAGTGCAGCTCTGAAACCTTCCATCCAAAACATTGCTATTTCTTTGGTCCCTAGAGCTTAACACCTGAGTTTGCAGCATTGAATATCTGAGCTTTCAGTGCTTGCTGCAAAAAAGCAGCTTTCTGCAAAGATACCAATAGAGATTGTCAAACTTTTATGGAAACTGTTTTAAACCTTTAGTCTTATGTCAGTTTTATGCCATTAAAATGCTCAGACAGAGAGACGACAGCTAGACGGCAGGCGGGCGGGCGGGCAGACAGACAGAGCAAGCTGGAGATGGGGGGGTTCATACAGAACTAGAGAAGCAGTGGTAAAGAACCAGAAAGTGATATGTTTGTGGAGACACTGAGCAGATGTTTTCATTTTGTGTGTTCATATGTTAGTGAAATTATGAGTTTTCAAGCTGAACATCAGAGTCCCAAAAGTATGTTATTGACAGTGAAACTTGGGAGAATAAATGTTTCACTCGGTAACTGCGGTTCTGAGACGGAGCTTTCTGCTTGTCGTGAGAAGTGCTGAGTTGAAAACGAACCAAACTGGAAACTGCACGTAGTACGCGAGAGTGCAGAAGAGATCTACGCATTTTACTCTTTTGATGAATGATGTAAGCGAGAGCCATATTTTTCTGTCTTCAGACGTCTTTCACTGGTCCTTCGAATGGGTAAAACCCGCAGTATGCAAGCAAAACCCATTTCCAGGACAGGGCTCGTAAAGCTTCTTGTTTTTGACGGAAGGAAAATAATCTCAGAACCAAGGTTAAATACTTCCAGCTACTGAAAATTGGCAATAGATGAAATTGTGAGCCCCTTACAGCGGTTTACCCATTCCTACAAGTGGCTATTCTAGCTGTATGAACTCAAGTATGTTGTCATTTGTGCTTGTAATGTGAGTTCTGAATTGATTTTGATTGATTTGATCCAAGATTCATCTTATTTGGCCATTAATGTTATCCTTGAAAGTCTTGAAAAGTCTTTGGTCTCCAGTACCAAATTGTAACGTCTAAGTCCATTAGAACCCCCTCCTGTTTTCATATTGACCACCTTTCACATCTACACAGTGTTAACAAAAATACAATTTTCTGAGCAAATTTCATTCTGTCCTCTGTGCATCAGCGAATATGAAGACCTTTTCCAGTTTGTTTCACTGCTGTCTGTTTCTTCATTGATCGATCATTTGTAGATTGATCCTGAGAAGGAGAGTTGTCAGCTATTTCTATGCCTTCACCATGACTGCTGGTTTGCTGCTCTTCCGTTTGCATAATTTAGTTCAGGTTCAACCCCAGTCACATGTGTGTTGTCTTCATGACTTCATAAACAGCATTTCAAGGCTCTCATCATTCGTTGCTTATGTGTGGTGTCATCAGCCTATTGGAATTTGTTCGTGTTCCTCCCAACGATCTGAATTTGTATTTCTCTTCTTTGCATCCACACATCTCCTTTCAGTCAGACTTCTTGCAAAATGTGTTCATCATACAAGATGAAAAAGTATGGAAGTCAGTCATTTGCCAGTTGGTTATTTAAGGCAGTTATTTTGTGTGCCAGATTTTCAGCTTTGAGTTAATAAGAATACATTAGTTGAGATCAAAAACATGTAACATACTTTGAGAGTATAGCCATGAGGAAAAACTGCGAAAAAGAAACTACAGAGAAGAAATATCTGTGGGTTTTTTTTTTTTAAATAATTGAATAACTTATTATCTGTGTGCAGTTTGTTCTTAAACATACAGCACAGGCCACAGTCTTTATTTCGGTTCGCACTCACTGAATAAGTCAAAATTATGAGGTGTTGTACATAAATACTGCATGGCAGCTCAGTCTCTCAACCAGGTTCAGAACAACAACAGAGGACTTCAGATTCAGAGGCTGACTTGCGACGATGAGAAAAAAACTGCATGGGAGCTGTGGAAAGTGAGCTACTTCCTAGCTGATGTATGTCCTTGAACTTTGAGACAACCCCCAGCAGCTACAAAACAGGTGGAGTGCGTTTCCCTCTTCTCACCTCTCGCACAACGCCTGCTACCTCTTGCTTTCAGAGCAGGCTTTTCCATCCACTTTTCTGAGAAAGTCCTATAAATCTTTCAGACACTGAGCACATGCATGCCTCTGAAAACCTGAGCTCAACACAGCACGCTGAAGATCGCCTACAGCAACGTATGAAAGCTACTTTTCATCTGTATTTTTTTCATTACATCTCCCTCGTGACATTGTGTATTGCCTTGTATTCCATTACTTCCTAAGCTTTCTTTTGATTCTCTTGTTTGAATGATTATTTGCCAAACTGCAGTTTGCAGTATTAAAGTTGGCCAAGATGCTGAACATGTTTTTTCAAAGCCAGAGCTGGATAGAAGACTATGACTCGCAACAGTGTGAGACGTGGAGAACGCAGTATTTTACCTGCTGTGGCTTTCTTACGTTTTCGTGCCTCAAGGTGTGTAATAGATTTTAAGAAGCAATACTCCAAGTAAATAATGTTACACAATTAATCCTTAGTTACACAGAAAGTATGTGTTTGCGTATGAGCTATACATTTATTGTATGAATTTGTAAGACGTATCAGTAATTAATGCTAACAGACTTAAATTTTATCCCCAGAGTTTCTCAAAATCATTAAGAAGTTGAAAAAGAATCCAGACGTATGGCTTCCGATATAATAAAAGCAGATGTGTCCAGAAATGCAGCAGTCGAGTGAAATGAATGTACGGCAGTACATACAGACTGCGCGTGGAAGAATTTGCACAATCTTCATACAGTGGGAAGAGCAAATCTGGAATCAAATTAACCCCTCAGATCTCACTTCTATACCTTCCCCGAAGGAAGGAAGGGCATGGAGGGATTTAAAGTGTGGTCTGTTTTCCCAGTTGTTCAGGAATGGGCAACATGTAAGCCCTTGATGTACTGTCAGCGCTGCCTCTCATTCTGTGGCTGCGACCTAAGCGTGGCATCTCAGGCTGTTTGCTTAACAGCACCTGACAACTTGGCTGATGTCTCAAAGACTTCCTTAATATATTCTTAAACCTTTTGGCATCCCTTTCCTGCCCCAAGATTTCATGAATAAAGCATGGACTCCGTCAGCAGCAGCTCACGCAGGGTGGGCCCACTCACTTCAATCCATCATTGTCGTCCCACCATCTCTCCCTGCTTTCCACCTCCCACCCCACACCCACCCTGCTGTGGTAAACAGAGCTGGAGATCAGGGAGGGTCCATCACCTCCCCTTAAACCCACACCTTAAAGGAATGGTGGATTTGCCCTTCTAATTGGACACCAATGGCATGAATGTGCATGGAGATCACACCTTGGCCTGCTGGTCTCTTCTGCCCACCGGGGGAAATCCTTCAGTCAAAAGAAAAATGGGGATTAGTATGGGGGTTAGAGTTCAAAGAAAACTGTAAGTTCGTGGAGCAGCTGAAATGAAGGGTGTACCTGTGTACACCTAAGAAGCCGACAGTGTATACAAGTACCAGTAATGGTTGAGCTACATTTAAACCTGTAAGAGCGGATTAAATTTGGGACCTTCAGATTACAAGTTGATGACGGTGACCATAAGGACACTCACCAGCCCCATCTGTGGTGTCCCACACAATAGAAATATGTTGGCTTAATTTTTTTTTTTTTTTTTTTTTTTTTGCGTGTCCTGGGTACATGCAGTTTATCTCCGTCACAAATGGTACGAAAGCCCTTGAAATATCGTTTCATGTTATTTAATGTTAAATCAATAAATACAGGTTTATAACAAATCCCATTTAGACGTTATCCCAAACAATTTTTAAATTATTTTTTTCTCTTATGCACTGTGTCTGGGCATCTCCTAATAAATAATTTTGAAGAGGCTGGAGAAAAGTTCCAGCAACAATCCAAGGCACATGTCATGTTGACAATCTCTTTTTAAACTGCTAAACCAAAGAAAGGAGACTGAAGTGGTACGTATTTCATTAAAATCCCTTTGTTACTTTCCAAGTGTCATTGAGTGGAGATCCTCCAATTTGTATTATAATTCCAAGAGAAACTCCTATATATAATATTATATATATATATATGTATATGTGTGTGTGTGTGTGTGTGTGTGTGTGTGAGTGTGTGTGTATATATATATATATATATATATATATATATATATATATATATATATATATATAAAACTGATATGAAAAAAATCCTGAGCTGTACTGTGACTTTAGCAGAAGTAACATTGATTGACATGTATATTCAGATGGAAGGAATTAGTCAGTACAACAGTCAGCAATGACTAAAGAAAACAAGCAAACAACTACATGTCAGATTGATGTCCACTTTTGCCCATATTCATTATATCATGTGCTCTTCAGGAAAGTGGCTTACATACACATCATCCTTAAAAGCGCAGGTTTAAGTGCCATTAAATCGGTAGGAGTGTTAAGGTAAACATCAAGTACTTTTCTTCAGTCAAGTATCACTCAGAAATTGTCAGTGAGTTCATGCCATGTCCACCAAGTGTCCCAGCCATCAAGCAGAGAACTTGGAGTAGCACTGGATTTTGTGGGATCGTATCTTGTAGCAGCCCCCACCAGCAGCGGTGATATATGCTGCTTTTTATACGTTTGCAATTAGCCTTTGAATTTCAGTTAGAAGGCAATTTGAAGAATTCTAATAAGTAGATAATACCATTTGACCGATTGAAACATTGACCTGCTCAAAATCAGCAATTTTTCAGATGACTTACAAAGGCAGAGTGGAAACATTAATATGAAAAGAGTGGATGGTGCATTTATTTAAATAATTGGTTTTACTTTGGCTGAAAGAGAAACTGAGCATGGATTATTTTACATTAAAATTGTTTCATTAACCTTCTTCTTGCTCCCTTTGTAAATTTTTCTAATAGCTGACCATCTCATGGGCTTACTGGACATGGCTAATATTTTCTTTAACAAAATATTATCTTTCACGTGGCTTTTTTTTTTTAAATTCAGGACATTGGTGGCATTCGTGCTGTTTGCCTCAGCACATGCTGACGTGCTCTTGTGATATGATGTGTCTGTATTCATTTATTACAATCATGCCTTCCAGAAGTATACTGCTTTATTGAAACTGTACATAGATTGGGTTTCCCCACTGTCATTTATCACCTGTATGTCCTTCATCAATCTTAGTGTAAACTTTTAAATGAGTTAATTTTTAATATTTCTTTAGTTTGACTCCAAAGTTATGATACAACAGATATCCATCCATCCATCCATCCATCCATCCATCCATCCTTCCATTATCAGTAACAGCTTAATATTGGTCCAGGTTGTGATGGCCTAGATCTCGGAATCATTGGTCATTAGCTGTGAAACACACCTGAATAGGATGCCAGACAAATATTAGAAAGAATCAGGATGCTGTATGAGACAGCGGAGTTTTGACTTTTACATTTGTTCATTTTACAGATGTTGTTGGTCAGTGTGATGCATGGCTCGGCTGGACTGCAGCAATCCATTCCTGAAAACGGTATGTGGAATGGTCCGCCCCATTTTTCCTATAATCACGGATTTCTCTACAATGCTTACTTATTTATGGAACAAAGCTCTTTTGGGGGGACTTGTATAAACCTCCCTGTTCACAGTAAGAAGGTCAGACTGGTTCAAAGATGGTTGTTCATTCAATAATGAAATTTATGTAAACAAATAAGTAAGTAAATAAATAAATAAAGAAGGCAGCTTTTTTTTGTAATGAACTGTTACTGTACTCATGACTAAAGAGAAGAATAGTCAATGTGAGTTGTGGTTGGTTCACCTTTTTTTAATCAATTCCATCTTTGCTTCTGTTTGCACTTTTCTAGCCCTTTGACCTGTTTTTTTCTTTTTTTCCACAAGCTTTTCCACCTTTTTTGGCCCAGTTTTCTGAATTATACATCATACAAGCAAACCATGTTCCTTACAGGTTGCCATACTGCACAACAGTGCATAGTCATTCACTGCAGGCACTACTGAGGCTGTGACTTTCCCATCAAAGTTCAAAGTTGAAGGTTCAAGGTTGAATTTGCCATTTTAGAGAACAGAATGTGGTTTCTCCTGGACGGTGGTGCAAAACACATAGAACAGGCAAACATTAAAGACACATACACTGTTTAAAAAAAGATGCAGGCAAATTAAGGTAGGAAATAAACTATAGGCAGGACTATGGGAGGTGGTCAGTGGTGATGATGAGGATGAAACTGTGGGTGGTGAAGAGTGAGGGGGAATCCCACAATGATTCAAGCACTTGACACACCGCTTATTGAAAGCGGCCCAGATGGTGGGTGCTGAATTCCTGCCGATGGTCTTTGCTACCCTCTGTAGAGCTTCTCTGTCAGAGGCAGTGCAGTTCCCATATGCCAAGTCTGAGAGACGTTGACTTCCTGATCTACAGTGAGGATATTGGGATGTTGTTCAGATTAGAGAAGTGCAGCAGGATGATGGTAAAGAGAGGGAAAGTGATAAAGACATGCCGGGCAACTACAAGTACCTGCTGATCCTCCCATCACACGGGAAATAATAAACACAAATATTATTTGTAATAATTGTATTTGATCAGGATTTATGCTTTTCTGTAGGTACAATGGGAAGCTCCCCTTTGCACACACAACTTATTCATCATTCTTTCCATCTCAACAGTGAAGGGAATAGTGTCAGTCTCATACATTTTCATCTATGCATATTATGTTGCCCTAATTACTTGAATGTGCTTGATCACGTGGAGTTGATAATTAAGCACAATATAATGGACTGGCTGAGGCAGTGACATCCCAAGCAGTCTGATGATTGGGCCAGTTGTGATAGAAGACGACGACGAGGTGAATGAATATGAAGTACTGCCATTCTGAAGCTGAACATATTTAATGTGGGGAAAAACTGAAGTACTGCACTCATCTTCTTGTTCACTTTCCTTTTTGAGAAGCTAAGCCCAGGGGGCCATAGCTGACTAACGTCCACTTCGTCATTGCATAGTGAACAGAGAGTTATTAGTACTATTGTTTCTCCTTTTGACTAACAATTTATGCAGTTCTACTAACTGAAGTACATTGGGAAAATATTTGGATTCGAAGGCAACAAATGGAAGAAAACGAGTGTTTCACTGGTGCTGGAAGTAGGAAAAACTGCAGAATAGAGCTATATTTATTAAGATGGTATAAAGGATATGTAATGACATATGACTTCATTTTTTCACTTTTCTTTCTATTATCAGTTGAAGGACATGATGAATGATACTTTAGAATTTCATGAATAAAACTGTTCTCCTAAAACATTGACAGATGATGGTTTTTGAAATATTTTTAGATGCAAATGGAAAATTGTCGTTGATAGATTTTTTTTTTGTTACCAAGCAACATGCAGAAATGCTTGAAAGTTGCTGTTTACTACACACCTTGTAATGAGGTAAGCGGCCGATGTCTTCAGTTTGACAACATTCCAATCAACCAAAGGAAACCATTTTAATGCTGGTGAATCTTAAAGTTTTAATATTTCTGGAATCTTGTCGTATGAGTGCTGAAAAAGATGAGAATACTTCAAAGGTCTATTGTGGCTTTATAGACTCTTTAAAACAAATCACATTTGATACGTGAAAAGGTGCATTGTGCTCACAATTCCTGTCACTTAGAATTTCTCAGAAACACGATAAAAAATATTTGAGGACATTTCTCAAGGTTCCAGCACCAGGCACTTGAACTGGCAGCCCTTGAGTTCCACATCCAACCATGGAACCTGCACCCCTCGTATTGCTCATGTCTCTGGACTCCGCTGTTAATTGAATGGTGGGAAAAAGCAGTTATTAGCTAACAAGCACAAGTGGCTGTACTGCAACAAGTAAAAGTAAGAAAGAAATAATTTCAGTCAAAAATTATTTTAGTTTTTAAAACATTTCTGAGGGGAAGAGCAGATTAAAATTAACATATTAAAAACAAGCTTTGATTAATTTCTCAAAGGAGCATCTAAATCAGTAAAGTTTCATATTTCCAATTTAGATTAGTCTTAACAGTGAATATTTCACACTTTATTAGCAGTGGCAGACCTGGAGCAGCTCAGCTGCACACCCCACACCACCTTCTTGCAAGTCTCACCTTCGGCAGGAACACAAAAACAAAATGAAGGAAGGCCACGTCGCGGCAGGGCCTTATAGAGTGGCCACCTGACATCCCGCTATGGACAGTCACCGGGAATCCAGGAAGCTTGTCCTTCAGAAATCTGGAAAAGCCCTTTGCTCCCTCAGTTACAGCAGGAAACATGTGACACCACAAATTGCTTGGTGTAGAACGCATGGAACAGTTGGTGCAGGGTGTACAAAGCGGCCTCCAGGATATGAGTGACTGATAACCGGAAAGAAGCCCTCAAAGGGACTTGACCTCATAGGCTGACAGTGACCTTAGGAGTACTGAGGCTGGGGTATGTTACGTGCGTAGCCCCTGGGTTTCTGAAGCTCGTGCTTTGTTTTTTACGTATTTGCTTTTGAAACCAAGCCACCAAACTGTAGACTCCGTGGTGCACGTGGTAGCATTATAGTACATAGCAGTAGCAGGAATGTGAGTTTGAGCAAAAGGTACTTGGCACAAGGGTGACACGTCCCTCTGGCAGGGTCGGCACTGGGGGGGCGGCAGCGGTGGTGCTCCAGGAACTCCACATAAAAATAAAGGACGACCAGCTAAAGTATGATCCATTGCCTGGCGTGGATCTTTCGCAAGGTTCCTGAAGTGTCACCATGACCACGAATCAAGATTAACGGTAGGAATCAACACGCAATGTCGTCCTGGGAGGGTCAGGAACATGTCACTTTCTAGCGACTGAAGATAAATGGCCCCTAACAGAAACATCCGTTAAGTGAACTTTATCATGATGCACGGTGTCGGTCTCACATGCGTGCCCAAAGATCACATTTTTGCTCTCCTCCTTGCACAAATGCAAAGTGAAACAACCCGCACAACTAACTTAATGTACGCTTTCGTTTTGCACCAATTAGTGTAAGTTCTTAAACAGCCTGTTTTCACCTGGCTCTGCCAGGGGTTTGGTATACACAGCGTGAAGGCTGGCAGGCTGCTGTGGAGAAGCCTGTGTTGATAGCAGGCACGTCTGCAATCATCCCAGAGGACTCTGTCCGTGTAACAGCAAAGTTATTGGCAACTGCCCTGCGAAAGCAGGTGCGTACATTCTCAGTGCTGAAGACAAAATTGTAAAGCTGTTAGAGGAGCATGCATCTCTTTGCATCCTTGCGATTTGCGTCCTAAAATGTCCTGGAAGGTCAGCAATAATGAACGTACTGCAATGCCCTGATTTACTAACATAATGTGTTCCTGAAAAATTGTTCGCACGCCCAAAATTTTTGCATCGGCAACATAAATTCCATTAGTTTCAATGAAAATTTTGCTTAAGGGTTCCAACAAGCTGACTTCGCTGTTAGAAGTGGAGGGCTGGAGGTGAGAACATGAAATTAATTTCTGCATGGCAGCTCTGAAAGAGCACCAGGTTACTACTCCTGAGAGGATTTCCCACCTTATTTAGCACCCGGCCGGAATCCCGCTGCTAACTTTAACTGGAATTGGCCTCATAACTGCACCGACCAGCAGTCCAGTGAAGCAACAAGTAATATTTGATGATGCAAATTTGTGAAAAGGTTAAAATAATGTTTGCATTTCATGTAATCTCGTATAGGAGCAAAGATTAATCACGAATTGTAGTGAATTTGTAAACCTGCTTCTCTGCTTAGGCTTTCAGGGTTAATCAGTTGTTTAAGTTCAGCAGCAGTCTGTCGTGCAACAGTTACATTAAAAATGGTGAAAGAAAGGGATCTTAAAGTTCTTTCATTGGTGTAATAGCAGCTACAGTACATTTTAATGAGCGCTTCTCAGAACCTGTTTCTGTCGAGCACAACAGACAACATAAGAACTTCTTAAATAAACGTTTGGTTCAGTTTGAATCGTGGTTTTTTTAAAAAAGGAACAGATGGATGAAGACAGCAGCTTCAATGAAACGGTCACATACATAGGAGGTCAGCTAGGTTTATGATATTTTTAAGATGAAATCTTCAGTAGTCTCTGTATGCATTTATTGTGAAGGTTGTAACGCGGCACAGACAACAGGACAGTTGTGGATCAGAAATAAATGGCAACTGAAGCTGTTACAGGCATCGTGTGTCACGTCACCTATCTGCACTATTTGAGTTTCTGGCCGCTGGTCCAGTCAGAAAGTGAAAAGGTAAAAGGTAATAATTAATAACACATTATATAATCACCACCAAACTGTTTTGATATTGAAGTGGTTGGATTTAATACATAAGTGCTGTTAGTGATGTGAAACTGGCAAATGACACAGAGAGAGATGCATACCCTGGTCAAGTGGAATGGAAAAAAAGCAAAAAGAAAACACATATCCCCAAAATGTATTACTCATACATTAGTGATACATGCAGAGCTGTGTGTGTTACGTATAATTTCTTATCCGTCCCTGTCACCAGTTCAGCGCCTTCCTCCAGCACCCTCCCCCTCATCAGCCTCCCCTGGTGTGTGTGCGTGTGTGTGCATGTGTGTGTGTGCGTAGTGGATGTCTCTAATGTGTGTGGAGGCGTGTGTGTGTGTCTGTGTGTGTGTGTGTGTGTGTGTGTGTGTGTGTTTGAATATGCAACCACCTCACTTATGAAGATAAGTACCTGTGTACCAATGTTCAGTCTGTGGCTTGAAAAACAAAGCTGGGCATGAAGAACAAACAGAGATGGGGCTTTAGGCATATAGAGATGTTCTACAACTGTCTTCAGACGTGATGGAGACCTGAGGCTAAAGCCCGTCTGTGCCCTGTCGCATCCCTCACAGTAGATGCTTCCAGCGACCGCTGAGTGCTGTCCTGTTCTCGTGTGCTTTTGTTTACAAACACGTTTTACATTTTACAACATTACATCTTGCAAGCTCCCTACACACGAAGATTAGTTTGTTAGAATTTGTTGGCATTTTTATTTTACCTTTAATCTTCAGATTTAATGGCATGTACACATGTATGAGCTTTTTAAACCGTTAATTTTTGTATTCTGCTCCTCATCTTTACTGATGTTTCTTTTATCATTGAGAGCATCAGACAAACTTTTTTTAAATAATTTTTTTCTGAAATGTTTTCCAAAAAACTTTCCAGTCATAATTTTTGCATCTGATTCTCCTAAAGCAGAAGCGAATATTCCTGAACAAACATGTCAACAATCACTGATTTACTCAGCTGCTTTGATGTCCATGAGGAAACAGCACGTAGAACAACACTACAAGAGAATTTGCTGAAGTAGAGGAATTTACACCATGGACATGGGATGAATCCCTGGGATTTAATGATTGTCTGCAGTACTGACAAGTTTAAATGAAATTTCTGTAACCTTACAGTAAGTGATATTCTCATAATGGAGGTGCATTTCGGCCTCCATTGTTCACACAGTTATACCGTGGTGTTTCGGGGCACTTGTGGTTCTGCAGGTTTCACATCACGGTCTTTCTGGGTTGTTGTGTTTCTCATTCCCCCGAATGAGTCGCTCTGAACTGCCCCGTGTGCGTCTGCATTCTGCCCTGGACGAACGTGATCTTTTTGTTGGCTGGTGGATTTATGTTTTCAAACCCTGTGGCACCACTATAAACCCAACAGCAAAAAAGAAATATTCCCTCCCTTTGCGTTCATTTACGTTTATTTCAGTTATTTATGTTCAGGCTTTTGTCTGAAAGTTGGGGTCGAGGAGGTTTAGTGCCCCGTTCAAGGTGGGATCTGCAGCAGTGTTGTTCAGGTGGAACACAGTAGCTGTGGCCGCTACACCACCTGCCTCCCGTGTTGAACTTCTCACAACAAAATTAAAAGCATGTGTAAGATACAACAGGTTATAAATGGTTTACATGTCACTCAAATCCACATGATTTATCTGTATAAAGGTGTAAGGTGAAAAACCACTGTTGTCTAGGCAGAGCAAGGAACACATTCATTTTTCGCAAGAGTCTGCTTCCCACATGACCGGCTAATTCATCATTTCTCTACCTGTTGAAATGTATTTGGAAAAAGATCCTTGAGAGGGTTTGCTGCTCAGTGAAGAACAAAGCAGGATTCCTGACTGACTTTGAAATCATTGGAAGGTAACAAGTAGTCTGCAGACACTGCAGACCAGCATTTCTTGCATGATTTTATTAAGGTAAATGCCGTATTTTATATTGCATTTAAGTATAAGAGGTATTCTGACGTAAGAGTGTGGGATGTTTAGATAATGAAACATGCCTTGTGTTTCTTCAAAAGCAAGACAAAACAAAATTCCTGTGCATTTTGATATGTCGCGCTTATTATTTTCACAATTTATTCAACAAGAGATTTGTTGATCCGCTGCAGGGAGCTGGACACTGGCAGTGAAAGATGTGCAGAACTGCGGGTTGCTACCAGCGGGAGCCACTGGGCCAGTGAGAGGGGGGTCGGCAAGTGAAAGCCGCCGGCCATCCACCTTCCCACAGACACACACTAATAAGAGAGACGTGGGAACGGCTGCCTTGAGACAAAAACTGCAGAAGCATACAATAACAGGTTTGATATTTGATAATATATTTTAGAGATGCTGCCATATATCACAAGAGTCTTACTATAAAGTTGACGTCACAGAAAGGACTGCCCTTCTGTTAGATTTTTGAAAAAGGCAATCTCCCTAAAATAAATAAATAAAGGCTCTCTTTCACACACAAATCTGTATACATATAAAGTACATGGAAGTACATATTACGTCACATTTTTCTGTAGAAATAAACTGGTGTGGACGTAAGGGTACCTGCAGAACACTAGGAGTACTGTTCACAGAGGGGGTTCTGTATTGCGCCTCATTCATTCTTCTCCAGTGTGGTGTTTGCGTATCTGTAATTCGCATTAGCGCTGACTGATTCACTGGATTCTACTGACTACAGAAAAATGCTAATTAGGTAACTTAACTTTGAAATGTGTCCCAGTCATAAGATTCACATTTAGGTTCTAATACACGAAAACACAATCTGCTTCAGTGATCGTCTACAAAGTGAACATAATACATTAGCTTAAAGAACTGAAATTGCAAGTGACAGATGGCGCAAAAGAATTCACGTTTATTCCCACTCACATGATGATGAAGGAAACTCAAAATTAATTTGATATTATACCAGTGAACGTGGATCGTAAAAGCCGACTTTGCAAAAGGTCAAAGAAGAGATATGTGCGTTCAGAGCACAATAACTGTAAGATCCGGATAGAAAACCTCAGAAAGGTCACGAGAATAGATTACAGCACCTTATCTTGTTAACGTTTAACAAAACATTTGCAGAACCCGTCGTTCAACATCATAATGCAAATACTGTTTGCATTACAGGATTTGTTTAATATAGATCCGGGCTCAAATGAAATGCTAATTCAGAGTATTTTCACCATGGCAGTGACTCACACCTAATTTCATTTAATTTGTCAAAAAAAAGGTGTGTAATTATGCTGCACGTCAAGCTATCGCCACAGTAACTGTCTGAATGAAACTTCACACAAATGAACTCCTCTCGTATTCACACAAACACTAATATGGTGAAAGCAGGCTTTGACAATTACCACAACAACAGGCTTTAAAATAGGTCCAAGTGAAAAACATCGGACGAGAGCAATGACCTTCGGGGTCCAGAAAGCAATGCAAACAAGCCTGAACTGTGACTGGGGACCAGGCTATTTTTCAGCTCTGGCAGCTGATTTATTTTCACATTTATTCTTACAGTGTACGTGGACCGGGCTCTCTGGACTAAAGGGCCGTGTTCAGGTGCTGTCGCCGTTAAGAAATGTCAAGGCTCGTGTTCCCCCATCAACACCCGTGTTTCCAAAGCCTCCGAGCACAGCCAACATTAGTCTCGACAGCAATATGAAATAGGGCCTCTTACGAATTGAAAGATTTATGAATGCGAGGCCAATTGGTTCAACTTGTATCTGTATCGATGCAAAAGAGACGTTACGCGTATTTTCGGTTGTCGCGGAGTAGTTGGCTTCGGTGGGTTTCCGACTTTGGGAAACAAACTGCTCTCTTAGCTCACCGACTCCTGGAGATTTTCCAGAAATACTCAGTAAGAGAAGTCCATTTACGCAGCAAAGAAGTGAAAAGATGTTCGCATTAAAAAAGACTCTCCAAAGGCCAACAGTCATCTGGCAAGCTAAATCCACAAAGGGGCGTACAGTAAGATTCCCTAACATGACTGGCCCTGGAAAGGGATAAGATATAAAGGGGCTATAAGAAGAACTGCTGCTCACCAAGGACCGGTGTGATGAAAGTGTCCCTATTTGCCACATACCACACATTTACCGGAGAGAAGCTCCTGCCATTACCCTGATATCCCCCAGTGCATACAGGCTTCTCCTGATCTCAACATTTTTACGATTTCAGAGACATGGCTGGAAGGCCGTCGAGGACCGAAACGGAACAACTAACTTTTTGTGAAGGGAAAAAATGCAAAGGGCAATAAGGCAAACAGTGGCTGATCGTTCCTGCCCACGCCCAGCGCTGGCAGGATAGGCTCTGGATAGCGGAAGGATGGAATAAGGTAAATAACCGCACTGGCTTATAAATTAATCGACACCAAAATAACTGACATTTCAGTAAATCCTACACGTGTGCTTGCAGGTCCTTAATTTACGCAGGGTACAGCCAGCTCGCAAACTGATGATGGTTCTGACATCTTCTTTCAAATGCTGTTCCCGGCACACTTTACATACATTTTATTAGCTTGATAGAACCACCTCACTGATATCTCATGCCTCACTGATGCAGGGAAGGTAAAATAGGATGATGAAGAAGAAGAGCATTGAGTATATGACAGTGAGGTCTGTGCCACGTACAGTAAACACAGAGAGGGACCTTAACAGGCTTTTCCGTTATTCTTCCGCTGGATCCATTATTACTGTTCACCTGCGGCTGGTTTCTCACTCTCTTTCTTATGCTTCCCTCTCACGCTGCTTCGCTGAGACACTTACACATGCCAGAGAAATGCGTGCACCTGGAAAATCACACCTAGCTGGTGCTGAACTGGGAACTATGGAAATGTACAGGTGTCAGGAGAGGTACCTGCAGCTGCTGAGTGTGTTGCATTTGTCACAACTTGCCAAGTTTGTTTCTTTTCATTATACAAGTCAATGAATGTTTTATAGGATGCAACATATCAAATTATGACACGGGCTTAAATATGAAGCAGGCCTGTATACTCACTGTGATGTCTGATCGATGGCCAGTTTTCTTTGGTGAGGGAGGGAGGTGAAAATCCTTGAGGTGTTTGTATTTCACACAACGATGGTAGATGGTAAGATGGTATTTAAAGCGGACTTGCGGCTAACTTGAAGAATTCCCCTGAAACGTGGCACAGAAGAATAAAAATAGATATTGTGCCCTTATTGGCAAATTTGTCAACATTGTCTGTAAATGAAACTGTGAAATTATCAGTCATTTCTTATTTCTAAACTGAACCAAAACATTTCTGAAAGTTGGTACAAAGTAATGTACGGTTAAAGATCTGAAGAAATGTTAATGTTCTTGGCTATAGAAACCTTAAAATAATTTATGTATAAATGTTCATTCCACCTGCCAGTGTTCTCTGTATATTTCTTTAGCACAGTATCCCCACATATAATTTAAATGGGCCATACAGGGGAACTTCTACTCCTGATCTCCAAATTAGCAAACATCACATTGATTTAATGTGATAAATGACACCGGGGATTCACAGAAAAAGGCTTTAAAGATAGAAATTAATCAAACTTTACCAACTAGAGTGTGTTTTAATAGTATAAAAAATGTTTATGCCTCATTTAATTTTTGATTTCCTTTGTTTGTGCTGTATGATTGATGAGCTGCTCGTGATGCGCCTTCTGACTTAACCTGGCAACAAAGTCAGACACATTTTAGTTAATGAAACAAGACTTTTAAATTGTGGGTTATTGGGCTCTTATTTCATATGAGCATATAGACGCTCAGTCAATGAAACCTCACCTTCAGCATTTAAGACAAAGTCTCAGTGCTCTGAATACAAGATGTGAAGGTCCCCTGGTGAACAAGAATTTAGTCAATGACTTTGAATGAAGACATTATTTACATGTGCAGCATTTACATTAAGTTTGTTTTTAGGCTGTAACAAAAATTCTTCCCCTAACTTACAGTACATCGAGAGAAGTCAGAAGACACAGGGGTGCAAAGCCATTAATGCGTTCAACGCTTTTCAGCTAGTTTCTCAGTAGCCATTTACCAAACTCTTATTTTTCCTTCTCAAACCAGAGAACCAATGCAGACTGCAACGTGGCGAACATAGGCTCACACCTCCTCTTTTGTGCTTCTTTGAGCGGTGGGCTGGATTAGGGCGAGCAAGTGAAGAAAGCTGTTCAGACTCGGCTGTGTGGCCCCCCTGCAGTTGGTGTGGCCTGACGGTGATTTTGCCGCAACTACAAGCAAAATGTCACATACTGGCACTTGAGAACTGCATGTAGCGCTGACGTCCTCAAGCTCCTGGTCTCTGGCTTTTCAGACCAGGACCTGGAACTGCACCTGACTCTGTCGGTAGTGCAGTTTGCGACGGCTTGGCGTCGCGTGTCACTCTGAGGCCTGTGGGATTGGCTGTGGGCCACCGAGTCCCTGAATTAGACTAGAGATTATAAATGACTGTCAGGGATTCAGCAGCAGAACCGCTGCTGTGCTCTGCTGGGATTGAAGCGTCCTGCTTGCCGTAGCAGCTTGAGGTTCCATTGCACACGTATCTATTTTTACGTATGGAATATATACTTTCGACATTTTCCTTGAGTAAAAATCATTTGTTAGTGACTTTATGAATGTTACGTCTGACTCAGACTAACTATACTAGCAGTTGCTCTTAGTTTGAAGACGAACGTGAGTTTAGTAGGAAACAGTTTATTTTCTGAAAATGACTCATTCAAACCCCAACGCGTTGTCCGCGAGGAATGAAACTCAGAGGAAAGTCGGGGCCGCCTCCGCAGACCACCAGCAGCCTGCGGAGAGTCGTGTCCAGCGTTTCCGTTTTCATCGCTCATTTCATTGTTGCAGGACAGTAGACTGTCGTAGTTGGTGAGTGTAAAATCCCTGCTGAGTGCAAAATGGCTTCCAGGTCATAGTTCACCCTGAAACTAAGTTCAGAAGGAGAAGTGATGTAAATGCAGACTGTGTCTCTGTCTTTGCTGAAGAAATTATCAGATCATTTTATTCATGTTCTGGCTTCTCCCACGGTTATTTTTTATTATACTTCGAGTGTAGATTTATGAGGATCCTAAGTCCCAGCTTCATTATGATGATAGGAGAAGGTGCATGAGAGACAAGCTCATTTTGGAGATTTATTTAATTATATAGGGTGCAGAACTTTTCGTGTGCAAAGTTTCCTGCTGATAGTCTGCAAGCAGAGACACAGAAAAGGGAGAAAAAAATGTGGACACAATCTTACTACCAGGGCAGCACAGTGGCTCAGTGAGCAGTGCTGCTGGTTCCCGGCACCTGGGCTTGTCGGCTGTGGGTTCAAATCCAGTTCCAGAACAACTGTGTCCTTCCACCGTCCAAAGGTGTGTGTTTCAGGTTAACTGGTTGTTCTTAATTGCCCATGGTGTGTGTGGCCACCCTGTAGTGCAATGCTGGCCCATCCAGGAGCAATTTTAGTCTCCTGATGGCCACAACCCTGCTCAGGACAAGCAGTGGATGAAGATGGATGGAATTTTGCTTACAGTTGCTTGTTCTGGAATGGAAAGAAAATCCTTGAACTTTTTGAACTTATCAGAAGATAAGTTGGATAAGTTGGGCGTCCAGGGTGTGTTTGCAAGAATCCGGGCCAACCTCGAGTTTAGGATGGAGAGGGACGTCACGCAGCGGGGCTACACAGAAGCCGAAGAGAGGTGGAAAGGCCTCTTTTGGCTGTAGCTCCAAGGTTCTTGTGGCATCTTCTCCATCCTGGGTAAGTAACACACGTCCTTGTTTCGCATACAAACACCAGCGACCCCTATTTTTTGGTTAGTGTATGTGATTAATTTTTTTTTTGTGTGTGTTCGTGTTTTATTTTAGGTGTAGGGTTTTATATATTTATTCACTTTTATATATTTAATTGTATATTTTTAGTATTTATTTATTTTATATATTGTGTCCGTGTTATTTATTGTTATATATATTTCGGTGGTGTATTTATTTCATTTATTCATTCATTTATCCATGTGCATGTATACGTCAGCTAGTGTAGTGTAGCTTAGCGTCTCACTGAGGTGGGTATATGGATGGTTCATTTATCCACTTATATGTTTAATCATATCACGTTTATCCTTTTGTTAGTTGTCTGTCCTTTATTAAAGACAAACACTCAACGTTATTAACAATGTAACTTTAAAGGGGAAGATGTGTTTGCATCCACAGAGGTAGGTTAAGTCCGGCGGCACCCTGGAACAGGTCAGGGGACCGCACATCTTCTGCAGTGGAGTCTGCCCCTAAGTTTCCTTTGGTCTTTTATTTTTAGTTAGAGCCTTGGGGTGTGTGTTTTTTAACTGTTAGAGTATACTGTCATGTACTGTGTATGTGTGCTGGCTTTAACTAGGATTTTATAATTCAGTTTTAATTTTTACATGACGGTTTTAACTATTTATTGTAATGGTTTTAGAAGTTTTTAATAAAGTCAGAGATGATGAACGGAGAGATTACAACTGTTGGACAGTTTGGTGGTGCTCAACTTTGTCAATGCGTGTCCGTTCTGATCCGGAAATCTGTTAAAAAAAAAATAAAAAATCTGAAGATTTAAAAAAATAATTGTATGAGTCCTCATTTGCCTTAATTAAAATTTGAATAAATAAACAATGGAAATAATGAAATGGAAGTGCAAGCATAGTGCAGGTTTCTTAGAAAAAGTTGGTTTTCATCATTACTTTTATTGGTCAACGCAGGTAATGAATGTGAAGACTCACATGCAGATCCTGCGAGAAGGCTGTCAGATGTTTGGCAATTTCATTTAACTCTTAACTGCTGGTCTTGGGCCTTTTCTTGCATTTTCCTGATTTTGTTCAAGTTAATGTGTCTTTTTAGCTGTCAGTGGTGATTTATGCAGCCTAGCAGAAAAGTGTTGAAGTGTAAATTACTCCTGTAGAAGGGCTATAATATTAAATGCGAAACAACAGGAAAAGCACCGAATCTTAAATAAATACCTTCCTCACAGTGAGTACTATACAGAAATGTACTTATCTGTAAAACTCATGTTTAATCCATTTATATAGCTCATTATTGACTAATGCAATTAATTCAAGTACACTTGTCAAGGGCAGGACAGCTGTTCCATTCATAATGTTTGAACATTTTCATTTACCTGAATTTTCCTCTATTTGCAGCACCTGTTAGCAGTACTGCTTAAATCTCAGAATTTGAAAGGAATTTGAAAAGAACTGCTTGTCAATTGCTTGCGCGCTCACACAGTGTCAGCAGATCATTACTACGCACTTCTGTCTTCGGAGGCAACTTATGATGGTCATTTTCCATTCTGATGTCCATTTCCCTGAAACATTATTGCAGGCGCTTCTCTGAACAGAGCGATGGCCATCGGCTGTGCTTGGCTGAAGATTAGCACATAAACAACAGCCTGCACCGTCCTACTCCACTTGGCATGTTTCCTTTCTTCTAAATTATTTAGTGGGAAAAGCCTATGCAATGCTTCACGTTTGCGGCGTGTAGTAACCCTTTAAAAGTTCCCAGTTAAAAGCTGTGGGAACTACAGTGCAGTGGATGGCCTAAAGAGGGATGTGACTGCTTTGTCTGCAAAAACAGGACTTACTGATGCTCTTTATCACTGTTGCCTGGCAGGTCTTCCATGCTGAACATGAAATTTGATCATGAACTTTTTGCATCACAAAGAGCATCAGACACATTATACAATTTCTGTCCGGCAGTAATAAGAACAAGGAACTTGTCTCTCTGATTAATATTTTCCCCATTTACAAGAAGCAGAGAACATAAAGCCATTTCCCCTTCGCAGCGACTCTGTCCTCTTCAGTCACTTTTGTGAGCAAGTGCAGCAACAGTTGCAGTTTTTACCTGAATTCTTGCAGTAAAATGAGTAGCTGCTTACAGATCCTTTGAGGATAACATGTTAGCTGAGCAGGAACATTAGCAGGAAGGAACTATATGATTATAATAATAATAATAATAATGCCTCTAGTGAGTGACTGTGCGAGTGAATGAGCGTGCGACCCGGCCTCAAGGCCACTGCTTAGGGGACAGGCTTCGGGCCACAGTGACCCTGCGTGGATCAAAGTGCTGTCTGTCCGTCCAGCTTCACTGCCATGTGACACTGGATGAGGGGAGTGCGGCAGACAGGGTCAGGCCAGGTCAGCGCAGCCTGGACTTTCACTGCTGCTGCCTGATGACAGTCAGACGTACGTGAACATTTCGACAGTGACAGGTTCGAGACACAATTTCAATTACGTCACAGTTAAACATTTTGAAGGGTATTCACTTTCTACACGCCGTAATCGCTCTCTCTCTCTGCGCATGCGTAGCGTCACGTATCCATAGAAACCCGCCCTGCGCCTGATCCAGGAATTAGACACGGCGTGCGGAGTAATATGTCTAAAAAAGCCTGACGCGGGAAACAGGGGAGAAAAGCAGCGCGGTTTATCGGGCGACCCGGCCGGTCTGTCGTGAATTGGCGCGGTGACCAGCAGCTGGAGCCGCTGTGGAAGTTGGGCTCTCCCACCGGCTTCTGGGCTCCCGCACCGCGGCTTGTGGCAGCGAGACGTGCGCTCCGCTTCTCCAGCTCTTCGCCAGCCCTGAAACCACGGCAGTCATGTTCAAGAGCCACTTCCAGGTATGTTTCATGTGCCACTTCGTCGGCAGGCGCTGCCTGCAGCCTTTCGCCTCTGGAGAAACTGCTCCTGCCTGAACTTGAGTCGTTTGTGCTGTTTTCTGCGCCGAAGGGGGGCGCTGTTGTGGAGATCTTCAGCGCGCAGGGGAGGGACCCCCTGGCGAAATGGAAACTGCACGGGGGACCGTCAGCCGTTACGAAAGTGAGTTTTCCGTTGGATGTGCGCCTGCATTTGATTTCTATTGCACGGGTATCATAAAGTAAATATTATACATGATCATCTGGGAGCCGCTGCAGAAGAGCTGGTGCCTCAAAGAAGAAACCTGTAACCAGGACTGTGTCAGTATCAAGACCATGGTGTGTGAGATGTGCTGTATAAACACACATTCACGACCACAGTCACTCTTTTCTGCTCTTCCCAGTGTTTGTCCTGCTCAGCTCAGGGCTTGTCACGTCCCACAGGGAGGAATTAGACTCTGCTATTCGGGGGTTGCTATAGTTTACAACTGTAGGTCACTTTAGTGTCAAGCCGCTAAATGGGGGGCAAAATGTGTCGTATTTTGACACTTTGTAGAAGTTAGCATGTGCACATCGGGTTTACCTGTCAGGTGTGCCGTACGTCATTGGCAGCCAGTCGCTAAGAAGGAACTGAGTTCATGTGGGAAGTTAGATGGTCTGTTAAAGTCAAGAATCTGAAAGAATTTGATCTGCAAAAATTTAAATTTCTAATTCATTTGTCATCTATCCATATGAACTCTTATATCAAACAATGTCTGAGTGCAGCTTTGAGAAGCACATCAATGGCTGATTTATTCGTGCTCACGGGATTCTGATAGCTGGTTGGGCATTTTTTGTCGTGGCACATAATACAGTGAAAATATCATGTTGTCGAAAATGCTTCCAGAATGTACCGCTCAGACTTCTGTGTTATCTCTCGTTTATTCCAGACCTTTGACAAAGCAGTGAAGGGATTTGTGTACATCCTGCAGGGCAGCAGCCACACAAACAAAATGCAGACACCAAAGGACAGCAAAATGACACGTAAGTTAATGGAAATATATTTTTAATTTTAATTTTAATACAGATTTGGAGCGTTTACATTTTTGCACATATTTTGGACTAATACATATAGTAAAGCTGTTTGCTTTTATGCTGCTTCTATAGAGACATAGAAAGACTATAGGATATGGCCTCCAGGTGTGTGTGTGTGTGTGTGTGTGTGTGTGTGTGTGTGTGTGTGTGTGTGTTGTAATCCCTCAGTATCCGTATGTAATTTATCCCTGAAAATGCGTCAGATACCAAATCAAAAAGTGCAGAAGAGAGGCCAGCTGTGTGTAGGAGGGAGACGGCTGCTGCAGTTTTCTCTGTGGAGGTGTGGAGCAGCAGTGGATGCAGGGAGAAAACACTTAGTATAGAATTTTGCCTTTGTGCAATTTCCTTCCGTAAATATCTCATAACCCTCAATCGTGTCTTCAGTTGTGTTGCTGAAAGTAAGGTTCCTGTCCACAGTTAGTGAGATCGTTGCATTTGCTGCTCTAAAAGTTATTTTAAAGTTGTCTTGTCCGGAATGAAATTCCATCCTCCCCTGTTCCTCTGAGGACCATCAGGCATCAACTGAATTATCCAGTGTAAAGCACAATAAATGCGGTGCAGCGCAAATGCGGTGAAACAGAGGAGCACAAGACTGGCGAGGAGGTGGAAACAGCTGATAGGACATCAGCATTCAATAAAGTACAGTTAATTACAATATGTACAGAATTATTTGTTGCAGCACACTACAGTTTCACAACACATTTATTTATTTATTTATTTATTTATTTTTTGTCATTGATGAGTTGTAACTGCATTCAGAACCAGAGGAGGCTCCGTGCCAGAGTGCATCCTAGATACCTTGCATAGCTCAGCTGCAGACACAAGACAGAAGTTCATCGCTAATCTAACCGGCCACTTTATTAGGAGCATCATTCTAATACTGGGTAGGACCCTCTTTGCTCTCAGAACAGGCAGGATTCCTCGGTGCATGGATCCAACAAGGTGCTAGAAACATTGCTTTGATATTCTGGCCCATGTTAACAAGATTCCACCATGTGATTGCTGTAGAAATGTAAGTGTTTTCCTCGATATGAATTTCACTTGGTTGCATACAGTCAAGCTGGGTCAGTAGTGGAACATGTGTTTTCAGGAGGGTGGTGTCCTGTTCTTGTGGGTCAGACCAAGAGCACTGGAGATGTTCTCTGTGGCATACAGCATTTCTCTGGGGCTTCTGCAGATTTAACACAGCTTGATCTCCACAGCACTGCGTATGGGAGCGCCCACTGTGTAGCTGTAAGGCAGGCGGTACTGAGAAAGTCAGCAACAGATGAGGTTTGATTTGATTGGGATTTGTTCCCAAACTTTGTTTTGCCACTTTGAACGTTGGGGAGCAAAGTCTTTTTTTGTTACTTGTGAGTTTATGTCTAACAGGAGAATGTAAAAAAAAAAAATCATACGATGCAAGCTGAGTGATACTTGTTGTATCACATCTTGAAATTATAACTGACGATTCAGTCACAACAGTATTTCTTATGCACATAGTTAAGGATTACATGTAAAAATTCTTAATTATTATAATAAGTGTGAAAAAACTAGAAATAAAAATATAAAGTTAGAAAAAAGGAGACAATTCAGAACAGCAAATCCAAAGTTACTCCTGGTGCAGTTGTTTGATCTTGAGCTGCACTCATATTTGCAGCATTAATCTGAATCCATTCGGTGTGGGTGTCAGGTAGGATCTCAAGGCAAGGCTGAGGTTCGCAAGGCGTTTTTGGTTGAAGGGGACTAGGAGTAGCGTCTCTGCCTTTTGCAGATTGTGTTTTCCTTTTGGCCTCGGGTGTCTGTGGCCACTGAGAAACACCAGAACGGTTTGCTGTACGGTGCCAAGCGGCAGGTATGGTGAGTCAGCACCAGTAAGTCTGAGGTCTAGGTTCTCTACTGGAAAAGAGTGCACTGCTCTCTTCACGTGAGGGAGGAACAGTTGCCCCTGGTGGAGGGCTTCATGTATCCTCAGGTCATGTTCACAAGATACTGAACAGGTGCAGCATCAGCGGTCCCATTAGTAATGTACCTGTCTGTGCTGATGAAGTAGGACCTGCGTCTTTGCTCAAAGATCTTGGTTTACCATTCAGTCTGCATCCCTGTTCTTACCTACGGTCATGATCTTTGACTAATAAATGGAAAAACAAGATCGCAGATATAAGTGAGGTTTCCTGTGGGATTGCTGGGCTCACTTACCATGGTAAAGTGAGGGTCTTAGTAATCCAGGAGAGCCTCGGGGTAAGGTTGCTGCTTCTCCAGGTCGAGAAGAGCCACGCCTGTTTCAAAGATGACTACGTGCAGGTTTTATCGGGTATTCCCAACTTGGAGAGTCCCTCTGGAGGCACACCCAACCTCTTGTCGGAGAGGTTGTATCTCTGCTAGCTTACAGACATCCCCCTGAAAGCTGGACATATGTCTGGGGATCGAGGACATAAGTAGAAAGGCTTGGGCATTAACTGATGTTGGCATTAGGTATTGTTTTTTTAAACATTTAAGTATTATACCTGTGTAATTTATATTTAATTTGATCTTTATTTTTGTGCTGTTGTTCTGAAAATATTTACCGGTACTGAAAAATATTGTTTAGCGGCTGGGCTGTGAGGTCTTTACATATGCAACCTAATTTATTTGTTGTTTGTTTCAGTTGGGCTCATCCAGAGGTTCCTTGTACTTCAAGTGTTCATACCAGTTGGGAAAGACTTCTCTACAGAGCTGACGTAAGAGTTCTATCGTGCTGCACTCCAGTTTTACAGCAGATTGTGTGAAAGTAGCTCCTTGATTTATTAATGAATGAGGCTGATGATGGATTATATGTCGTTTGTAAGGTTTTCCAGTGTTGTATTTTTTCCACGGCATCCCAATGCAGTCCATTAAAATGCTACGTGCGTCTCTGTCTATTGCCTGCTGCATGGTTTGGTCTTTAGACTGTTCTCTATAGGAATGTCCTGTTGGGAAAAGAATTTGAAAGCGAGTAGAAGTACAGTTCCCGACAGGCTAATGTTGAGTGTAATTACTTCTTCCTACTTACTAATGCAAATTGAATTCAGGCAGTTTGTGTTTTGATTGACTGGATCAATAAATATTAGTCAAGGTGATTAATCACTGTTCGGTAGCTGCCAAACCGAACTCCTCGACAGTAAAACACCCACATTTCGCCTGAAAGTGATTTCAGTTGTTTTGACACAGACGGAAAAAAATGTTATAAAGATTAAAAAAAGTTAAAATGCATCTGATTTCCTTAATAATCTTTAATATCGAAATCTGAGTAAGAAGAGAAAACAGTTTGCATAAATACACTCTGAGATGTTACTGTTTTTTGATGACAGATTTCAGTATTTCATTGCTTTCCTTTTCTCACATTTAAATGACCCTGGATAAGAATAACTTGCTGGATGTAAAATTAAAGGTAGGGAGCTGTTGTTCTGCACTGTTGTGCCACTTGTCTTCGCCCTGAAAGGACTGCTGAGTGCCAGCAGGTAAGTGCTGGTGGCTCCAGAAAAGGGGACCGCAGCAGAGACCAGCACCTCTGTCGCAGAGATTTTGTTAAAACCCCTCAAACCAGAGCCCAGTTGTAAATATGGCAGCATAGGGGTGCCACGGCACTGCCGGGGCCTCAGAGCTCCCCCCTCTGTGTGCATTTTGCACATGCTCCTCGTACGCACATGGAATTCCTCCTGGTGGGTGTTCGTGCAAGTGTGTTATACCGCTCTGTTGTGAGGACGAGGTGATGGCTGTAAGTGGCTCGGTGTTCTGCAGGCGGTATTGTAAATCGCCTCGTCCCAAGATGGCATCAAAATACACATGAATAACATATAAGCAAACATTTACTATACATTTACACAGGGAAGTTGGGAGTGCGGTTTGGCGTTTTGTACAAGCGGATATATTACGCTGCATAATGAAGCAGTTAGTACTGTTCTCAGGGGATGCAACAGGTTTCTGTGATAGGATCCAATGAAAACGGGAAAGGCGGCTATAATGAAAGGAAACAATCAAAATCAGTGTGACTTTTGAAAATTTATTCTCACAACTATAATCCAGGTTTAAATAGAGCTAACGTTTACTGCTCACTTCTGGTGTACACCAGTCGAGTGACAGTCTCGCTTTTCGGCTGTTGTTGCTTTTGACCGATTCCGAGAGGTCAGAGCAATAAAACAGTGTGCCAGTGTTCTGTAATGGAACAGGCGGGGTGCAATTTTCATGAGTCATACAAAAAGTAGATAGATGAATGTGCAAATGAGTTGGAGAGAAAGACTATATTTCGCAAGTAAAACTGGAGCTGTATCAGCTTTTTCTGTGGTCTTTTGTGGTCTCCTTATGCCATGTGAAAGTTTTTGTTTTCTTTTTTACATCATGTCATCTTTTTACTGAGATAGTGTTTTTCTCTCCAAGAGAAAAGAGGATTCATTTGGTGTATCAGCTTACAGCAAGATTATCCATTGTATTGGAAAAAAGTAATTTTCACATATGCAGGTGGATGATCATATTTAAAGCTCCTGATTTGTAGTCAAAATGAGGATTTTCAGCGGTTTCTATGGCAACGGATCTCACCTGATAGGTTACGACTTTTAATTTGAAAAGTTTCAGTGCATATTTTTTCAGGTTGGATACATGGAAGAATGTGCATTTTCATGTCTCTTGTGACCCCAGAATTTTATCTTCCCAGTGAAGAAGTCTTCACTGGGAAGCCTCAGTACCGCCAGCAAATGCTCTGCGACTCATAATCCAGCGAATAACAGTGGATTTTACTTTTTCCTGCAAAGCTGGCTTATTGTCCAGATTTGTGCGGATTTAAAACCCAGAACACAGAATTGCTTTTCTACATTGATGGGGGGGGCAGTAGCTTCCGCATCCCTAAACATCCTCTCCTTTGTCATCGTTGCTGTGCCGGAATTAGTACATGTATAAAATTTGGGAATCTTTTATTGGCCGCATCCTTCGGCGTGTATTAATGCAAACATATTCGTCCTTGTCAGATTCATCTATCTGTCGTGCCGGCATACAGGGTCCCCGCAGCAGCAGCTTGTTTTCTTCCACAAGCCGTTGTGATAAAATGTTATTTTTCCTGCAGCTTCTCCATGATTGATTTGCTGTCTGACTCTTGCTAATGACATCAGTTCATTTAAACAACCGCACACTAATGAACGCGGGAAATGATAAGGACGGCATGGCAAACCACTGAGCAGAAAGCAGCGTTTGCCTAATCAGTTTCAGGTGTACACTATGACCCCCCGCTGTTGCCAGTGAGTACCTCGCTTTTTCAGAGTACCACAGTACCGGTCCCTGGGTTACTGGCTCCTGTGACTCTTCATCAATCATCCCCTCCTCTTCAATATCCACAGAGTCCATCTCAAATTAGATATGTTCTGCGAGCAGTCATACTCGATCATAGCCGTGCTCATCACCTTAATCGCCACCCCGCCGGAAGGCCTTGCGGCTTCACACCCACACAGCGGTGGTCACATTTGGCAACGCAGTCTTAACGGGTTAGGACTGTTACGAGGTTTATTGCTGTGAGATGGCAGGGTGGGAACCTACATTAGAACCATGCAAAGTTTGATCTTTTCTTAATGTACGTTTGCACACGCTGAGCAAATGGCTATCGGCTGGTGGAGCTGTGATCGGAGACTCCGGTGGGCTTCTGGGTGATTTCATACCTCACTTTTGTGGCTGCCATGTATTGCTCAGGCCCCAGATTCGACTTAGCACAGAAAATGTAGCTTAACCTTCGCTGAGCGTGTGTTCAAATATGGCATCTGGCTGTTTTTCCTCCTCAGCACAGTGTGTGAGGAAGTGGGATATTCATGCTCAGTGGGTTCATTCTAAGGGCAGTAACACTATAAGTTAACGTCGAGAAACATCTGTAAGGTATAAAAATAACCGTACCCATTTTTGATGAAATGTGTCAAATCATGGGCACAGTGAGTATGTATGGTGTGTATGTGTGTCTGGTCGAGAACACGCTAGGGCCTCAGCATTTACGTTTCCACCTCATCAGTGCAGTGTGTAGGAGGCCTGAAAACATTTCGGTGAATAGAGAATTTTGTTTACCAGCGGATGTGGCCCAAGTCAGAAAGTGAAAATGTAAAAAAAAAATAGCAAATTAAAAGTTACCAAACTGCATTACCCATGAAGTGGTTAGAGTGAACACACGTAGGGTTAGTGCAGTGGAACATGCGGACGCCGCGTGTGTGTACAAGTTCTATATGTAATCATGTGCGTATAGAAAAAACGTAGAATATTACATAGTCATGTATAATTTCTTATCAGTTTTTACATCTTCACTTTGTACAAATTCTACAAATTATTTGAATTTATGCACATATTACAGCTACTGGCCCCTGTCCCTGGTCTGTGTCATTATCATCACGATCATCATCATTTTGTTTGGCTGTTTATTCTAAGCGTCTGCTCTCGCCCTTCATCACCTCTCCTCCTCTCCCATTCTGTTCCAGTGTGAAAAAACAAAAAAGTCATATACGTGTGTCACAGATGCACGCACACACAAGCCAGTATTTTTGTGTATGCTGTGTGTAATTTGTTTTTTACACGTTTTTACATACTTGGATGAAATTGTGATGTTGGAATTTTTCTGTTTTTTTTTTTTTTTTGGCTGTAACATTGTAGTGAGCAGATCGGCACGTAAATTAAGTGCGTTCGTGCGAAAATGCGTAAACTGAGATGTATAATTTGAGGGAAGTCTGGATTACGTAGCCTCTTCACCTTCAGTGAACGACACGAAAGCCCCAGTGACAGTGTGAAGCCCCCCCGTGCCAAACTTCAAGGCTTGCAAAACACAGCCGTGCAGAAATAAGAAACAAGACGTCTGGTTTTATAGCTATGGAGATGGTGGAGTTTGTGTTTCGGCGTAAGGAGAGCTGATTTTCAGTCGAGTTCCTCAACCTTAAGATTTCCCGCTAGATGATTTTTGCTGAAGCCATTTGTTTGAAAGAATATTTTCTGCCATTCTCAGGTTTGACATTTACAAACCACGTACCTTTTCATCTAAAGAAAGTACGGAAATGTTTGGTGAATTATAATGGTGAAGCCTGGCCCTGGAACACGTGGAGAAGAAGGACATAGCAGAACAGACCTCAGTTCCAGTCAGAAGAAGAGCTTCTCATTGCTGGAGCCATATGTTCCCTAAGTGGAAGCGACTCTTCTTTTCATTCTTCTTGAGTAATGGACACGCCTTGCAGTACCTGTCTGTCTCTTTTTCAGAAAAGACTTTTTTTCGGTTTAGCAGCTGCCAGTTAGCACTCGTCATAACATGAGGGTGAGGGGGTTTGAGCTGGCTTGATTATTTCTGCCCTTTGGTGTCTCTATCAATGCAAATTGAAATTGTAAAGCAGGAGGGAGAAACAATCTAACCTCGCCAGCGGCTGTGGAATTAAATTAGCATGTAAAGTGAATTCACTCCTCCTGCCACCCTCCATCTTTACATTTATGGGGAAAATCGCCACAAATCTTATCTGAAAAAATAATACATTTGGTGTCTCGGGCTTTAAAAAGGGGCCACATCTCATGTGTAGTCAATCTGCAAGTAATTCACTTGTACTTTCATCTGCCCATTCCTTTCCAGGGTTACAGATTTAGGAAACCTTAAAAGAAGATTATATCTTTCCACTGTTCACAAGGAATTCAGTGCAACTCCTTTGCATGCCAGAATACCTCTCTCCAGTCTCAGACGCAGCACTGTGAGTATGAATGAGCAAAAACATGCTGTTTGTTCCTTAGGAAGTATGGATGCTCCGCAGAGAAGGTGCAAATGCTGTAAATGTAAATGCGCATGTTTATTTCAATGATGTGGAGAAAGTAGGACCGTCTGCAAAGTTTACTGATAGCGCTGGTCACTGTTGTGTTTTTTGCCTGAGGATAACGTCTAAAGTCAGGATGAGTTCCGTTCACATTTTACTCATTTGCAAATGAGCGAATGATCTTGCGGGCGAATGCCACGCGAGTCACTGAAAAATCATCCGCACTTACCATGTGCTGTTTTGGTGAGGAATCCGACAGGTTGTCATGTTGCCAAGTGGCCCGTGCCGAAATCTAAGACTGCGCGTTGATGCTGGAATTTTTTTGCACACCTTTGTTTTTCTTTTTAATTTAAAAGCTTGAGGCTTCAACCACACACACACACACACACACACACACACACACACACACACACACACATACATTTTTTAATGCAGTGTTCTCCACATTATCATACTGGCTTTTTCTAGGTAAATCATATAAAAAGCCAAAATGGCTACAGTCTCCGTGGGACTGAGCGTAAAATTGGTTAAATCAGACCCCTTACAGCCAGAATTAGCCTCCCTTGCACAGTATGCATAACCCTTTATTTATTTTATAACAAAACTGGATTCTCATATGTTAAGCAGTCATGCAGAGTGTGAAAAAGTGGAATCGGCAGCACTCCACAGCACGAGTCCCCTGGGGTTACAGCAGTAAGTTATAATTAAAAAGATCTGTCGGTTCATGGCTTTAACTCCCCTTAATTACAACTTCATTAGAGCTGCTTATGGGTGGGATTTCTCGGTTTTACCAACGCAGCGAGTGGTCACTTGCCCTCGTGTTAAATTATTCTTCTACAGTCTTAGGCGGTTTCCGAACTTTCAGCAAAACATAATGAATCTTAAAAGCACTTGTGTTGTTTCACTTGTGTTATTTTCATATGCAGTATCTTTGTTTTGCAGATGTGTGTTTTGAGTTGAATCAATTGGGGGCTCACATTTTTGTATTACTTTGTAATCCCTACCAGGTACCTCCTTCAATTTAAATATGGAAATGTTGTTACCTTCAAAACATGCTTTATCATCATGCTTTTTGGTACTGCATTTTGATGAGTTGTTTTTTACCCGGCGCCGGTTTCGGGCACAAGAGGTTCTGCTTGTAGACAGTGAGCCAATGTACTTAGATCAGAGGCTTGTTAACTTTTAAATTTAAAGCTAGTGTGTCAAATGCTGGCGAAGCTCTGAGTTCCTCCATGTTAATACGCACCTCATGTAAATCAGTGGCTGCAATAAAGAGCAGAGTAAATGCAGAAAATATTTCCTCTGCTTGGTTTTCAGTGGTGTAACATGTGCATCGACCTTGTGTCATTCACTGGGGAGGTGTTCAAGGGTGCCGCCTTCCTTTCCTTGGACGAGATCACGGTTTCTGCCAGCTGCAGACTCAGAAGGGTCTTCACCATGAAGCAGCCGCCTATGGAAGCCTTTAGGGAAGGTTGTATGAGTGCATATCAGCAAATCCTATTCATAGTGCTTGGAAACACCTACTGTGCTCTTGAATTGGTTTGTTTAGAGCTGCATCAAACGCATCAAACAAGTTTTCCATTGTTCACAACGGTGTCAGGTAAGAATGAACCGGTGTTATTCCCATGAGCTAAACTTCTGCTGCCTCAATAAGACCAAGTCGGAAGAATTGGTGTTCTGTAACAATAGTATACAGTTTAATATCCTAGTTTAAGGGTTAAATTTTTCATTTTAATTTGGCTGTGTTTACGTTACTTGCATGCATTATGGCATTATTTTAAATAAATGCATGAGAAATGTAATATATAGTTATGCCTCTCTTTTCTGCCCTCTTTTAGATTCTCACATTTGTGGCAGTGATTCGGCGGACGTGATTCCAAAGACTTTTCAGTTTCCAGCAGAAGTGCAGCATGTCACACTGTTGGTGAACATGGACTACCTGAGGCTGGTGGAGGTGAAGTCGCGTCGCCCCTCGTCTTCAGAGTGCGGTGGGTAAAAAGTGCACCCGGATTCTTTAAACAGCCCGTTGACCTGCTTTATTTTTGTTAGTTGTTCGGGACAAAGATGATCTGATCTGTTCCAACTAGTGCGGTCATTGTGAGCTGGTGGGCGGTACTAGCTGGGCAGGGGCGGGGTCACCACGACAGACAGCCCCCTGTTGCCCAATCCTAAACTGGCTTCACGATGACCACGTGCAACCCGTTTTATAGGTTTGTGGGTATTAAGTCATTACTTGTAAGCCTTGGCTTTCACTTACTCTGAATCCAGCAGAAGCAGCTTTCTCGTGGAACCATTTGTCAAATGTGCCAATATCGATCGTGATGTCAAGCCACTTCAGCACTGTCTCCTTAATTTACCATTTTCTTTATTTGTGGGAGAGGGCAGAGGGATCGGTGGGAGGTACAAGTTATCCCTTCACTGAGCCCCTGAACGTAACTTACTTTTCCACTTGAGTTAGACAACATCGTGTCCACCATCCCCCTCGGGACGGATCAGCTGAATGACCTGCGCGCGGAGGGATTGAGTTTTCAGGATCGACTGTCAGATCCAGTAAATCACGAGCAGGACACGGAGGGGAAAACGCAGAAATGATTGCGCTGCTTCATTTTTATGGATGTCATGCCTCACAAAGCGTTAGTCCTGGAGGATAAGTCAGTGCAGAAAGAAACTGCAGTCCGTCTTTTTTATGCTACGTGAACTTGAGCCTAAAAAGCAGCTCACAAGTTGGAGGTCAAGGTTCATTCAACCACTTCACTGCCCCAGCAAAGGACTGGAGAACCTGGAACGTTGTTGTAGGCTTTCTTTTTTGTTGCTCTGTTTTTTTCGTGCGACCTGGAGGATTTGTGATGGTTAACATCAAGGAAGGTGGTGTTGACTGTCATCAAATTAAAGGACAATCGTGGCACATAAACGTGGCAGTTCTCTGAAACTGCTGAACATTTTTCTTTGTTCAGAAACCTAATTTAATGGGCCATATTTTTGCTCTTTGTGCTGTGATTTAATATTGAAATGTGGAAAAACACATGCAGGTATTCTGTCAGTTTATCAACACTTTTCTGTCCAACCAAAATAAAAAAATTCACTCTAGAATTGGGTTTTTAGTGACATTCTTATTGACTTAATTATTTTAGCTTAAACACGTGGTCAGTGTCTGCTGTCCATTTCTCCGAACACCATTTCTGCAAATGAGATCTCATTTTTTTCTAAGCACGTGAAATTAAGCGTATTTTCCGAAAATGTAGTTTACTG
Organism: Arapaima gigas; assembly: GCA_900497675.1. NCBI lineage: Eukaryota > Metazoa > Chordata > Actinopteri > Osteoglossiformes > Osteoglossidae > Arapaima > Arapaima gigas. The sequence continues at coordinate 2,229,735 of UFQX01000033.1, forward strand.
GCTGACAGGCGGAGATCCACAAAAGCTTATCTGTGCGAGCGGCTTGGCAGCACTGCTCTCTGCCCCCAATTCTCTGCCAGCGACCGCCAGTTGCTTTTGTGCCCTGCTACAGCCAGCACTCTGTTTACTGCATTGGAAATGTAGTCTGAAACGGTCCTGCAAGAGTTTCCATCTTTTACTGCATCCCTGCACAGTTTTAATTGAATACATGCATTGGATGTAATGTCGACTGGGAAGATTAGGTCAGCTAACTTTTCCAGGTTTGAAGAATTAGCATGCTGTGTTTATCCACTTTGCCACTGCAGTCGTCCCTCGATTTGCACAGCTGATTGGTTCCTGAAAAGGCGGCAGAAATGGAGACCCTATTTCCATCGTTTCTTATGGGAAAAATAATGATGCTTCCCAGCGCGTCTGACACCCCCAACCCCCCTTCCCAGATGTCACCAAGACAACTTGTGGCAGCACAGCACACGGGATTATCACACAGCACACACGGGCGGTGACTGTGCTGGCAGCATCCGTGCACGTGCGCACACACTCACACGATCTCGCACACACACCCTCACACAACACACACACACACACACACAATACTCACAAAATCACACACACACACACACAATACTCACAAAATCACACATACCCTCACACAACACACACATGCACACACACAAAATCTCACACATTCTTACTGACACACACAGCCATACGTTTATTTCAACATCTCGTTTTGTACCATTTCGAAAAAAACAAAGTTCTGTCTGTCTTTAGGTGAATTCGTATTGTACATTTGCACAGAGAAATGATGAATCCCACGTGGATGGTGGTCCGGGCACTGGCCTGGGGAGGGCACTGGGATAGGTGGACTGGTGGAGATGGGTTTGAGCACAGAAACTTGGGCCTCGTGGATCACACTGAACTTGGGTCTGTTCTGTCAGTCTCAGGTTCCCACTGTGACCTATGGCTTTGGAACCATGCGGCTCCAAACAGGATGCGGTAGAGAGCAAGAAATGGGCAAAAACATCAGTGGAGACAACAAGTGTAAAGCAGAGTAACCGCCACGGTAAAACTGCAGTGCCACACTCATAATGTGTGGCCAGGTGTAACAACATTAACTGTCTAGATAGACACTGTGTTTGACACCTGAACAAGTAGTTGATTAAGTAAGAGCCGCAAATCTTTTACTGTCCGTTGTGCTGTTTGCAGTTGTTGGTAGAAAAAGAGGCAATTTCTTTTAAACTGGAGGAGAGCATGGGGGGCCGCAGATCGCAGAGGTATGTTAGCATGAGTCCACTTAGGAGGTTAAGACTGATGAAGAAGGTTTTGTAATCAATCCTACATTTGACAGAAACTCAGTGTCAGAAGTCAAGTACAGAAGTGATATGTTGAGGAATATTAGCTGCAGTTAGAATCTTCGCTGCTGCATGTTGTGCCAGATAATAAGCACTTTGGGGAAGGACATGCATGCAGTAGTTTAATCTTGTAAAGCAGCATTTTTTTTCCTGTGTATGGGTTGTGCAGGCAGAAGAAAGGCATATTACATGTACCATATTAAGGTTACATAATTCTAATGTAATTTATTGCTGTGTTGGAAGGAACATCAGAGCCATGTTGGTTTCAGTCAGAATTTTGTCCCTGATGGTTTACAGAAGAGCCTCCAACTTGGCTCGTTCACGTGTTTCACTTGGGCTGGCGGATGGAGAGCCGTGTAGCATCAGCATAAAATAGCCGTGCTGCTCAGCACCGTTTGTCCTGGCGGTGCTCTTCAGCCGGCGCCATATGTAAGGACCAGCAGTCTGACACCAGGGTTCTAGTCGCATATTGCTAATTGTCAGTGGGAAAGCTCTTACTTTTGTAGATGAGGCATTAATATGAAGTTTCCTTTTTAAAATGTTTAGCATATTGTTATCTGTCTTAAATTACCCAAGACTTTTGACGTGTTTTTAAAGACACCTTTCACTGTAGTTATATAATGAGCCAATCGTGTAGCGGCAGCGCAGGGGTAAAATCCTCCAGACCCAGGCCATGAGGTTCAGTGAGTGGTCACATCAAACTTCAGAAGTGGGGAACAAATGTGATCCATGTGACTTTGACCATGTTGTGGTTGTTGCTGTCAGACACAGTGGTTTGAGTATTTCAGAGATTACTGCTCTCCTAGGGTCCCCCCCCCGGGTGTTCCTAATAAATTGGCCAGTGAGTGTGCTCAGCTTTTAAACCCGCGTAGACACATAAAAGTCACGTTCTATTTGGCAGGGGCACAGCGAGATGATGCTTTAAGCAGGAGGGGGCCAGTGCTTAACACAGCAAGATACACAACATTTGTACCAGTAATTTACAGGTCGGAAGATGCATAATCGCAAGTTGTACATTTCTCATTTAGCACAGCTCCTTGTGTCAAGTGTGTCGTTTTCCAATTTATTATAAATACGAATATTAGCGAACTTTTTGATGGGACTGTCCAGGGGACCAATTTGAGTCTCAGTTACACTTGTGTCTATGCCGGTGCTGAAGGCTGATGTCAAATAGCCAAAGGCAGAGGCTTTTGCTGCTTTTTCCTTCTGTTCAGCTTGCAACAATGGCCCTTAATTTTTTTGTGTTTTTTAACCATTGTAGACATTAGTATTTCTCATCTCATTTGAGTTCCACACCAGGAGGGGTTTTTAGCACTTTTTTTTTGCCCTGAGAGGCAACATGTTTAGGGTTTAGTGACTTAAATATGCAGTGGCTCCACACCTTATAGACACAATTGTGACCCAAAGTCTGTTGGTAACCCAACTCATGTATAAATCCAAAGTCCTTTTTACCTCTGTCACAGTCGGTAAAACCCTAATGATACAGAAGTTCCTTCAAATTATTCACTGGTTTGCTTCTTTAAATACCTTTGCTAATTTTTGTTAAAGTTCTCTGTGAGACTCTCAATGTTTTCCTTCACCTGTAGCTAAATTAAGACTTAAGTCCCTCGAACCTGTTATTTTTATTTTAGGATCCCAAGGTGTGTACATATAGAGCATCTAAAGGAATGAAAAGCAGCACAGAGAAGTGCAGTTTCAATAAACATCTTTTTGTTTAAAAGATTTATTTGACTAATGTAATTCAACTTATTAACAGCAATCAAACATATTTAGAAAAGTATTGGCATTTAAATTGGTTGGCATTTTTAGGTGTGTGTGTGTGTGTGTGTGTGTGTGTGTGTGTGTGTGTTTTTTTCTTTCTTTTGAACCACTTCAGAGCCTCAAGGAGATGGCACTAATGGGTTGCGCATGAATTTGTCATTTCAGAGGACTTACACTTTCCACTAAAAGCTCTCTCCGTGTTCTGATGGAACGATATTGCTTTGAAATCCAAGTGCCCTTGGATCAGAAACCTGTACCTGGAGACTGCAATTATCTTTTCTTACGACAAAAATAAATGCTCCAGTAACTCATTATAATTCCTGTTTCCACTTCAATAGCATTTTTTTCTATCTCCGCATATTTATTCATTCTGACAGCTGTCTGGTTCATGTTGATTTATCCAGTCATGCCAATAGAAATAAATTGCAATCACAGTGAGGGGATTTTCATGCAAATGAGTTCTTATAATTGGTCCCCATGTTATTAGTATAACAACCCTAATAATGATTAAAGAGGATTGATATTAAACCTGTCCCTGAATATAATAATATAAAGAGACGTTCGCAAATTGCTCGTACTGCAGTACCCTAACTTAGTGCATATTTTTTTATTACTTAAAATGCAAGAAACAGCATATCCAATTAAATTATAAATTGCAGGTTCACTCAGGGTCAGTTCCTTCTTCGATTGCTTCCAATTTCTGTTGTCATCTGTCAGGTACAGTTTGTGGGTGTGTTTCTGCCATTCCACAACGGTGACATTACACCAGCGTGGCTCTGTAGCTGCCTCATCTTGTGTCCCACTTACATTAAAGGATGCTTTGTTTTTGTCCACATCATGGTAAACGGTGTATACTGAGATTTTGAAATGCCCTCGTGTGGCTAATTTTACTTGTTTGGGGTAATTCTGAGTTAAATATTCACTCTGTGTGACATTTTCCCAACAAAGTCTTGTTGCGAAACCTTTCAAAGGTGGACAGCGTCGCACTGCTGCTGACCTGCAGGATTGTGTCCAACAGCTGCCGTAGTTCTCAGTTTAAATTCCTGACTGTGCCTTTCAGAACATGCCCAGTTGACTCTTCGGCTGACAGATGAACAGACACCGTGTGCAAACTGTGAATGAAAATGTTATGAATGTTGGGCTCCATTTTCTCAACAGTTTCACTCACCACCAGACATGCAGTCCTTGAAGGGCTTTGAGTTTGATTTAAACCCGATCAAAAAAAGCTTTGTTTTTACAACTGTAACAATACGTTTCCATCAAATTTCATGAAATTTTTGACATTTTAGGACATTTGTCTTACTGATAAACCATGGCTCAAATTGTTTGCATTTATTTGTTTAGTGTTATTTTGTGAACTGGTGCGAAATGTGGAAATGAGAGCTGGAGAAAACTGTGTGCCTACTTTCTGTTTTATTAGTACATCTGTTTCTTTTGTTTTTATATATATATATATATATATATATATATATATATATATATATAAAAAAACCAAGTTCACTTGAGGGGAAAAAATGCCTGTACCATTTGCAGTCGAGCATCTCATTCATTGATTAGAAAATTGTTGCTCTGCTCATATGGCGCATAGTTATTAAATCTGCCTTAGTCTTAAAACACAGCTGACAACCTAGACACGTAATTTGCAGCACTGACTGAAGGATTGATTACTTTAATCTTAAATTAAATCTTTAATCTGCTCTATCTAAGGGTAATGCTGGTTCAAATAATTTTCAGATTCAGTTTTTAGACTTTTGTTGTGTTGACAGGGTATCAGTCACACATGAGCAGAAGCACGCGCTGGTTGTAAATTGAAAGCGTGTGAAGAAAAGTCGCTGTACTGAAGTAGCAGGCTGTAGTTGGGAGGCACCAGCCGTCTCTCACTATGTCCCTCTGTGTGACAGAACAACCGCGCAGCGTGAGGACAAGCAGCACCCGTGAGACCAAGAGGCAGCATGCGTCCCATATTGCTTTCGGGTCCAAGGTCCAAGGACCACCTCCGCCTACCGGAAGAATGAACAGCATCTCGGAGGTGAGCTAAAGCTGGAGCACCCAGCGCCGCCGAACAAAGAGCTGCGTTCTCGCCAGATCGTCGCCAGCTCAGTGCTCCTCACACATCTGCTCATTACGGCTAAACAGTGGAACCAGTTCAATGACATAAACTGGGCAAAACAGCAAGATGAGGTCCTGGGTGGAAATGATAACATGCTCCCAGTCTGTCTCTTAGCCCCAGTACTGACCTCCTCAGGAGTACAACATTAAAGGAGATCTTGTGAACGTTTTGTATGAGCTGCCGCTGCGCTCAAAAACAGAGGTGCAGAGAGACACTGCTCTGCCAGAATGCCACAGGTCAGAGGTCAAGCTCATTTATTCATCTTTGATGTACCGAGTCCTGTTCCTTTGATCCTGACTATTACTTAGACCCCAGTGTTGTCTGTGTGGAAAAGAAGGTCTGAAATCAGAAAGCAACTGTTACAGTTGTCCTCACAGATGCAACAGAATCTGTATTTTTAGTAAAAGCGGGCGCAGTTACATGCTGCTTGTTTAATTTTGCTTCTCATCTCACTGTGTGAGTTACGCAGATGTGTGAATTCACGTCTTGGTGGAGTGTCGAGTGCTGCTGGTTAACCAGACCCCGGGCTGTGTACTTTTTGGCAGTGTGAACTGTGTATGCTTACTGCTTCCAAATGGCTTAAAACAGCCGCTTGAAGGTCTTTGTCCTCAGACCTGTGCGATATTGCAGCAGCAGTCCAAACAATTTTTTTTAGAGTGCAAATTTCGCCTGCGATTTCAATATAAAAAGTACACTTAGGAAAAAATGTCCACCTGGCCTTCTCCAGGATAAGAAACCTGCCATTGACTGGTTCCTATCTGTCCTTCGGGTTCTTGTGGCCCAAGCGTCCTCCTGCACGACACTGTTGAGTCTCCGTCCAAGAATTGCATGTGAAGAATGGCTGTGAGGCAAAGCCGTCCACTTGTCTCTTTGTTGTGAAACAGCCAGGAAGTTAGAAGGGTGAAGGAAAGCCCTTCTGAGCACTCTGACTTTTTTAAACGTGCATCATTCCTCGGCACTCAGAACAGGGCGGTAGAATTAGCTGAAAGGGAATATATGAAGCTCTTGTGTTGTTACGGCCTGTTTGGGAGGGTCTAGCTTGGAAGCGCAAGTACTCCAGTGCCACCTTTTACTCGAAAAAGTTACTGCTGTGCACGTGTGCAAGTTTTGTCACTTAAATACATCTAAGTTGCTAAAATCTGGAAAAAAAAAGATTCTGCACTGTAAATTTAGTCTTTTTCTATGCCGTGGTCCTGGATTCTGCCCACTACAGGGGTGTGGCTCAAGCCCCAAAGCTGGGGTTTCCAGTAGCCCAACGAAATGTAGCCGTGAAGACTCAGTGGAAAACCTGACCCTTCAGCCGGAACCGGCGGCCATCACACGGCCAGCCCCCGTTTGGCAGCCTTGTCCACAGAGTAGGCCGCCGGTGCAGGCTCTCCAAAGCAGAGGTACGCGTGTTTCTGACGGATGGTTTGTATAGTCATCATTAGTGCCGCTATGTTTTTGAAGCTTGTTACATTTAGTAAACTGTATTTTCCTTCGGAGAGCATTTATACCACTTTATGTGGTTAATCTTGTTGGAGTTTGATTAGTCTAATATGCACACATGGTCCTTTTCCCTTTTTGCTCATGTTATCATCAGTGTTATTTTTGTAAACTAAGACACTAAAATATCCGATTGACAGCTTACTTTTTCCTCTGGCTGCTTTACCTTTAATTGCAAGATACAAAACAAGAATAATCTGGTTAATTTCATTTTTTGACGCACTTTTCTCACAGTAACAAAGCACACACTTACACTACAATAAATCGCTTGAGGAGAATTTGCTCAACGTCTGTTTTCTGTTCAGAAGACAACAATTTCCTGACCGGATTATGCGACCAGGTTGTCACTGTTGTTATCCCAGGGGATTGTGGGCCCCTGCAGCCACATCCGCCAGCAGACAGGACATCCACAGCAAGAACAGGCAGCAGAAAACTGCAAGCCTTCAGTGCAGGGAGAGAGAAGCCTGTCCCAACAGGTGAGCTGCAGGAACTGCGCCTTCACACTTCATTATTAAGGGCAGTGTGGAGCTCTGAAAGACGAGATATTGAACTGGTTCCAAAAAGGACCCTGTCTTTTGAGTCTTGCTGGGTCCACATAATGTCTTGACCGTTATAACTGCAGCACCGTGCTGCTGTGTGATGTTCTTTATGCCTCTTACCCAAATAAGGGGCTGCACCTGCCTGCACGAAGGGGGGTGGTGAACCTGATGGCTCAGCTGATTCTGAGACGTGGAGAACAAACGTCACAGCAGACGGAAGCACTAGCCAAAGTGAAGGACACTCCAGCCACGACCAGAGCCCAGGTCAGCAACTCCTGAGTCAAGCGGCAGCTGCCGATGCAGAAACTGCTGTCCGTCCTCCAAGGAGACAGAACGCTCTTCATATGTTTGGCCCTCCTGCCTGCTGTAGTGCAAACGCCCCTCCCCTCCACTGCAGGCATCTAATGGGCCATTGTTTCACAGTGACACCTTAGACACCACTTGAATGACGTTGGGCTTCAGGTGCTCTGCTCGTGACCTTTGTCGTGTCACATTAGCTTTGGTCACAGTAGGCCAAATAAGTTGAATAAAAAATGCGTAAGGAAAAACTCCAACCGGGTTTAAGTCATTACGTAAAGGTGGCATGCGGCTGCGGTCTGCTTCTTTGTGCATGCCGCTTTATGCAAAGTTTGTTTTCAAAAAAGGCAGCATGGGAGAGAGGTCCCAGAGAGGAACCCAAAATAAGCCGTTTCATTTCTCAGCCACCTGTGCATTGTGAGTATTATTATGAGATTAGCAGCTGCTTTCATTTGCTCCTTTCCATTTTCCAAATAAAACGCAGATTTCTGCTGCTCCAGTGTTTGTTAGAACTCACTTTAAAAGTTCTGTTTGTTGCTACTTGAGCAGGTGAGGAAATCGTGTAAGAGCCTCTTGCATTACTGCCTGTATGGACCTTTTTTCCAATGCAAGGTCAGACGTGAAAAATGTTGTCGCAGAAACATTTACCACAAGTGGCTTCTGAGAAGATATTGAACAGCTCAGTTTTCTCTGCTTTGCTCGTACCCTTAGAGAAGGTCTCGCCCCGCCCCTCCCCTTCCTCTCCTTCCTGTGAGCGATGCTCCGCATGCAGGCAGGAACTAAAAGAACACGAATGCACGAATGTACAAAAGGAGAGTGTAGCTGAGCATCAGAGGAGAGCTGTTTGTGGGTGCAGTGCACAACTGAGGCTTTTCAAACTCTTTCGTTTCTGTGTGTCTTAGCAGAAGGGAAGAACCCCCTGGTTCAGTGGAGTTGTGTCCTGCTGGCGTGACAAGTGCCACAGCCATTAAACATGTAGTTTGTTTGTCAGCAGGTGCCCTGCACACCCCGTGTGTGTGCCGCACCGTGGCTTTATTTACGTATTGTGGAAGTGTTCATTAATCCGCTACGCAGCAGTTACACAATGGCTTAAATGCATATCTGTGTGTAAAGAAGTGTACAGTCCCAAGTTGTTGCCAATTTCTCCCTTATTGTGAAAAATACTTGAAGAATTTTATCACATAAATACAATAATCCAAGCTTTACATATTCGTTGTAAATAAATATCATCTTTGTCTGATGTCTTCCATTTCTATAGACATGCATCTTTAAGGAAAGTGTTGTGAATGTATAGCACAACTAAAAAAGAAATCCATGCTTGTTGTGAGCAAATCAGTTGTCTTCTGCTCTTTATCAGCTTTAAACTGTGACTGAAGTGAATGACGTCCACTGAGAGATGCATATCCCGGAATTCTGTAAGCTGTGTCTTGCAAATTGCTTTGAAGAAAGTAGCCGAAGCCGTAAAGACCCGAGAAACGGGGCGTCTGACAACCCCTCACCCCAATATGCTCAAATCAAAAGTCTTAATGACTGTTTTATTGTTGCAATCAGCAGCACACAAACAGTAAAGGGGACACGTGGCTTTTTTTTTTTTTGTTGTCAAAAGGTTTGTAACTGTTCTCTTTAATATTTTTCTTGATTTCTAGACAGGCGGCGTGTTCCTGCGAGTCTCGAGGGCTCTGAAGTAGACCCTCAGCTCGGTGGGCCATCCACCGGTGACTCAGTCGTCCAGCAGGATGCTGATCCAGATGAGGAAGTGGAGCCTGAGCTCGACCTCACCCGTGTCTTCACCTTCTCCTCACAACCACACTATGCAAAGTGTTTGCTAGGCCAAGTTCCAGAGGTCAGCTTGTGCTCCTCTGATTGGAGGAGCGACAGGTGCAAAGCCCAGAGAGGGGCTCGGATGGAGGACGACTTTGTTGTCAGCGGAAGCGATGAGGTGGGTGCCCCCCGAACGACATGTCGTATTTCGCTGATCCCCTAAAGCAAAAGAGCTCCAGATCCTAAGCGAAGCACAGTGAGGGTACCTGGCCAAAAGGCATAATAGTGTTTTTTTTTTTTTTTTTTTTTTTTTGCTCGTAAGGATGCAAGTGATGTTTTTATTTCTATATATTTCCAAAAGAAAGTCCACATTTTAGTTGCCTTTTCCTCAGCCTTATCATATTAGTGTAACTTTATACTGAACACTGACAACTTGCTTTATAAAATTCCTAGGAAAGTTAACTTTAGAATTGGAAGGAACTAAAACATTTATCAAAATTTGGATTTTCGAGATGTGATATAATGAATTTGGCCACTGAACAAATTATTTAGTTTTAAGGATTTTGTCAGCCGTGGGATTAAAAAAAAAACTGGTCCTTGAAATAATATACTGCATACATTTCCTTCTCAGGACTTCTAAAGTAATGTGCTTATGACTTCTTCTTAGTCAAAACGTGAAAGAAAATGTGTTTGGCCTTTGTGAAATATTTTTTCTTCCCACCGTGTAATTAACGCTCCCGTCAAACCTTTGTTCTCAGATCTTAAGCCTTATATGGTACTTTGAAATAAAGGTCTTTTTAATATGAATTTTTAATTTTTTGGTGTACGTACTGTTAAGAAATAACAGTCATGCTGAGTTTTAAGGTGAAATTCAGATCGAGTTGAACGGATCGTGACGACCGAATAAGCGGTGACCTCACATCAGTGGAACGAAACTATCTGAACGAAACATTTATCGCAGAGCATTTTAGTAAACAAACCTTAAATTACATTCATGTTTAAAACAGCTGCACCCAGTAATAATACGTATTGAAGAAAAAGCAGACCAGAAGAAGAGCCCGGTCAGCCGAGTCCAGATTACCACACCCCACCGCGGTTCTTTGTCTTTACTTGACACGCTTGTTTGTCACTCGCCGTGCGAAGCTGAGTCTTGCGTGAGTGCGGAACTCCCTCCTTTCAATATTGAGTCTGGTGGGAAATCAGTTTCATCTTTACAATACATATCTTACATAGTACAGTTAATTAAGCTGCTTTGATTGATGCCTGTGGCACCTCATCTGCATCTGAGCAGCTTCCTTCCTCAGGAAGAATGCGCCCAGTTCTCCTCAGGGACCGGAGCCCATCTCTGCAAGTCGTATCCTCCAATCCATAATCCTAATTTATTTTCAGTACACAAGGCAGCAAATTTAAGATGTTTTAATTTATTTAGCTCAGAATTGCAAATGAGCAGAAAGTCCCGTGCAAAATGCACGTATCATAGAAGTTTTCTCTCAGATGTGCTACTTTAGACACACGGCGTAGCTCTTTATGCACTTTTCCATTTCTCAGCGTGCAGTGGGCCTGTGCTTGGTGTTCAGTGCTATTTCAGCATGGTGTACAATTTAGCGAATTTTAAATAAATAAATAAATAAATAAATAGATAGATAGATAGATAGATAGATAGATAGATAGATAGATAGATAGATAGACAGACAGACAGACAGACCAAACCTGCAACCGGGGATATCAAAGTAATGTCCAGCCTTTCTCTGTAATGTGTTGAAAATAAATGTACACGTGTTTAGAGAAAAGGCATCAGCAAGTCTGCTGACGATTCCTTCATTCGTCCATATATAAAACGCTGAGGTGCCCCGACTGGAACGAGATTTATCACTCTGGTATTTCAGGTGGGGAGCGCCAGGGCTAGACTGTAAAGCACAAATACAAAAGTATTTGTTTTTAGCCAAATGCCACTTAAGGGCAAGTTTCACATTTTTAAACACCTTGCAGAACCGTGACGTTTTGTTCAAGGACCTAGATTGGGTGTATTTATTGGAGAGATTGCCTCAGTGAATTGAAAATAGTTACAGTTTCAAGGGCTTTGACTCTGCGAGCTCACCAGTGAGCCCCGCACCCGGAGCTGCGTTTATCCCCAGAAAGCTGGAACCCGGAACAGTGCGGCGAACTGGGCATTGAAGTAGTAAGAGCAGAAGGAATCAGCAGGAGACCATGTAGCTGTTAGCCAGCAGGTCGTGGTGAATGTACATTGTCATGAGCCAAAGCACCTTAGCGTCTGAGCGGAGCTGTCAGCTTGAAAGCCGTCGTCCCTGACACCGTTAATGAGAATCAAAGTTCAAATTAAATCAATCAATTATTTATACCGACAAAGTGCCAGGATGAATGACTAACAAAGTGCCTGTTGTGACACCTTTATCTGTCACTCAGTTGAAAAGATATCAAGCAGTGAAAGATAATTGGTGAATTTTCCCATTCGAAAGTTTCTCTTTTTAGGGATGTTCAAAACTCTACGGACACGAGGACATTTAAAAAGGTTTAATAAATTCTGCACTACATATCCGGAGCGCTTTCACAGCCTGCATTTATTTGCAAACGTTCACAGCTTCCGCCCATTGAAATTCTCTTGTCTCGTTCAATTTTTTGCCCCAGGAAATTTACAGTGGGCATAATTCTTTGTTTATATAACCGTGATTGTCTGCAATCTGTCGTCTCTTTTGTAGATGCTGAAGTAACATCTGCTTACAGAAAATGGGCTTCTCCATTTCTCTTTGGACTGGAAAAGTATGCAAAGAAAGAATATGTTGGCAATCCTTGAACATTTTGTTGAATCTAATGTACATAATTTCACACGCGGTGCGCTAGTTAACTGACATCTATTAATTGTCCATTAACTGAAGTCTCCGTGTTTAAATCTAAGTATAAATCTACTTGTTTAGTGTATCACTGGTTTCAGCTGCATGCGCTCTTTTCAGAAGAAGCCATAGAAACATCTCCTCAGGGGCTCTGTGGCTGTAGGTTACAGTGAAACATCTGAAGGGGTCTCGCAGCACTCTTATGAGTAAAGGGCAGCTAAAGTACGGTTTGCTTTTAAGAATGGCATTATTTTATGTTGCAGTCTTCTAAAATAATCTACACAAGAGATTTGCTTAACGTTCATATGGTACGTACGCTTATGTTTGCATTTAATATGTAAGAATGACGTGAATCAACATTTACACAGGTAAAGAAATCAGCGTTCAAGACAAAACACACGCACGAAATGTTGGAAAAAAGAAAATTGTTTTCTTGTACAAAGTCTTGAACATTTTCTTTTCCAGGATGAAGCCTACTCAGAGTTTGTTTGCCAGACAAGTGTTCTCCAGCCAAGTCTAGGTGGCACATCTTTGGTTCCCGCTGTAGTTGAGGGACACAATTTGGACGGTGCACCCCGCAAACCACGTCCTGAAAGTCAAGTAGATCCATCACCATCCAACCCAGAAAAAACTGCCACAGGTCTGGCCCATCCAGCCAGCGTGGTACCAGTCCGTAGTGTCTCTCCGAGCGGAAACCGACCGAGACACGCCCTGGAGCCCAGAACTCCGAGTGGCCTCTACGGCGGCTGCACCAGAACCTCGCTGAGCAGGACCTCGCTCAGAGAGCTCCCAGCAGCCGGCTGCAGGCTCAGTGTGGAACACACAGTGAGTACACCAGTGACCTGTTGGTTTGGTTTGGTGTAATATTGTTAATACAGCTCAACAAAGTTGCACTTGGGAGAACCCCGCTCAAAGCTTTTGTATGCTCTGTATGGAGAAATCCTCCTCTTTCCACTTTGTACAGCAGCAGTGAAACGTTTTGAGTCCACTGGGGCAAAATGGGTGGCACTCGACTTAAAAGAAAAGCAACTCGTAATTTTCCTACATCTATGGAAACTGCTGCTCTGAAATTGGGAGCCTTTTTCTGTGCTCAAACTTACACAAAATATCTTTTGGAGGAAAAAAATTTCCAGCACATGTATTTGATATTTGACATGGTCTGTGTGAATGAAACACGTGGTATGCAGCCTTTTTGGCCTCTAGTGCCACTTACTCACTCAGCCGCTCAGTGTCATTTTCCGTTGTCCAAACCACGGTCCCAGAAGCGCCAGCTGCTGCACCCTGGACACCCTTAATGCCTGTAGGGCTCTTTCCATTATTCATTAAAACAAGTTTGAATTAGAATAAGATTTATAGAGCACATTTGTGTAAAAATGTAAAAATACAGGTATCCCCCTACTCGGAGCGAGAAAGAGTTCCTGGAAATCGGCTCACAAGGTGAAATCCCATCAACCGGAGGCGTAGTTACCATCACGCCGCCAAGCGGTTCTTGTTAACTCGCAAACACAAAAAATCAGCCTCATATTTGGTGATGTTTTGGTAAAAGGTATTAAATAATTTCACAAAAACTTTAAAGTCAAAGACTCATATGTCAAAGGACGCATGTAATTGTACTTAATTCCAGGCAGGCAGATCCTTTTGTCTTTTGTTAGCACATGTTATATAAGTTCCAATATCTTTTTCTTAAGGCAGCTTAAACTACAATTTACTGCCGTCGGTGTTTCTGGGCAGTGTTGAACGAATGCCCAGTCGTAGGGGAATTACGGACCTCACAGGGAATGACTTTCCTCTTTCTGTGGAACTCTGGCTGTTCCTTTGAATGTTGTCTCAGAAGCCTGCATTAAATTCATCTGTGTGACACAACAGGGAGTAGCAGTTGGGAAACAGAGACACTGACACCTCGCTGTCAGTGTGGCAGCTTGGCGAATGACTCCTGTTTCGCAGCAGACAGTCGCACCACACGCACTGAAACACTGTGCCTATTGCAAACCCGTGGCTGAACGTTACGAGCGATTTATCTTTCCCAGAATACCTTTCAGTCGGCCAGCACTGAGAGGAGCCGTTCTCGCAAAGTGTACTTTTTCATTTTTTTAACAGTACAAAATTTTGAAGTCATTTTCTGGCATTGAAATTCGCCAGCAACGCCTTGTCGACAGAGAAGGAAGAACACAGCACTAGTCATGAAGTTTCTGTGTTTTTTGCATTTAAAAATATTGTTTGATGATAATGAGCAAAAAATACCTCGTAAGTGTAAACTGTTACGTAACCGTACGTTCGCTCACAAGATTAATGTTCCAAAATCATTGCGCGAATGGCACTTTTTGTCGTTTGTGAGAAATGCGAGCGGCTTTCCCTCCTTGCAAATAAGCTCACCAAAACACGCCTGCGCATCCAGTTAAAGAAGTTTGCAAGCGGCCGACAGTCACGCTGACAGATTCCATGACGCAAAAACACGTCTGTTACTGCGTGAATTTCATTTACCTCAGAACAAAGTTCGTATTTATCCAATATTCATTTGTTCTTGCTCAAAAGCTGTGTGCATAGTTGTGCTTCTTTTCCTGTAATAAATTACACTCTCCTGAAAACTCCTTCAAAGCTGAAGAAGCACAAAGGGGATAAAGACAACATGTGGGAGGATGAGTGGGGGCGGAAATTCGGCTTAAGGAGTCTTTGTTTATCTGAACACTGAATAACCACTTATACCAGACTACAGTGAAAGCAGTTACCTCTTTGCATATGTCAGATACATCAGAAAATGTGCGATGCGACATCCAAGATTTAATATACATTACTTTAAATAATTTAAACAACTCTACCTCACAAGGTGAAAACGTAGCAACTGCCCCGGTTTCCCAGTAACAAACACAGGGCTGGAAGCAGTGAGCTAAACCTTCTCTGTCATGTTGCAGGGGAACAGAAGAGTGTTTTAAGTTAGTAAAAACACGTGCTGTGATGACCGACAGAAAAGCTGAAACTCGGTGATACTCATTACTGTTGTTTCCTTTGTTACGGCAACCTCTTTCTTCCAAGGAAGATGGCGCTTTTTGTTTTTTTGTTCCTTGTGAAGCATTTCTGGAGAAGTGTAGCCTTGACAAAGAACTAATCTGACAATTATTATGTCTAAGGCGTCGCAGCCGACAGGGTCTAAAGCTCATTAATGGTGGGGCCAAAGAGCGTCGAAAGAGATTACTGGCAAGGTGTTTCAATTGCTGCCACTGCTTTTGTCTCTGTGACGTCACTCCTCATGGTTTTACGCTTCTGACCTCCAGCCTAAACATGTCCATTGAGCAAAGCGGCCAGGAGCGTGGAGCGTGTTTATGTTCCACCTGACACGATGAAACTGGCCAGCACAGGGCTCCGATCCTGCAGGGACAACTTGTTCATCATGCTGGGAACAAAATAGCACGGCCACAGTGCAACAGTAGCTACACATTCCATTTTGACCAAGCTTGACCCTCTAGTCTCAGAAAATAATTAGTGATGTGATAGAGGCCTTCAAATACGAGATGTCAAATACAAATCTGTCCCGTTCCCTTTTCAAGTAGACCGCCGTGAGCCTCACTCGATCCATTCCTATTCCCAGACTGCTCTGCCATTTCCA
The DNA here is from genome assembly GCA_900497675.1 of Arapaima gigas. Classification (NCBI taxonomy): domain Eukaryota; kingdom Metazoa; phylum Chordata; class Actinopteri; order Osteoglossiformes; family Osteoglossidae; genus Arapaima; species Arapaima gigas. The sequence goes on from UFQX01000033.1 coordinate 2,245,490, forward strand.
TCAGGCTAGTCAGACCACGGCGATGCTCATCTCTTGCAAGATTCCTTAATGACGATTTACGGACATGTCTGTCCGCACAAAAGAGGACAAACAAATCTGGGTGTCATAGGTCGGCCACATGGCTCTCTCTGTGGTCCCATGTCAACTTTTTAAAATTCCTTCAATGAGTGAAAGAAACGCAAGAAACCCTTTGTATGCAAAGAAAGTCTTCTTTAATCCTTTTCTCAAGTTGGGCTCGTGTGGCTATTAGTTTTCTGTGACTTACTTGTGCTGCCTAAGATATGTTAATGTGTTAATGTTAATGTGCAGCTACTGCAAAGCGGCTTTTTTAAATTTTGAAATAAAGTGACATGAATCGTTTGACGTATCAGTGCTACAGATGTAGACAGCGTATGATGCGAGCCGTAAGGCAGCTGCAGCTAGGGCTACAACATAGAAAACGTGGTTAAAAATTTAGTCTTAACTCGCAGTTTTAATGAACATTTTTAGTCACAAGATGTGATAATTATAAAGACGGTAGCGAACTTTCCGTGAATCAGGGTTTGGTGCACTTTTCACCGTTCCAGAAGGCAGACGGTGATGTGTTTTTAATAGCTGGTGATGTATAACTACATAAATGTTAATTAATATTTTTACTGGTTTTTTTTTTTTTGTCAAATCCCAAGTAAAAACTTGGTTTATTGAAAAATAGATTTTTTTTCTTCACAAAAAAAGTCTTCTTAAAAACTACAGTGCAGATGTAAATATTTCTTTTTTATTTTTAAGACGCGTGAAGGAAAACGAGAGCTGCCAGTCAGCAAAGGCACTTTGGAGATGCGTGATCTGAGCAGTGTGCGAATGCAAGAGGAAGAGGAGGAGCTGCAGATGCTGGCAAGTCTTTGCAGGCAACAGGAAGATGAGGAGCAGCAGGAGGGCCGCCACACTGGCAGCTTCAGCGTGTCTCAGATCCACAAGTGCAACGTCAGCATGAGCACTAACAGTGATGACACGTCCACCTGGATCCCCAGCCTCCACATGGTGAGCCTGGCACCGTGAAAACAGCCCTGAACTCCTCCTCCTGTTCCCTGAGTTGTTACCCAGTCTTCTGCTGTGATATTTAGGTCCTGACCCAGTTTGAAGTACAGGATGGTTGTTGCTTAAAGAGTGCTGACCTGGGTCTTTACAGAGAACTATTCATTAGTTTAACAAGTGGTTTTTTTGAAAATGAAGTATGTAAACACTGCAGGTTGTGCTGTGTTCTGCCATCTTATAAGACATTGAGACTGGTTAGGATGTAGTGTATAAAATCTGTACAACGTGCAGTGAAACGGATTTCAAAAATGTGACGGTCTGTCTTTAATACAGTGTTCTGCCCTTTGCAGTTTAGACCTATTTTATTTCCCATGCCAGTGCTGCCAGGCTCTCGGCCTTGTTTTATTGGGCCTCTGAATAACAATAACAAACACAAGTACTATCCAAAACGGTAATATTGCCCCTTTAAAAGATGAGGCCACAGCATTCTTCCAGCTCATTCAAACTCTGAGTGTCAACTGTGATTATGAGCCTTGCAACAAGTGCAGTAAAGAAAAATCTCAGCAGTTTCCTATAGACTGCAGACGATGTGCTCCATGGCTCCCCATGTGCCATCACAGGTCCCCACCAATGCTCATATGTCCAGAGAATGAGAGGATGAGCTTGAGGCTGTTGTTTTAACCTCACCTTTCTTACTCTGAAAACATGTGTGTGTGTGTGTGTGTGTGTGTGTGTGTGTGTGTGTGTGTGTGTGTGTGTGTGTGTGTGTGTGTACCGGTCTCCCTAAGGGATACTCGATTCACTTGGTTGCTCTTCTTAATTATTTGCAAGACAGAAAACAAGCAGAGACTTTTTAGATTTAGGATTTCACTGGTTTCGCAAAGTTCAGCTGTTCTGGGATCTGATGACCGCTTCATCAGTTGGTGCCATGTCGACATTTACAGAAAATGGTCGAAATTAAGCCCGTCGACATTGTTCCTTGAATGTATGTATGCATTGATTTACTTATTTAGGTTTATCTTTTGAATCTGCCCAGAATTTCACCGGTGTCTGGAGTGGGTCCCTCCTTTCCTCAGGCGCGTTGACAGGGGAGCACTACTGTACCGCCTTGAGCATCAGCATGGTTTCAGCTGTAAAACAGACTCACAAAAGTGACTGAAGACATGACACGATCCTGATGTTCATCTTGTAATTAATAGACTGAAATTCTATCTGAAATGGAATTATCAAAGCAATTGGCCGTGAATGAGAGTAGAATTTCCCGTGGATGAGGTGCGAGGTGCACTGCCCTGCCCAGCATGTGTGGCTGACGGACAGCCATCTGGGAGAGCACAGCGCAGCAACAGTGCCACCGTTAGACACCCTGACAGTTCTTCCCAGCGACAGCGCGTGGTGTGTTTGTTCAGTTGAAGGCGTCAGCGGCTAATGCGCTGTGCAGTCTTCTTTTGGCTGACAAAAAACTGGCTGGAGGAACTTGTGAGCTCTAACTTCACATTTAGATGGTTTTTACATGCAGTTTTACTCCTTGAACACTGTCAATATGTGTTACGTTAACTAAATATGTACCACCCACCCGCCCACCCGCCCATGCATCCATCCATCCATCCATCCATCCATCCATCCATCCATCCATCCATCCATCCATCCATCATTAACTGCTTTAGCCTGGCTGGGGATGCATTGGAGCAGAACGGTTTAAAGTATAACAGTGGCATCATGCTAAATATGAAGGTTAGCAGCACGTGATGGACTATGAAGGGGAAGAAGACATGTTGTCGTGTGCAGAAAGTGATACTAAGCTTCCTTCTCCCTTTATTGTTCACAGCCAGCTGATCAGGGACACGATTACCAGAGAGAAATTCACCCGCTCCTCCATTCCAATCCACGGTGAGAAACACGCTGGGCCCTCCAGTTATTAAACATGACTATTTATCAGGCAGTCAGTGAAAGCAGTTCACTAATATGATGTCAGATTTTATTCCTGTCTGTCATTCTTGTAGCATGTGCTCAGAATTATTTTGAAGTATAAACAAAAGCTAGATGAAACCAAAAATAGAACAGTTGTTTAGCATTCAGAAGTTATACTTAGTATCAAAACAGTAAATTTGGGAGACATTTGAAAACATAAGTGATTCAGATGAATGTCACAGTGTGATGCCATTTACCACACAGTAAATAGAAAAAAATGAATGTATAAAAGGGAGTAAAAATTCTTCACAGGAACAGAGCAATAATGTGACCTCAAACAGTGGTAGAAAATAAGTAACATATACTGTACATCCTTCACGTGCCAACTTTGCTCTTCTGAACTTATGTATGAACATACATACAAACTTGGCAGTACATCCAGCTTGTCTGTGTCCACCTTCCTGTACTAAACTGCAGCAGTTGTGCATGTCACCTTGTCACAATGCGGTGTGTTTATCTGCAGTCCCTACATGTGCTGTGTGCCAAAGCTCCCAGCCGCCCCTGCTGGCCCAGAACTCCCAGCCAAGTCTTCTCCGTTGTATTGGGATTTAGGGTTCATGTTACCATGGTGTGTTTTCCCTGCTGTTTTGTGTTCAGCGACCAAGTTCGGCATGTGTGAAAAGCCCTGACTGCACTGGTAAGAAAAGGCACACGATTAACCGTGGAAAGAAAGCTAGAAATAATAAATAAAGCTGAACGGGGTGAGAAATGTACCAGTTGTATGGATTGTTGAACTGGCAGAAATAATTTCCACTGTACTGCTACATTATGGCCAGATCTCTGGTCCCCATCGTGTTTCTATGTTTACTTAGTGTACCAAGCGGAAAAATGGCAAAATACAGAAATGTAGCGGCTTCTTTTATTTTTCCCCACTGTTCTGCCAAACCCTTAGCAGTGTGTAAAATTCACTGAGGGCAACACGGGCACGGAGAGCAAGACGACCTGGGAAAAAGGCGCAAAAGCGACACTCGCACACTATGTGTTTTACTAACTGGCTCATAACATTATAGATCCAGCTTGAAACTGTATGGAAGTCATACATTGCATTGTGCGTTCATTGCCAGCCCACGTTAGTGTGATGCTGCTTACAGTCATTTCCCAGTTTGTACAGCAGAGAGCTGTTTTTTCCTGCAGCACATCGGGGTAAGTGCCACGCTTAAGGCTACTACAGCAGGAGGGAGCTGTGCTCCCCGTTGCCGCCAGATGTCCATTTCACTGCTGACGAACACTGTGCTACCTGACCAGCTTTTAAGTGCACAGGGAACCTGTATCGTCTGCAGAGCGGGGCACCCTGCTGTGGGCTGCCCATGCCGTCTGTACCTTCCATCTGTTTTCAATAAGAGGGTTGCGTGGTCCTCATGGAGGGCCGGGGTCCGCGTCTCCTCCCAGTCACGCAACGACACCTTTATTCCAGCAGTTAGACAAGGAGCTCCCGTGGATACGGGGATCGCTGCCACTGACGTAATAACACCCTCGTACCAAGGTTACGGTCTTTGGATTTTTTCGACGAGGGGGATTTCGTTTTCTGCTTAGGTGGGGAGAATTATATTGTTTTGTTGACCTGGAGGCTGAAATGTATTTTTTTTCAGGCTGCTTGAAGGAAAACGGTGTAGAACGTGTCAGAACTTTGACGGGTGTCGGGGCTCCGTCACTCTGGCGCCTCCTCGGCCTTGGATATGTCGGTGTGAGATTTGCACCCGGTGGCATCACATCATTTAGTCGCCCAATTAGTAGCGGCTCCCTTTGAAGGACCATGAACCTGGGTAATTAGTTGTGACTGTCAATTAATATCTCGCAGCCAACAATGGAGGTGTAATTTAAGTCACGTACGTGTGATTATCTGTCGCTTTGTTGCAAAGCCCCGCACTTTTCGTCTCTTTGGTCTCGTTTCACAGATCAGGTAACAACCAGAAATTACATTCAGGAAAATAGCTCCCTCAGAGTACTTACTGTCATCAAGCTAACATTATCACAATTTAAGTAGAACTTTCATTTCTGGCACTGTAGATTTCATCTGCTTCACCACATTTAACACATTTACGTGGATTCGTATTGTTCGGGAGTTAATAATTCCTTTTCTTTGAAATCTCCGATATGCTGCTCCCTGCGAACGTCGTGTTTTGTGCTGAAACTGTACCGCGTTTTGATTTGCTTTTTTACATTAACAGGAAGAATTTTTGGAGGCACTGGATTTGGTTCAAGAGAAGGTCCAGACTCTAGTGGCCAGAGATCCGAGATATGTCAATGGCCTTTTTTTAAAAAAAAAAAAAAACACATTACTGACACCAGGAGTTTAACCCTTGCTTTTGCTCCTTTGTGTGTCAAGTGGAGATAAGCAGCCAGTAAAGCACCTAGATAAGACTGAAAAACAGAGCACTCAGGTACTTCACTCAGTCAGTGCGATTCAGGAAGGCTGAGATAAAAATGAAGGGCATCAGTTGTGTGTACTTGTTTGTCCCAGAAACTTAAGGTAAGTTTTCGCTCCCTTACAGTCCTGTATGGTGGTTCTACAAGTGAACATCACGAAGGGGTTTCTTGTACGCTGTCATGTCCTGGCCATCTTAATGACGCCTCACTCCGTGTTCTCTGCCTTTGCCCCCCCCCCTTTGTTTTGCAGTTGATGTAAATGAAAAGGGCAAAAGACGTCATAACACCGGTTTTGTAGAACTCTGAGGTCAGAGCAAATTCTGGGAGGACCCATATCTCAGTTTCCAGCCCCTTCTTTGTTCTATGTGTTTAATTGCTCCCAAACTCTGCCGCATCATTTGGTTACTGTGTGCTGTTGTGCACCGGGTTTACACAGCACATACTGAGGACCTTTTCCGTTCCCTTTGTTTGGTAAAAGCAGTGCTTAAGGAAGGTAGCACTCCAGTCCATTATAAAACACTCAGCCAAAGGCCTCCTTCCCATTTTCTTTTATTTCTTCTTTGCTGGCATGTTTTGAGGATCCTTATTATGTGCATATATGAATAAATATAATTATATTTGTCTAGAGTTCTCATTTTTAAGATCCTCTGACAGAGTGGACTGTAAGATAGGATTTTTATTGTGCGTCGCAGTACTCGACACAGCGCCTCTGTGACCAGCCAGGAGGACATGACCTACGGGTCAGTGCTGTGTCTGTGCCCAAAGGCTCTCAGGTTTGAATTTTCTCTGTGGCCGGTGGCTGCTCCTGCATCGTCCGTGGTTCCGCCGCTGACAAAACACTCGGATTCGGTGGTAACATCGGTCACGTGCGTTAGCTGCATCACAGGAACATCCATGCCTTGTATATGAAGGATGTGAATATTTTTCTGCACAGCCAACAGAAATGCATTGAATTGAGTGTCCTACACAAAGTACAGAGATGTAACCAGTAGAATTTCTAACCTGTTGGGCTGTTGGAAAGCAGCACTAAATTCTGCGAGCTCCGTAACGAGGCTTTTTGGATTCTGTTACACTACTTGTTTCCGTGTACTTTATTGTAACTGCTGTGATTCAAGTGACCTGCTGTGTTGGTATGGTGAAAGGGGGATATTTGTCTGCTTAAATTAAATAAATCCTTGTTCACTGGTGTGAAGATATTTGCATAACGTGTGTGACAGTAGGGTTTTGCGTTGCTTTCATCGGCAGCTCCTTTTCAGCGTGACCGGTTCCGCTCATGCCATCACCACCGACATGTTAGAAATGCCCTGCTTTACTGTTAATGTGACCCTTTCAGGTTTATGTGCTGGTCCTGAGATAAGGGTTGTGTTTTCAGGGTTAAGAAACAACAATTTGTGAGTTATTATAATCTTTTTGCAGATGTGTTGTTCTAATTGAGCAGTCAGTGCATGTTTATGATGGCTCTCTGGGGCCACCAACTGGTGAGAATTAAAAAGTGAAAGTGTGTTGCAGCTGCATGGCTTGCCAGACTGTTGGTGTGTGTAACTCTGCTACAGACCCCTGGAGCACAGCTTCAAGAACGCAGTAGAGGAAATTTGTCAAGCCTGTTCTGATTTTGAATATTTGTTGTGCAAGCGGCGAAAACGTGTCCAGTAGTGATCGATGATCATTTTGCTTGCGTTAGTGTCAGGACTCTGGCTGTTCCGTGTACGAAAGCAGTCCGAAGGACAGTCCGGTAAATTTCTTAAAATTTATGGACTATTTTATAATGCCAGCCAAACACAGAAGAGGTAGAAACAAGCGAAAGACAGAAAGGACAAACGTAGCATAATCTTGATACATCAGTGCAGGTGTAATATTCATTATTTTACTCATTTGCATACATCTCTGTTTTTCAGAAAGGGTTTTTTTTTTTTTTTTGGGAGAACAACCACTGACTACTTAATGGCTGCCGGTCACAGCTGAAGGTCATGGTGGGCACTTTGCTTGGGAGATTTACCTCAAAGATAGAAGAGCATACCACAGAAGCTGCTGTCCCCTTTTGTCATTGCAGATGATATCAGCAGAAACCCATCTGTCTACTTCCCCGATGTTGGGAAGAGCACTGATTTGTATCGTGTAATAGTATGATACATGTAGGTTTAAAATGACTGTTTTGGAGAGATATGTGAAGTAATAATTTTTTGGTATGGTAGACTTAATTTGTTCTGCATTTTCTGCCAGGTGTTCATTACATTTCAGCTGTGATGTTATTACATTCTCCACTATCTGCAGTACATAGTTGCAGCCATTAACTTCCTCCCTTTCTTCAGCAGAGGAAAACGCGTTCAACTAAGTAATGCGAGATCTGTATCTTCACGTGCAGATTTTTTGCTTCAAAGAACACATGCGCAGATAAGCCAGGCTGTGAATCATTATAGGCAGGGTTGGAGTAAAGCAGTTGGTCTCTCCAACATCACAGGGTCAGTTGTCTTGAGAAAATGTATGTTAGATGTGTTCACCCCATATGAATAGAAAACAAACAAGAGAGAAATGCATTGGAATGCATGATGCTTTGCACAGTTATGCGTATGGAAACAAAAAAAACTAATGAGAAGGAGGTTACCTTTGAGACTGTGTATGTGACGAGAACGACGGCGACGAGGATTATCATTGCTTTTGTTGGAATGCCTTGTTTTTTAGGGACTGGTCAGATGTTTTCAGCCCTCCCATAATCCCCCCCAGTGAGCAAATGAGAGGACAAGGCAAAGGTGGTGATGACGGGGACAACGTGAAAGGTACTGTCAGAGCAATCTGAGTGCTCATATTATCTGACAGTCCAGTGGAAAAAAAATCTGTTTCTTACACCCAAGGAAACAAATATCCAAATGTTTGCTGTGCCTTTTATTCTGTGAGATGATGGCACATCCAAGTCACTGACCTCAGCTCCTGGGCCATGCTTTTCCTAAAGTACCGTCGACATTGTTTAAGCGAGACCCCGTTGTCACCGCACGTGTCACACGGACTCGCTGCTGCACCACCTTTCATTTGGATGCTGGACTTTTGCTGCTTGCACGTAGAACTTTTCATTTTAAATACCCAGACATATTCATAAATGATCAGTAACAAAATGTTTGAATTTAATTTGTTTTTATTGTCCATGATAACAGGGCACACATCAAACTGTTCCTCAACAGGCGTCAGGTGTGAATATTGCAGTAAAAAGAACCACGGACACTGAACGGTTCAAAATGACGGGGTCCAAGATGGCTAAATGAATGTTAAGGAGTGTGGTTTGACAGTCTTGAGTTTTTGCTGAACTGATATAGCAATGGGCATGCAGACATTCAGATGACGCAGAGTAATTGAGATAACAAAAAAAGGCGTATATCCTTCCAAGTTGTCTGCAGCTGCAGTTCATGCTGGTATGCTCTAAAAGGAGCAAAGTAAGGTTCAGTAGCATGTCCTCTATCTTCAGCTGTGGGCCAGAATAGACATGTTAAAAGTTAGTTGACAGAAGGTGAGAAACTTTGGAAAAGTTTAAAGCAACAGACAAGTGTTGAGTAATGTAAAGTTACCAAACTTAACTTTGACTTGTATGTGGCCCCTGTGTCTTCTGCAGGAGGTGAAGTGGCACCCAACAGAGCAGATGGGGAAGATGAGTTCCTCACTTTGCTGTATGACCCCTGTCTCAACTGCTACTTTGATCCCGAGACAGGAAAGTATTATGAGTTGGCTTAAATCAGGTAGTTCTCAAAAGTAATATGACTCACATTTTAAATGTTTTGCAGACTTTCCACTGCTATAAGTAGAAATATCTGCCTGCCTCGTACTTATCATTGGAGTATTCATTAAATCCTTCTGTTTATTACGTCTTTCTTCTGTACGGACTTTTTACATTCAATCTATGCTTGTATTGTCCTTTATTATTATTTCCTGAAAATGTCTTCCCCCCTTTTCTGTGCACCGTGGACTTAAGGATCTGCATTTCACACTCCCTTAGATAGTGGTGTTAGACAATAAACGATTCTTGGTTTTTATTTTTGCTTCATTGGTACGTTTTTATATTTTGAAAGTTTGTATCTCTTGAAAAGTGAACACAGCCTGTATTCATGTAGACAGCCAACATATATGTCCATAATGTGCATTCGTAGAAAAGGGGAGTGTGAGACCAGATGTTAAATTCAGTGCTCATCATTTTAATTTAATTGTTAATAGCTAACCCTAACAAAAGTTAAAAAATATTTTGAAATTTTACAGTTTTTTTTATTATAGTTTTACTTGAGTTGTAAGACCACAGACATCAACCAGAATGAGTTGTGTCTTTGAGGTTTTCATTATCTTTTACCCATTGTAAATTAGTTAAGTGTGGCTTTGGAATTATGAACAGTCTTATGTTCCAAATTGTGTTTGTAAAGTGAGGAGCCAGCATAATTATAATTTTATATATATTTTGCAGGTTTACTGTTCATATTATATACATTGCCAGTTGAGTTTGAAAAGATTTTTGGAAGAGCCACGTATTTTAATTGATGTACTTGCTGGAGGTCAAATAAAAACTGTATATTATCTAGTAGTTCAAAAGCAGTGAGAACATTTTCACTCGACGGCTGTCATATTCCCCCTTTGCACTACCTCTGCCTCTGCAATAGTCGCACCGCTCAGCAAGGCCCGGCATCAACGGATTCAGCGGGCTCACCAACAGAGTAGTCGCATCTCCCCGTCATACTGATGAACTGAAGTGTTTCTGAAGTGTTATTAACATACTGTACTTTAAAAAATTAAAAAAGTGCTCAGTTTCTGCTTCTTGGTTGGATGAAGGGGGTCGTGAGGTGTGCCTGATGATGGGGGGAGCAACATGATGAGCAATAACAAGATCTTGGCTCATTAGGGGGCAACCATGGTCAAATTCATTTGCCACAAAACCGATAGGTGCCGTTAAGAGTATAGAAGTAGAAGTACAGGTATAACCCAAAATCAGAACTCTCTCTCTCTCTCTCTCTCTCTCTCTCTCTATATATATATATATATATATATATATATATACACACACACACACACACACACACACACACACACACACACACACACACACACACAGAATCAGAAAATAGCTGGTGTGTGTGTAGGAATATCAAATAATAAATGATCAACATCAAACCTGGAGAAAGACATCTCCTCTGTACCAGCACCATCATTATGAAAGCGTGAACCAAGGGTAACTTGCACGTTATAGTTGGAAGGAAATGATGGAAATCCTAACAAAGCAGATTATGCGGATTGGAGAGGCGTGTTACTGATAGGTATCCTGATCACCTCTTCCCTGAGGACTAAAGATACCACAGCTGGGGTTTTCTGCAACGTCCAACTCCCGGTCTTCCTTGGCTGAGATTTCCCCGGCTTCCCAACCCTGGTGTACGCACTGAACCGCAGAACCCGCGCTGGGATCACCCATATCTTGGAGGGACGTCGCTAACGCAGGAAACTCTCAGGTCAAGGCCAGCTGGGATGCAGATGAGCTGCAGATCCTTGTGGTTGATGATTTGGTCCGTCAGGGGAGGCAGAGCCAGTACGGGACGGCACAGTGGGATAGCCCCACTCTCACACGTTTGTGCCACCACATCCTGAAGGTAGGTGACTGGCCGGCGACTAAGGTAAGTCATCCGCTTTTGTTTTTTTAGGTCACAAAATGGGTTGTTACATTAAGTAGGAAGTCAAAATTCGGTTGCTGTCTGTTACTGGATCCACCACAGTATCATTGCATTGTATTGCAGTTAGCACACAAACACATTCTAGGCAGCCAGTTGGAGAGGACAAAAATCTGGGTTCAGATTATGTCACAGACTGACTGGGTCTTTGGGGAGGTGTGCAGAAGGTTTGCTCATCATGCCTTATGTGTCATATCACAGCCCCTTGGCTCTCAGTTAAAAGTCCAATTGTACCCATCATTAAAATGCCATTCGAACAGATTGGCAGGACATAGTAACGCTCCTACTGAAGGTGGTCTGGGGACACGAATGCATCCTGGTCGTGCTGGATGATGCTATATGACATTGAGTTTATGCCCCTGAAATGAATCACCACCACGGCCATCGCCCATGAGTTGCTCCTCTTGCATGCTTGAGTGAGGATTCCCCGTGAGATACTCACTGAACAGGAGACTCCCTTCTTGTCTAAAATCTTAATGGATCTTTGTAAATTATAATGGTGAAAAGGTTGTGAACCTGTTTGTCTCCATGTGGACAGTTTGGTAGAACATTTTAACCAAACCACGAAGCAACTGTTGCACAAGATGGGAAGAACTGGGATTGGCTCCTCCTGTATTTGATGTTTGTGATTTGAAGTGCTGCAGGCATCCCCAGGTTTTTTCAACTTTTGAGTTACTGCACTTTACCCCACTTGATTATGTCCCCGTATTGGAGTCGACAATGCGAAACAAGTTCCCTGCTCGATGGCAACGTCCCTGCACCATCACCGAGTGCATGGACCACGTGATCTATAAAGCCAACCTTTCACAATTCTGTTGTGCCCCTATCTCAAACCAAGAGCACCCATTACCAACTACACACTGACCTGTGTTTTTCTCCTGCCTTCTCTTTTAATAGCACTTTTCCTCAACATGGGTGGTGTCAGCTTTTCTATGGCTATAGGCTTCTTCCCACTTAGAAATCAAACAGAGTTAATATAAAGTCGCGTCTCTTACAAGCTGACATTTGCAGATCTGTAAAGGGTCCTGTTCGGAGCTGGCTGTATGGCCAGAGCAATATTTTTTGCTGCCAAGTGCATATTTTGCACAGTTCATCAATCATATCAATTTAATAACACTAAAAGCATGTTTATGTGCAATGCTCATTCACAGAAATTTCATGTCTTTCATAGCACATTAGGGATGTCAGAAGCAACCAGTCACAATTGCAATATTTTCTCAAATCACAGCAGTGTCCTATGTAGCAGCCATATTGTTCAGTTGTTTGCAACACAAATTGTCCAAATAAAACTATATTTCATCAGAGTCCCATGGAGGAAACACTTAGTAATGTGTTTGCAAGGCTTCTTCATGCATTACCAAAACAAAAATCAATCAACAGGTTAGTATGCATTTCACACAAGACAACTAAACAGTATTAGGATAGCAGAAAATAAGTTGCTCATGAATATATGATGCCATCCACTGGAATAAGAACTTGGGGTTCAGAGACATACAGGTTAATGCAAATGTTTACAACAAATCTCCGCATGTATCACACTGCCCATGAAGCCAGCAGAACTGAAAGAAAAAGATCAGTTGTTCCCACAGTGGATGTAAATAAAAACTTTAACAGACTTAAATGGTGCCAAAAAGATCAGGAACACCCTTACAGGACAATCAGACAGCAGAAATGCTCCAAAGGAACTGAAAAAGTAGGTTTCTAGCTGTTGGTCCACACCTGGGAGACCATGCCACAGCTTCTGCTCTGAGGGGAGTCTTGGCGCTGCTGAACCTGGCTCTGGTCTTGTGGTCCTCCTGGGTGGGATGGGGGGTGGGGGGTCAGGAAAACAGATCCAAAAAAAGCTCCAAACACTGAAATAAACCACGGTTCCACTCACATTAATCATGTAGCAACTGTCGGGCTGCTCTGTTGTCAAAGTCTTGTGGCCACAGGTGCCGAACAACACTTTTCCGGTGACCTGTGGTGTAAAAAATATACCCAGTAAACACTGGTCCATCGCAGTGCCGTTACTGGGTCTCTTTGCCAGTTCCTAAATTACTTTTAACATTTAAGTCCTCATGATAGTTGCTCATGTGTGCACAGTGGAATGATTGATTGTGTAAGGAAGACATAAGACCTAATTTTCTTCAGTGGCTGCTGCAGATGCTGCAAAGTTTTCCTCACTTGCAAGCTTTTTTGGCTGCTTCTCACAACCCAGTTTTTCAGCTTCTTTGTGAAGCAACGCATCCAAAATGCCATCCTTTTTTCAAATATTCCATGAGGTCCCTTTCACTGGTGTGGCGTGACACCCCTGGTGGGCGCGGGATGTAGGGACAGTACCTGACAGGATCACGCCCTGACTAAAGGTACAACGGATGTTACAAACTTGCAGTCGACTATGGCACCCTGGAAATCGCATCCAGGGAAATAAGGCCCACTGAGGTGAATGGTTCCCCACAGTCCTTACATAGAGTCAGGGATACGGTTCCCAAACAAAACATCATTTTATTTAAAATGAATAACATTAAAAAAAACCAATCATAAAAAACAAATTGTAACAAAACCCTCAATGCACAACCATTCAGGGCATCCGTGATCACCAAGGTCAGTAACAGGGAAGCCACCTGAGCAGATAGTTTCCACCACCACATGCAATTACACCACCCGTGACTTCGCTCCACAGCTACTAGGACAGAAACCAACACAATCCACAGTACAACGCACCTTTGCTCACAAAGGCCCCTCACACTACTGCTAAACACTGCAGCACAACAGATGGATAAACATACAAGGATGAAATAAAAACAATGACACTCCCAGCTGACATAAAAAGGTAAAACTAAAACCTGGAAACTAGGACCAACAGGAGAGGCACTTTAACCCTGAGGCTCCAAGTTGCTCCGACCAACCCAAACACCACCTTGCTTTATTGTGTTTTCTGCCCATAATTACTGAGTATTTGCGTTGTGAGGCAACTCTTACATGCTGTGTGGTTCCTGTTTTGAGAAGGTCTGTTAATATTAAGTCTCCTGAAGCTCTAAAAGAAGTTGAATATGACTGTGCAGGTCCAAACCTACCACCTTATACTCAGAAAGGTCCACTCTCATACGTGCTGTGTGCTTCTCATTTTCAGGGGGTTGTGGAAGAAAAAAAAATTATTTCCCAGACCCATGACTGATAACCAAAGTTCTTTCACCTTTATTTCTTTATATCAGCCTACAGGAGAGCCCCTCGCTCAGAAAGGAGTCTGCTCGATTAGCCTCGGACACTCATCTTTTATCCACATACGTTTGTGCAAATTCTCAAATACATTCATGCATATTCATGCATGTCAATTTGGCCTTCACCATTTCATTTGCTCATTCTACCATTCCTCCACACTGAGGATGATAAGCACAATAATGTCTCCAATCACACTGCAGCCATTCGGATAAATTGTGGCTCAGATTGTTGAGAAAGTGTGCCCCACTGTTGCTAGTTATCCGGGCTGGGATCCCCTACTGCAGAATGATATCCTTCAGAAGATGTCTGGCTACAGAACACGTGTCTGCACGCTTACATGGAAATGCCTCAACCCATCTGGAAAAAGTGTTGACAATGTCTAGGCAGTACTTATAACCTCTAACAGGTGTCAATATAATGAAATCCATTTGTAAGTGTTCAAATGGGCCTTCAGAGATTGGAATACTCAAGTCACTTACAGTGTGGGCTTTCCCTATGTTATGCTTGAGACAAATAAAACATTCCTGATGGAAGACCAAAACATAGGTGGATAACCCAGGGGCCATCCATCTCTGGGACACTGGTGTCACCTTTGCACCCCTCGAAGCATGGTCTAGACCATGGACTGCTTGAGCTGTGCCTGGGAGCCTGGGAAGGCAATGCGGGGCAGATAGGATTCATTAGAAAGTTTAGAGCGATACATTCCTTTAGAGTCAACATAGGCATTCTATTTCAGCCAGCAATGCTTCTCCTTTGCATCCACCCCGGTTGATGCAAGTGAAGGTCATTTCCAGCATCCATAACTTGTTGACTGGTCATTATGGAAACCACTGGAGAATTATCATACAGAGCAGCCTGCTTAGCCCAGTGATCAGCATATGCATTTCCTTTACTCACAGGGTCTCCTCTACCCGTGTGAGCTTGACACTTCACCACAGCCACATTCTTAGGCAACAACAAAGCCTCCAACAATGCTTTCACCAGTTCCTGGTGCTGGATTGGTTTTCCTATGCCAGTAAGGAAACCTCTCTGTTTCCATAAGGTCTCATGATCATGACAAACTCCAAAGGTATAGGGGGAATTTGCATATATATATAGTTACTGTGTCATCCTCCCCTATCTGACAAGCTCTAGTCAATGCATATAGTTCAGCAGTTTGCGCTGACCAGCCACTAGACAACCTTGCTCTTTCTACAAGTTCTCCATCTGCTTTTACAACTGCATATGAAGTGGATAGACTCCCATCTGCTAACCTGAGGGAACATCCATCTATGAACAATTCCCTTCCCTCGCTCAGGTGCACATCAGACAAATCAGGTCTTGGGCTACACACCTCTTCCAAGACTTCTAAGCGACTATGTGGTGTTCCATCTGATTCAACCGGCAACAGAGTAGCTGGGTTCAAGATGCTGCACCTTTCCAGGGTGACATTTGCAAGTGTAAGAAGCACACTCTGATAATGCGTAAGCAATGCTGGGGTTAGTTGCAATGTCCGTGCCTGAGCCAGTATGGCAAGTACAGAATGAGGAACCTGGATAAACAGAGGATGCATCTGTACAAGATCTAAACATGACAGTACTGCCTCAGTTGCTGCTGCCACGGCCTGAAGACAGGCAGGCAGGGCTATAGCCACAGGTTCTAGTTGTTTGGAATAATAGGCAACTGACCTCTGCTTTCCTCCATGCACCTGAGTCAACACAGCAGTCATGGAATCCCATCTCTCATTTACAAACAGTACAAAAGGTTTCTGATAGTTGGGAATTCCTGAAACAGGTGCAGCAGTTAAGGCCAATTTCAAGTCAGTCAAAGCTTTCTCTCCGTCTTCAGTTCAGGTCAATTTGCCAGTAAGGACCAGCCCTTTTCCATGTGTCATGTCTTGCAATGGTTGAGCTCCCTGTGCAAAATCTTGGATCCATGGGTGACAATAACCAATCATGCCCAATACGGACAACATTTGAACTTTAGTTTCTGGTTTTGGCATGTCCAATATAGACTGAACTCGTTTGGTCTCCAGGGATCTACCCTCCGGGGTTAAAATATGTCCAAGGTAGTGCACTTCTTGTTTCACTAACTGCAGCTTGGTCTTTGAGGCCTTGTGCCCATTTTCAGCTAAAAAGAAAAGTAATGCCCTTTGCATCTTTTTCACAATGCATCATGGTTTCAGAATACAGCAAAAAATCATCCACATATTGTACCAAAATGCTTCCACATGGCGGCACAAACCATTTCGGGTTTTTAGACACTTTTTGCCCACACACACTGGGTGCCTCGGTGTAGTTCTGTGGCATTACAATCCAGGTCCACCGCTTTGCTCGAAACGTAGAGGCAAACCAGTACTGGGAATCTGGATGCACTGGAATCTTTTACCCATGGACCTAAGTCCTTCCACTCACTCTGTTCAATCTTACCCAGCGACACATGCTGGATGGAACCTCCCTCATACCACTGTCACTGTTCTGGGTTCAAACTCACAGAGGTGGCTGCCCTGGTGTCAGAAAGGTAAAGATTGTTCAGTGTTACAGTCTCTTCTGCCGTGGCTCCATATAGGAACCTCTTCTGCTGGAACTCGTCCTCCTCGGTTGTGTAATTGAAGAACTGTGTAATTGCTGTGCAGTAGTGTTGTGTAGGCTGCTGTAGATCTGTAGACGCTCTATGGCGCAGCAAGGTGTTCATCGCACATCCATGCAGCATATGTTGTCACTTCTGCTGCCACAAACAGGCCTAGGGCAATGGAGGTAATGTCGGTTCCTTCACCTGAAAGACAAACTGTAACACCCAACTTTCTCATCAGGTCATGCCCTAGCATGCCCTCTCTCAAGTGAGATTGGCATATTCTGATGATCCACCAGAAAGGGGTGCAGTTTCTGAGAGCAACTGAGTCAATCCTGCTGGTCCAATGATTTGCACTTGGTTTCCACTTTTGGGGACCCCTGGGACCTCCGTCGTCCTCAGCAATAATCTGGCTGTATAGATTCATAATTGGGTCATGTTCAGGTTGCCAGGTTAGGGGAGCAACCTGACTCTCTACGCTGCCTGTCCCCACCTCATCCTAGGCCTGATGAGGGGCTGGAGAACCAGCCAGTTTTGGGCAGGCTGGCTGCTGCCTCTGTCTTGGATTGTTGTTCAGACAGTCTTTCCTCCAGTGACTTGTTTGGCCACACGTGAGGCAAGTGTCTCTGCCGATTTCTCTTCCTCGGCCCTGGTCCTGACCTCTTTCTCGTTCTGATCCATCTTCTTTGAAATAGAACAGCTCAGCTGTCATCAGTGTCACTGTAATGACTGCGTTTTTGACCTAGGGTGGCCAAACTGAAAAACAGGAGGTTTAAAACCACCTGAATATCATTCTAGGGGTTGAGAGCTTCACTTTGGTGCATGGCACAACCTTCTCAGACCTCCCTAAGTTTTTCAGTGAAAGGTATATTGTGTGCTATTTTCAGGTTTGACTGTAAGTAAAAACTGTGACTGTATTTTACATCTAGTTTTGGCTAAAATCTGCAGAAACTGTGCGAAGGTGTTAGTCCAACATGAATCAAGAACCCTGTTGCTGGATTCATGCTGAGCTGGGGGCAGAACCAGATGCAACCCTCTTCTTGTTAGGTGTACCCAACGAAGTCCCCTGTGGGCGTGCGTGGGTTTTACCCTGAATGCCGATACGTACCTGGAATGTTACTGTATGGGTCTGCAAAGTAGAAAAAGGGAGGAAGATGAGCTTTATGCCTGGATCAATGCTAGACACCAAGAGAGCTCCCCCTTGTGAAACAGAGCAGCTGTCCCTGATTGGGCGAGACACTGCCACAAACCAGGAGAAATGGTTTACAGAGCAACAGGCCAGCTTTGGAAAGAGAAGCAGAAGAGATGAAACTATAGTTATACCATATGTAACTGCATAATAAAAAGATTGACAAGACAAAGACCCAGTAATAAAGGAAAATGCAAAAGAAACTTTTACTGCTGTTGTAGGTGCAAACAATACAATGTGGTTAATATACAATTAATTAAATTTTTTTTAACTTTTACTCAAATCCAAGGGCTTTGAAGTTTTACAGTTATTACGCTGATGTTTTAAGTCTGTTTAAAGTGCCACTCTTCATTTGTACTCATGTTGCATCTCCTCTAGGCCTGACACTGTTCTTTGGGCTCCACCTCCTGGTCTGGGTGTCTAAAGTCTTCCAGGACTGGCCAGCAAACCTTTGCAGGACCGCTTCCTGCCTGGAAGGTCTGTGGTATGGTATGGAAACTCTGCACTGGCTAAAAGACAAGAGGGTAGGGAATGAGTAATGAAGAAAGACAGAAATACAGAAGGTGCTTATCATAACATTTTTTTGTAAAGTTCACTGACCTTGTGGAAACACAGCCTGTACAGATGCAGTTCCAAAGGACAGTTCAGCAGGTGATCATGCTCTTCCAACCAGACCCACTTTCCATCACTCACTTTCAACCCACTCTAGTTGAGTGAGACCTTCCACACACTTCTGGGGGAAAAGCAGCTCTGGTCCCTTTGGAAGGAACACATGACAGCCAGCTGGTGAAACAGAAGCTGATAAAGAAAATCGATTGATGAATTCATCGATCATACATCATCTATTACAGCACATTTGTTGAAACAACTTGTCACAAAAAAGTTTTACTGCAAATTTTCCAATATAGCTCCACATAATTCCTTATGAAACGTATATACAGAGAAAAATTAGTTGCTGTGGCCATTAAAGAAATGTGTTCCAGGTTTTAAAAATCTATTTTGTGGCACTAGGACAAAACATTTTTCACCAGGATCTTGACAAGTTGACAGGACATGGGGTACATTTTACTTTTTTATAAGGTTGTCAAATGTAATGTTAAACAGGGAGAAACTTAACAAATTCACTGGAAAGCAGGTGCGAGCCCTCGAGTGGACTCCAAGCCCCGATGGACAATATACCAACTGCATGCCTAAACGCATAACCAGTCTAATACTTTCAAATCCTGAAACAGATTCTATCTCAAGTGTTCAGTGAATGAGATTCATTTACTGAAATAGATGATAACATTTATATTTATTTCTTTAACAGAAACTTTTCATCACAGTAAGTACAGTGATTATTAACAGTACATTAGTCTTCACAGTCATTCACATATTTATATAAGAGAGCAATGTAACACATTGACTCACACAACAAGTTACTGTGGGCAACTGAAGAGCTGATAAATAAATACTTAGCAGTGTTGATGAGCAACAAGGTGCAACTCTGGAAGATCCACCTCTGTCTGAACTGAGTCTGAGACAATGATTCATACATTGCATTACAGACAGTGGAACATTAATAAAGCAATTTTATTAGAAGTTGTAAAACCTGTAAAAGTGTACAAAGAGATTTGGTCAATTTTGCCTTTGATGACCGGGAGCTGGGAGGGTGGGCAGAGGGGTAGTAGGTCTCCCAATGGAGTTGTTGCCCACAACCAGCCTCCTGAGCTGTGGCAGATGGCTCAAATACTCTGGTAAACTGTGAAGATTGTTGCTATTAATCATCAGTTCCTTGAGACCGACGAGAGAATGTGAGGAAGAAGAGTTGTTGAAAAAAATGTCAACTGAGGAAAAAGGTACAGTCTACATTTGCTGAATTGTATTAAAGCAAATAAACTATCTGCCACAGATGTAATGAAAAAGCATATTTTACACTAATGTTTTCATGATTGGAAAGCATTATTTTAAAAATTATTTATAAATTGTCATACATTAATCTATAAACAATATATGTTTAATAGTTACAAATTAAACAAAAAATAAGAACTAAAAAATGTTTAAACTGTCCTGCTTACTTAGGTCTGGCAGCTCCCTTAGCCTGTTGTGGGATAGCTCAAGTTTCTGTAGTCTCAGAAGGGTCCCAGTCTCCACAGGAATGCTTTCCAGGAGGTTATAGGAGACATCCAGGGCCTGCAGGATCTCCAGCTGACCAAGACTAGATAGGAGAGAGCAGAGCTGGTTCCTCATGGCAGAGAAGTAGGTGAGGGATCACAGACTGCCAAAGTAGGGGGGGGGGGCAATTATGGGAAAGGACAGTAGGCACAGTGGCAAGGAGGTGAAGCGGTTGAATGAGAGGTCCAGGTGGGTGAGCTGAGTCAGAGATGAGACAGATGGAGGCAAGGAAGAGACAAGGCCTGGAAGAGGATTTCCCTGACCATCTTGGAAGCAGCGGCCTTAAAAGAAGACAACGTTTAAAGAAGAACAAATGAAGACCAGAGCTGAGAAATGTGATGTGAATGAAAACTGTGCCGTGGTTAATCAGGTTTAAAGAACAAATGAGAAGAAATAAAGATTAGAAGAAAATGATGACCAATTAGACAAATTAAAACATGAAACAAGGCCTGTGTAAAGTAATAGGAAACATCAAAGAGCACCAAATTTGCACAATTTAAACAATATCCTATTAAATTAGTTCTTGTGTCTCAAGTTATATCTCTTTACAGCCAATTAGGAATGCACAATGGGAAGTCAGTTAAAAATATTTGTAATTGTAATTTATACTTTTTTAAACTGGGCCATATTAAAAACCTGCAGGTACTCATCCGTTTGCTTTAAAAGTGTATTCAAGAAAACAAAACTGAGTTATCGATTCCTATACTTAAAAACCAGCTACCAATAATTACATAATGTTAAAACTAGAGATATATTTTTATTAGGTGTATTAGGGGCTCTTTCCTCCCATTCGATAAACATTCAACTTTAACGATTCAACATCACTCTGCACATGTTAAGACCGCAGAGGTCAATTTATTGAAACATGTAAGGAGGTCAGTCTATGCATTAGTGCTTGAGTACCTCTGATGGCCAGTAAGCACAACTGTGAGAGGTGACCCAGGACATAACATCACACTGTCCACTTGCAAGCTTCCCAACTAGCTGCGTCTCCCTTCCTTCCTCGGTACCTTAAACATCGTCCCTTAAACCTACTTGCTTCCCGTGGACTAGAATAGCAAGCGCTGCTTTGTTTCTTGCTTTTTCTTCGGTTCTCTCAATGTCACGACATGGCTCGGTCGGAGGCCTTTTAAAAGATAATGCGGTTTTAATCACGAGAACCAACCTCATAACAATCATAAGCAAATGTTCTAGGATAATATGGTAGCATACCATGGTACTTAAAGGCCTCCTTAGGGTTAGTGTTAACCCTGGTGGTGGGTGCCAGTATTGCATGGACACAGTTAAAGTGTGCAGCCGTGGAAGAGACAACCTTACGAAGGGGATCTGCACGGTTCCCTGCGAGGTTAACAAGTGTCAGAGCAGCGCCTGAAGGAGTGATCCTTCCACTAACAACACCTGCTGCTGCCGTGTGTTGGAAAAGGCTGTGTAATCTGTGCTCTTCTGGTCTCCACGTAAGCTCACCTACGCTCGCTACAATAGCACGGCATTTCTGTAGCAATAAAAAACTTAGTTACTTAGTTAATTTAGTTACACTGAGGTAAATGCAGACAGAAATGAAAAGCACTCTTAAAACTAAACCAGAAATGGTGTTGCAGTCAAACTGACACATCCAATTATAAACAGTTAAGGTGAAAATAAAATCATGAATAATATTAGGAAAGCAAAGCCAATGAAAGCTCATGGTGAAGCAACCCTAACACATTCACATATGTCAAATTACGTGCATTTTATTTGTTGGGGGCAAAAATCAGAGACTAAATGTATTTTTTAAAAAACTTCTCAGCTGCCAGTAGTGCTCGCTCTTCTTTTTCTAATGCAAGGAGCTGTAACTTTTAAAGTGTTCAAAATTCAACTCGCTTTGAAACACTGAGCAATATTATTTAATAACAGTACAAGATTCCCAATTGGAGATTCACCAGTTAGCAGTGGATTATTTTATGTCCAGGCAGTCACACGTGTTAAACGGCAAAAATACAGTCCAACTGCACCAGTAATGGGCGCAAGTCGAATGATTTCAGTAAATAATCACAGTCAGAAACTCTTAAATTGTTACATTTTATAACTTCATAATGTTATATCAGCTTAAAAAATAATAAGAATTTCTTGTAAATTCAGTAATTAATCTTTCATATAACAGAGCTGGAACTGCATCTTTTAAAAATAAGACACTAGGTCAGGAAGGTGACGCACAAAGCTCAGGCTGGGAACTACAATATCAAATTTCCGGCGTTTAATGTGACAGTCCCCCAGAAACAACAATACATTTGTTTTAGAAAAATTTTGGTGTGATCTTCCTTGCTCAAAGGATTTATTACTTGCGTTTTTGTTTTTTTTTTGACAACAAGAAAAAAGATTGTATTTACTGTATAAACATGTTTATATTCTAGCCAAAACAAATGTAAGGTCAGTAGTAAAAACATTTCTTTCTTCTATTTGTGCAAGGAATGGCCATCTAGCTGATGAAGTGCATCTGCAATATAAGCACCAAAGTTATATTATGGGCAGTGATGCTAAAACAGATGTGTGAGGGAATGAAGTGATCAGAATGTTACATGTTTGTCTTAAGATGGAGTCTTCTCTAGTAACAATAAGGAGCATAATAAATAACAATGACTTGAGTAAAATATGTTTGCCTCCTGATGAAGGGGAAGCGAAATTTATGTGTTGGTTAAAAGTCTGTGAACCAACATTTATATTTACGCAACTCCACATGGAAAATTCAGAAAGGTTCCAATGATCTTATTTCAACCCTTATAATTAAATGGAGTTCTTCGCCTTGTACCTGCACGTGTCTGCCTCTTTTCTACAGCGTGACAAAGTACCTTCAGCTAGGCAAGCCAATCTTTGAGTTGCAGCCTTTCTTTGTGCCTCCTGTAGGCAGAACCATTTGCCCCACCACGCATAGCAGAACTGACAGCTGTTTCCCTGTCCTCTGTATAACAGAGAAGATCTAAAAGAGGAAGGTCTTTCACCTGTTGGCCTGGAGCTGGTATGCATTCCTCATTTTGTCAATCACTGCCAAGGAAGCTGATGAACTACCTGCTGGGATGTTTGTGTATGGCAGCCCCTGGAAATACCTCACTTTCCTAAACTTGAAGTATCTCATTGTTAGGTTTCACAGTTCATAAAATGTACAAGAGACAGTAAATTCAATAAGTTAAATTTCTTTTCACATCATTTTTGTACTTGTTGAATGATGTGGTATAAAAGATCCACACTGTAATTCCCTTTTTAAGAGAGTAATGAAATTTTTTTTATTATTTTTTCATTTGAGTGCAAGTCCAATGATCCCCACTGGTGTGATTTTGTGCATTCTACTAAACAACTACAAAATCTAATGAACACCATTTCAGAAATTTTGCCGATAGATATGGATCTATGTTTTGTCTTGATCCTACAAGATGTAGGTGTGTTAATCATTGAGTAACATTTTGAAATCTCTCCTGTAACTATAGTGTTAACAATGGTCTTCTCCCTAAAAAAAACACCCTTTGTAAGGTTCCTGAAAATCATTTATAAGGGCAATTCTCAAATCAAAGATGTAATCATCATGAATGTCTGTTACGCCCCCACTACTGGCTCCTGTCTAGGGTGGTGGAGTGGGAGCATAAACAACAAGCAGCCCACACAAAAATNATGTCTGTTACGCCCCCACTACTGGCTCCTGTCTAGGGTGGTGGAGTGGGAGCATAAACAACAAGCAGCCCACACAAAAATAGTGAAATGGGTGGTTTATAATTTGTTCAGTGTTTGATACAAGGCACACGTGATACAAGATACAAGATACAAGTAAATACAAACCAAGGTGCTAACCAGGATAGAGAACTTGGACGGTGCCTAAGCAAAGAAAGAAACA
>UFQX01000034.1:0-15690 GCA_900497675.1 Arapaima gigas
CAGCTTTGGGGGGGTCACAGTGCTTCTTATCAAGGGGAAAGCCCGCCCCCAGGTCATCGGTTGTCCCATTCCAATAGGTTGATTGATGATTGACAGATGGAGCAAACCACCTGTGACACAGAACAGAAGAAACAGGGGGAAAAACAGAAAAACAACCGCCAAACAACCGGAGCAACACAGACACGTAACACACACCATGGCATAAAAGATCATGCTGGCGACTAAAGTCTGGTAGAACATGTGGAGGATATTGTAGCACATATTAAAGTCGTGTAAGAATCTACAGTCTGCTCTGTCCTTTTGTATACAGCACATTCATGTTGTGAGCCCAGTCCAGCTTGTTGTTTATGTGGACCCCCATGTTCTTACAGGAGTGAAGTACCTCCATGTCTGCATCCTTGAAAGTATCAGGGCACAACGGCTCTTTAACATGTCAACATCAGCCACCTTCTCCTTTGTTTTGTTGATAGTGAGCTGGAGGTGGTTTGACTTACACCATGAAATTAAGTCCTCAATCAGACCCCTGAACTTCATCTCATCACATTTCTCTGTTCACTCGATTACTGCAGAGGCATCGGAGAACTTCTGTAGAAGACATTGTGTAGACCTGTATTTGAAGGCAGAGGTATAAAGGCTGGACAGGAATGGATGGTGACGGTACCATTCCTTTTGGTGTGTCTGTGTTGGTCACTGCTGTGTCAGAGACACAGTCCCAAACTGTGGTCTGTCTGTTAGATAATGCGCAGTCCAGGACACCATCTACAGTCATTCTGATGAGCTTGCCCATCAAGTAGAGTCACTGGATGGTGCTGAAGGCACTGAAGAAATCAAAAACAAAACCCTCACTGTGCTGCTTGATTTCTCCAAGTGGGAATAAGCGTTGTGGAGTATGTAGATGATTGCATTGTTTCCACCAATTTGGGCCTGATAGGCAGGCTGCAGGGGGTCCAGGTGGTCTCTAATAACAGTTGTGACATAGTCAAACATCAGCCTTTCAAGGGTCTTCATGACATGTGATGTGAAAGCCACTAATTTATCATTGTTCAGTTCACAGGTGGCTTTTTTCTTGGGGTCAGGGATGAAGCAGGTTGTTTACCACAGTACAAACTCAATGACAGGTTGAAAAGGTATCTGAGGACAACAGAAAGCTGGTTGGCTTGTGCTTTGAGCACCAGGAGGCTGCTTTCATCAGGACACACTGTCTTGCCATCAGGAAGGGGGAAAGGGAGTTGGGGTGGATATGACTGAATTGAATCTGTTGGAAGAACTGATTCAGCTCATTCATCTGGGCCGCAGTTCCTTCTGATGCCTCCTTTTATGGACTGCTTGTAGCCCATTGTCTTCCCCACACATTTTCATGCTTTTATCAGGTTGTTATGCTGTCCATTCATCTATCCACTGCTTGTCCAGTGCAGTGCTGCTATGGTCTACAGCCTATCTTATAAATGCAGTCTGTGACTATGCATAATAGTAGCAACAACAACAACAACAACAACAACAACAATAATAATAATAATAATAATAATAAAACCAATATGAACTTTCACGGGCTGTCGTGTGGTTTGTGTTGGATAGCCCTAGTTGTTAGCCCTATGCTTATGGTAAATGAGGATTCCTTTCTTGCGAAGAGTATAGTCTTTTCCTGATTTTGTGATGGGTAATTCAGCTCAATAGCCTCATTATTGTAATGGCTGGTTGGCGCCACACATTTCTCAAAAAACCAGAGAACTACTGCAATGAATGAGTCTCCAGTGGTTAAGCTATTCATTTAAATATGAGGAGGTGTTTGAGTCATCAGCTGCTAATGAATAAGGGGTGTGACACCACAGCCAGCAGTTTTTCCTGTCATAGTTTTCTGTGGTGCTGGATGTCACAAGCAGAGAGATAAGGAAGAACAATAAAGCTGTGGCTGAGGCTCCAGAGAAAATATCTATGACTGTGGATCAGGAGAAGTAAGAAGCAGGGTCAAGATAATGCTAACAGAACCCAAGCTGGGGTCTGATCAGCCCTGGTGGGATAATTGTGTCTGATGTTGAAAGACCTCAGTATCACCGATGATGTCTAGGTTTAACACAAAATGTGAAAAAAAAATGTACAAGAGCTATCTGTCGGTCTATCTATCTACCTAATTATCACTGAAAAATCTGTTGGTGGTGAAGGTGTTTCCAAGCAAAATGTGAAAATGGTTGATGAGGTTTATATTTTCTGATGGTATTATAGCTATGCAATATATAAAGCCAGGCAGTGTGACAAATACTGAAATGATATTCACATATTACTTGGTTTCATAAATACTGGGTGGAGAGTTAGTGGTGCGGGATTTTATCTGAACTGCATCCTAATAGTGCTGTTCGTAACCAGTTCTATACTCTGAACAGCATGAAACTGTTGCACCACTTGGAGGCCTCCTGACCTGTTGCTGGAATTCATTAGCTGCAGATAAGCAGAGAGGCATTTTAAAGAGCTAACATGCACATGGCCTTCATGTTCCACCAAGTACCTACAGCCTGATCTGGCTTAAAGTATCAGGATCCAACAGACCCTGCAATGCAGGGTCTACAGGAAAGGGTGAGGTAATTACATTTCACATCCCCATAGGTATCATCCTAAACCATTGTTATTGGTATGTGTGTTTTACATGGTAGGCCAATAAAACATTACTTCTGTAGTTGTGTGTCTTGGTTAGAAATGCTAGGGGAGATTTGTGGTTGTGGGGGGTATACTTTCTGCACTTTAGTTTTGTCTTGGAGTTCACTGAATGGTTTGCAATTCCTATTGTCAAGCTTGTTAAGCCCCCCCCCTGTGGGACACCTTTCACTGGAGATGATGATTGTTGGATGCTGGGAGAAACATACAATGTGGAGGGTTGTAAGTATATAAATACTTGATCTGTGATGGACAGGTAGTTGCAACAGGCAGGGGGTGGCCTAATGCTTCTCTTCTGAACTTCCAACCAAAATGTCAATAAGGTAAGATAAAATGAAAATCAAAATAAAGATTTGAAAGAGGTTTTACACTACCTTTTCTGTTCAAAAATATTTGATGTAAATGCCACATATTGATTTCACCGAATGTTAATCAAGTAAAACCAAGACTATCTGAGAGCTCCTTTGTTAAAAGAATGGCATCCACTTTCAAGAGAATTAAACAGCTTGGCACAATGCCGCAACTTTGCTGTGCTTAAGGAACATGCTGCACCCTACCTTGACATCTGTGGTGGAACAGTCTCAGTGGGATGTCAGGTAAGGGTTGCATACACCCTGTGACTTTCTTGCTTTCAGAGGTCACTGTCCCAGGCTGGATCCTGCAAACTCCCTCCCCAAGCATTTTGTAAGATCTGAATAGTTCCACCTGCTCGGACATTCACAGACACTGCTGGCTAATCTGGTCGGCTTACCCTGGGTAAGTGGCCATGATTCGTGCCTATGACGCATTCCATCAAGGTCTGGCAGCATGCCGGTGTGCTCTCTTCACTGACGTTTCAATGAACAGAGCTCACAGCTCCAGGAAGGTAAAGCCAGTTTCTTCATTACCACACCTTGTAATCTTTGGCAGCCATACTGTGGCTTGGCTGAATGGTGTGAGGATCTGAGGGACTAGCAGTTTGCATGCAATACCCAGAGTCTCAAAAGAATTTGGTTTTCCTTTCTAATCATGTCACAGACAATGCTGTCATAAAGATACTGCAGATACTGCATTTTCAAGTTCTTTTTCAGAGCTGCATAAACTATTAATAACATAAAGTAAGGTAATGGTAGACTATACTTGGACCTAGTGATAATAAAAATAAAAATAATAATAATAATAATAATAATAACCATTGCTATTTGTGAATGAAATCTTGGCAGTCTTGCTAATAGTTCCATAATATAACGTTGGACATTTTACACAGATTTTCTTCATAGAAAGGAAAACAAAGGTTAAGAATTTGTGTCATGCTGCAAGCATAGCTTGTTATTTCAAAAATGTTTGTTACTGCTGATGCTTGTTGTCACAGTTCTGTTCCTGTTTGATCTGCTCATCAGACTATGTTTCCTTATCGGGTGCACTTTTTGGTTAATCTAAAGCGGTTTTTTTCCTCACCTCTTCTAAGACACAGACCCCGTTAAAAATCTGATGAAAGCTGAAGCTCCCCGCAAGAAAAGTAAAAAATTGGAAACACTGCAAACAGTTTATTCCACTGAACACCGAATTTTGTCAAAGATAGTAAAAGCATGGTGGTATTTTCATTTTATTTTTACTTTTAATTATATATATCTTCCACCCCACAAACCCTCTGAAGCCCATCAACAGTCCCTGAATTAAGAACCACTGAACTAGAATGTAGGAAATCCTGAACCAGAGGGGAAAAGTGCAATCCCTGTACATCTTGAAATAAATGACTGTAGTTGCACAGAATGACTTTTTCCAAAAATTGGCATGTGCAAGGGGAATCCTGCAATACTGAACACTGGTTGCCATCAGAGACCTCTGACTAAAATAGCACATCATGCTGTTTTGCAGGCCACGCAGTTAGGTAATAGATAATCGGCGAGATCCATTAGCCACCCTCTGTCTTCACCATGCGGGTAATTAGCCACCTCAAAGCTGTCATTACCTAATGATAGGAACCCGTGGTGCGGCACTGAGGCACTTTATTTATTAGAGAAATCCAAGCTTTTGGGTTCACTCTTCAGGGGTGTTACTGAACAAGTGCAGATTTTTAAAAAAAGAAAAAAAAAGAAAGCATGATGACAACAACATGAGCATGCAAAAATCACAAGGACTTAAAGAAAACCCTAGAACCTTTGAGACTAATGACTAACATTACAAGTTTGGATACCTGGGTTTTTGGGGAACCAGGATGACTCCATTACCCACACAATGATGCTGGAAGACAATTCAGTTTTGTACACTTATAATTTTACCTGTCTGGAATTGCAGGTTTTTTTGCTAAATGTTTCAATAGAATTTGTTTTTGTTTATAATACATTAAGAATTTGTTCCACAATATATCTCACAACAATGTACACTTCCATTCGGTGCAGGGCTTTTTATGCACTTGTCATAGTGATATTCATCAGATGCAGTGTACCATGGTCACCATCTCCGCCCAGTTTCCTTCCAAATTATGGATGTCTTATTTTGATTCAGAGCACCTGCTTTCTGAACTTCCAGCTCCTATTCCTTGAAATTTTGGAGGCCTTTCAGACACCCAATAGCAGCCCTTCATGAAAGGACTCCCCTGTCTACACTGGGACCAGCTGGTATTCAAATGGGCTCATTCATCACAAAATAATTTTCATGTTCCCTTTTTCCTATCCTGTATGAAAATGCTGAGGGATGCTACACAATACTTTGGATTTTATTGGCACATTTAAGTGCAGCATATGCATGTACCTGTTATTCTTTTGTTGCTATGCTTGTTTTGCAGAATTTGAGCTTGTAGTGCACGTGCACAAAGCCTTGCAGAATACCACTTCATAGACTGCAGGAAACAGTAATCTTCAAACATTTTTTTTTCTGCAGAAAGTAAAATTTTGTGCCTGAAAGTCAGTTTCTGTTTGTCTTGAAAATGGCAATGCTTACATTTGCACATAAACCATTAACCTGTGTTGAGAATCATTTATCAGATTTGATCAACAGAATAAATGAGACAACTTGTACTGCCATTCTTCAGTTTTTCAGCCTTACTATTGACTTGAATTAATGTTGAAGTTTAGTTACTCAGTACACAAGGACAATCTGTTATCTGGACTTCAAATTCCAAGCTCCATTACACTGAAACAATTAAACGTTTCATATTTAAATGTTTTGAACAAGTAGGGAAACCTTTTAGACATCATTAAGGGGGCACACTGGCTTAAGACGTTCATTAATAAAGCTAATTTCCCCTTTGTTTATCCATTGTTTCAGTAACCACAGGGGTTTGCAACTGACCCCAGAACCCTCACAAGAAAGTCTGACTCAGCAAGCAGCAAAGGATTTTGAAGGCCATTAAGAGGAAAAGGTCCAGCTAAATCGGGGCTAACAAGCCTGAGCCTTAATTTCCATAATCCCTTCAGGCATGGCATTCAATGTGAGAAAAGACATCTTGCCGACAGTTATGACCTCAAACATTGTAAAAGCATTGTTTATCCTTATGTACATTGTTTATGTTTCCAAAATAAACACCTCTCCAATCATATTTAAGATTTGCCTTTCCACATAAAGCGATATTAATTTATGCATTTTGTAAAATATTTTTTAAAAATGCGAGAAAACTTAATTATGTAAAAATGTAGATTTTACGTGTGCATTTGTTTAGAAAGCAGTGTGTGTTTTTTGTAGACCTGACAAGAAACAAGTTTATTCTTGTGGGGACGCAGTGTGACAGATGACCTGTTGAATTCATTGCACAGCAGTGTTCTCGTTGCCCGGGGCAACGCAGGCCGGCTTCGGCGTTCCATCCGACCACGTGACGTGGGGCTTTGACGTCAGCAGGGTGACAGAGTTTGGTGTCGAGCGCGAGGCTTCTCACAGTCTTGTGGAGTTCAGAACAGCGGCGGAGACGGTTTCGTAGCTGCTTCTGCTGTCCACTTGGAACCCGGCGGCTTATGGACTGCTGAGGACTAGCAGTACACTTCACTAAAGCCAGGTAAGCGTGGTTAACTTTGATAAGCACTGAATAGCGGCGGGTGCTGTGTGACTCGGGGCTGCAGGTGTCAGGCTGTGGAGCCGCTCAGCCTCCGGAATACATGCAGACTGACTTCTCGGAGCGGCGAACTGCAGCCATTGTTCATCCCGATCGAGGACAATGTCGATGTGGACAATTTAACACTGACAGTTCTGGAGTGTGAGGAGCAGCAGGTGCAGAGCGCTTTCTCCTCGACTTCGGCAACCCCCCCACACGCTGCCCGCGTGAACCGCTCATTGCCTCCTCACTCGGTCGCCTTTTCTCCGGACGAAGCAGGAAGTTGTGCTGAGGCGAGGCCGGTGACCGAGGCTGCGGTGACATCACGGACGGCTTGTGCAAGCTCGCGGAGCGCTGCGCGTACCGCCAGCTGTGCTTGCGGACCGTGCGCGTGCACTGAACGCGTCCTCCGGCGCGGGGCAGCACAGGGGAGCCTGGTGGAGGGTCACAGTAAAAACAGCTGCAAAAAACGTTACGTTGTTAAACGTGTTTAACTCACTGTACACATCATACTATATACATACGAATTAATGCGTTTCAGCTGAGACACGAATTGCGATCTCTTGCAGCTGTGTGTGGGGGGGAGGCACCGTTCATGACGTGGTTATTACTACCATGTTTATAAGTTGTGTCTAATAATCGAGAATCTGCTGTATAGACTGTGATGTAGATTTCGGGAGAGATTCGCAGATTGTTTTGACTGGTTGATTTAGACATCCAGAGGAGGATATAAGCACATATAGAGCTGTTTTTTCCCGGGAGAAGTGTTCGTCGTGCTGTTTCTCAGTAAAATTGCTTTACAATAGTGTTAGTGTCCAGTGCTGGCCTTAGGAGAATCTGCTCTGACAGCAGTGTGGCCCGCAACCTGCTGAACGCTGCCGTTCTGCACCAGTTACCGATTAATGCTGAATCCAGAGACGTGTCTTCCTGTTTGAAATTGGCAGAACGTGGCTTCACAAGGGGGCGGAGAGCTGGAAGACCCGGCGCTGTGGAGTGGACCGGAGTGGAGTTCTTTTGATGGACAGCCACTTGCCCTGTCGGCCTGCGCTCTGAACATCTTACATCTCCCTGAATATTTAGGGGGCAGTGTAGGCGTAGTGGTTAGAGTTTGAACCAAGAGTTAAATCCCACCTTCTGTTGTAGTGTTATTGAACAAGGTACTTGCACTGAATTGCTCTAGTACAAATTAGTCAGCTGTGAAAAACTGGCGCGTCACTGTAAGCAGTGTACTGTTGTCATTTACTTTGGAGAAAACCATCAACTGAATAACTAAATGTAAATGCACAAACAAACAGTTTCTTGCCCGACTGAACCGATTTGATGTTCTCTCCCGGTGCTGCAGCTGTTAGTCTTTTGAAGAGAGATGGTGAACCTGCATTGCAGATGCTGCAGGCAGTCAGGAGCAAACCCTGATAACTGTTGGGAAGTTTGTTCTTCCCCTCCATTAGTGTACAATCATGTAAGTTTATTCCTACAAGACCCTCTGGCTTCCCTCCTCCTTGGGAGGGTAGAATACACATTGGGTTGGCCACACTGTATGCATGCGTTCCTCCATTTCTAGACTAGACAAATTGAATACTGTTTTGTTCTTCAGCCAGTGGGTGGCTCGCTCAACTGGTGTCACTTGGCCCCTTGCAGAGCATTTTTTGAACTGGGCTATTGTGAAGCTCTTCGGATTGCAGAGTTTCACGTCATTAATGCACAATTCAGTGGAAGAATCTAGTGTAACTTGGCATGCATTTAGTAAATAAGTGTTTTTTTTCCCTCTCGGTGTCCACAGTTTGAGAAAAAGTAGAATTTTTCTCTGAGCTTAAGTATGGGAGGACTGTGAAGCTAATGAAGGAGTGGGGCACGGAGGGTGGCATGCTGTTATGTGTGAAATATACCTGACTGTTACATGATGTCTGATTCCAGAATATGAACACAGGAATGTGTAAAATACAGGATACACTGGATTTCAACGGGGACTCAATGCAACTGTGTATAGGTCTACCTGTAGGCCAATGTGACCTGCAAGCCAATGGGGAGAACTGCTGTGCTGTGAATCTGGTACAATGAACAGGCTCATATTCAACTGTAGCTGGTATTGCACTGAGAAGGCTTTAGTCATTTTGTTTTGTTTTCTGCTAGCTTTTATGCTCAGCTTGTGAAGCTGTTGTTTGCCACATTATTGCTCCTTCATTGTCATTTAAAATATCCATTTGGCATGCTTTTGTCTGTGCAGTTGAACAATGTGATTCATTAACTGTGAGATGTCCATTTTGAAATGGCAGAAAAAGCACAAAGATGCGAGACTGGCATATATTGTTGCTGCCTTTAAATGTCATCAGAATAAGAGACTGCCAGAGTCTGTCAAATTTAGGTGGCTGAAGCCTTTTCTGGTGTGTATTCTATTAACAAGGCGAGTGTGAGAGATGATTAAGTATGTGTAGTATATGTTATTTAAATTATATTCTACTTCTCCACAATGTAATGGAGTAGTTGCTTTTTGGAATCACAGCAGGAATCACTCTGATCTACACAGAGTTGAACTGATCACCCTAATCGGTGTGTCAAAGAGATGTTATGGTTGTAAATTGTTGCATCCTTGCATAACCACTCTTCAGTGGTACCATCAACTAACACAATTAGCACGTTTAAATGGTTCCACTCAAATACATGGTGAAGTAGTGGTTTTGATGTGTGAGAAATCTGACCACCTTGTGTACCCACATGATTCAATGAGTGACTTGACCTGTCCTATGGTGCCTGTGTGTCAGTTGAGCATTAGGCTGGACCTTGCAGTACACTGGTGCTACCTGTCAATGTGTAGACACATGAACCCTAGGATGTGGGTATAGGATATATATTGTATCTCATGAGCCTGTCTTGTGTCACATGTGACCACAGTACTTTGATGTCTTATCTCTTCAGCCCCCTGCTCTTTCCTGCCCGTCTGTACGGTGTAAGGCAGCGCTTTACAACCTGCTAAGCAGGACATACACATCTCCCCCATCATCACTATCGTTATGTAAACTAAAATTCTACCAATTTCCAGGACCTTGCAAAGGTATTCAGACCCTTGACAGAATCACACCGTTTACTGGATATCAAAGTGATGCTTTAATGTTTTTTTCTATGTGATATTGTCATTCAAAGTAATAACACTCAAAATTAATTTTTGTAAGCCAAAAAAGTTTTGCAATGCTGTGTGTGTGTGTGTGTGTGTGTGTATGTGTGTGTGTGTGTGTGTATGTATATATATATATATATATATATATATATATATATATATATATATAAGGAAAAACTATTAAATATGCTGTTTCCATAAGTATTTGATCCTTCATTGTGGCTAACCATAAATTGGCATAAAATTGCCTTAATGAGTCACCCAGTTTGTTGATTGGTGTTCAATAATATTGGTTGACAATAAATGGCCACAGATTTCAAGATAATGCTTGTATCTGTCACATCCCTTAGTCAGGTAATGGAATCTGAAGCAAAGAAGTCCTGAAGTCCAAGGAACTCTTAAAGGAAGTCAGAGATCAATTTATCAGAAAGTACAGATATGGAGAAGGGTGTAAAAATATCAAAGCCACTGAACTTTTCTGTGAACACAGTCCACTACATCAGTAAAAAAAAAATGGAAGAAGCATCATACAACCCAGACACTGCCTAGATCAAGCCCTCCAAACTGAGCTCTCGGGCAAGAAGTAACTGGTAAGAGCTGCCACTCTGAGGCCAACATCAACTTTTGAAAGAATTGCAAAGTTCAGTGGCTGCAATGGGTGAGAATGTGCATCAGTCAGTTTCCAGAACATTGCATAAAAGTGGCCTGTGTGGCAGAGTGGCAAGAAGGAAGCCATTGCTTGAAAACAACCATGTCAAATCTTGGCTAGAATTTGCAACAAAACACCTCAGTGGTCTGGCAAAAATGGCCAAAGGTGTTCAGTTGAAACAAAAATTAAAGGTTTGGGGATTTCATGCCAAGCATTATGTTTGGCACAGACCTAATACAGCACATCGCAGGTGTAACACAGATACTTACAGTAAAGTACGGGGGTCGCAGCATCATGCTTTGGCATATAGCCATTACTAGAAGAAAACCTGCTATAGTCTGTTAAAGACTTAAAATTGGGGTGACAATTCATCTATCAATAGGACAGTGAACAGGACAACAAACACAAGGCCAAAACTACCCGGGAAGGGCTTCAGAAGAAGAAAGTTGGTGTCCTTGAGTGGCCCAGTTCTGATCTGTATCCAAATGAGAATCTGTGTGAAGACTTGAAAACTGCTGTTCACAAGTGATATCCAAGCAACAGAGCTTGAACAGATTTGCCAACAAGAATGGGTAATAATTTCAACAAGTCGGTGTCAGAACCTGGTGTTGTAATTGCTGCCAAAGGTGCTTAGACCAAAAATTGAGTTCAGTGGCTTGAAGACTAATGCAAATAATATTTTCATTTTTCTTGGAAAAAATATTTTATGAAATACTCATGTTGACTCATAAATAGATTATTATTTAGAATTTAGAAAGAAATCTCAAAGCATCATTTTGTTATCAAGTAAATGTGTGATTTTTGTCAAAGGTTTGAATACTTTTCCAAGGTGCTGTATATGGTTGGAAGTTTTGCTGTAATAAAAGCTAGCTGACTTGCTCAAGGGTAACAGCAGAACCTCAACTGGTGCTTGAACATGCAACTTTAGGGTTCTGCACAATCTCTGTATGATTATGTTGCTTGATGCTCGTGAAATAAAATATATACTGTAGGCGCTAACTCTTGTCATCAAGCATATCAGTTGAGATCATTCTGTATTGAATCTGTGCTACAGTGGAACATGGTACAATGAAGCGAAATGTGCTGATGTATTCTTTTTGTGCACTGAGTGAGACGGGGGAGGCAGAGGACAGGAAAGTGCCACCTGTGTATACTCACAGTGCATTAGACACTCCTGATGTTTGTAGCTCTGTGACATCCTGTTGGTTTCAGCTCCGAGGGATGGAGGTGTCAATGTGTTTAAGGAGTGAGAGATGATAGACCACAGCCACTGAACTACCGGAACTGCCGTCATCTTTTAAGTGGCACTGAATGTGAACATGTCAACCTTAACCACAGCTTTTGGTTAATCCATTGTTATTTGCATCCGGGGGTACATTAGACGTTTTAAAGACATTTGATTTTGTCAATTTTTATTCATTTTTATATTTTATCAGCATATTGCAACTTCAAGTTTTCGTTTTGAATGCACTAATCAAGGCTATACCATATTTTAATCCTTGTTTTCTACTGAGTCTAAGGCATTAAAAGGGCTAAAGTCAAAGTTTTCTAATCCATTCGATGACCTCAGTGAAACTACACTATAAATGCTTTACTTTTCAATCACCGCTGTAATAGACCATGAGCAGCAACAAAATGGTACAGACTACTCGTGTTTTGCTTCCTGCAGCTAGGCCTGCATCCTTATCTCAGCAGAGTTAGTTATGCTCACGAGTCATGCTCTACCATGGTAGCCGGGTTTGGTTCATCAAAAGCTTCACCTTGATTACATCCCACAGGGTCCAAGATGGTTGCTGCATTGAAATGCCCTTTGAGCCTCCTCTGTTGACCTCTCAAGTGACTACTTAAAACAGGCCCATTAAAGTCCCACTCCCTGCCTTGAGGGGTGGCACATCTTTTAGCCTGTCCTTTGCAGAAGAGGCTGAGCAAAGGTAAGGGATCAGAAAAGCGTATGCTGTTATCACTGTATGACTTAATTTTGATGGGTGATTAGAGAATTTTGTGAAGATACTTTGACTTACAATTGACAAGTCTCCTCACAGCTCAGGATCCTTGCTGAATGACAAGAGGCAATAACATGTCTAAAGATGTTAAAAGTTTGGGGTTCTGATTCACTTAGCAGACCCTTCTGTAGTGTATATGTTCTACATATTAAGGTTGTGTGTATGTTGGTCAGCTGAGCTGTACTAATCCAGCATCTAGTAAGCAGTTGCACAGAATGTGACAACAGGCCCTGCCATACCTGAACAGATCTTGGCCCCCATGTTCTCTAATGTTGTACTATGGCACATGCTTATAACCCATGACCCTACCATGGTCGTTTGCACGGGAGGTTAAAAGGCTAAGCGGCATCAACAGGATAAAAATAAACAGTCCTATGTGTTATGCAAGAGCTAAACTCCAGCTTGGCAAGGTTACAGAAAGGTTTTACGAGAGAATTTTTTTCATTATCCACGGGCCAGTCTACATCCATAACTTCATAACATCTCGAGTCAGGGATGAATGCTGTTTATGTTCATACTTGTAGCTGTATGTTTTAGCTGAAATGTTTTAACCGCAAATCAGAGAAACTGCCTGTTTTAATAAACGTATTTTCGTTCAATCTGTTTCTGCTTGCGGTTTCTTAGACTTTCTGGGCTGACAGCAGGCTGCTGTGTTTTTTTTTTGTGGGCCCTTGTGTTTCCATAAAGAGCAGTTCTTCGCTATGTGCTTTGTGACCTGGCTTGTGATCTGGTTTATGTGCTTGTGGTCAATGGCAGGACAGTGAGCAACTTGTATTTTGTGGGGGGTAGACGATCGCTCTTATTGTGACTGCACAGCCTGTATGCTGGCACCACAGAGACATCCACTCAGCAGGCATCAAATCTGCTGTGTTTTGCTGCCTCATGGACAACTGCTGAACCAACCAGTGTAAAACGCTCCCATTGCTGGGCAGGCCACAGCAAACATGGCAGAAGATGCTAGATGCTCCTTTTCATAGGAAGTTCTGGATCAGTATGTATGACATTAGTATGGACAGATTATGATACTGCTAGCAAAAGCATTCTAGCCTTATTCTGTTTGCACAAACGTTCCAATTGTTTGGTTTTTAACAAGGCAAAAGTACCTAATCCAAGTTTATCGTATCATCACTGTTTTTTTTCATAAGGTGTACTTAATTACAGTACTGCATCTTCCTTTTTGCATCCAACTGCAATGACAATTTTAGTTGGATGCTGTTGCTTTCGTCTCAGATAGTTAAATGGTGAAGGTGTTGAAGGTTAAAGATACGGGGATACAAAATCTCAAAAGTTCCTTTTAAACAATTGTAAACCCAGTTTCAAAACTAGAAATGTGTTTTATGTTGCAAAGAGAAGCAAGCAGATGACTAGTGTGGAGATGGTCACACTTTGTTCTGCGCGGCCTGGTCTCTTTGATCTGTTATGCAATACGGGCGTCATGGTATGGCTTGCGAGGTAAGAGTCTTAATGGTAAAAGGAGGGAAGGAACATAGCACAGCAGACCCAGAAATAACCTCAGGTTCTTCGCCTCCTGTCCCCTGCTAGGCCACCTGTAGTTTATAAACACCCTACTGTAAGTCCTTGAATTTCTTGGAATATAAACGGCTCAAGATGATGTCCGTGAGGTCTATGAGTCTCAGGAATAGAGTTCAAGATGAGAATACAAGTACAATGTGATTCACCTCGCGAGCTCAGATTAAACACATGTTCCTTTGTTTGACTTCATCCTGTTCACTTGGTGAATATAATGAAAGGTGTGCAGCTCAGGGGCAAACATGAGCGTGTGATGTGACAAGTGCCCTGTGGTGAAAGAAAACACAGGCAGCATTAAAAGATGCAGCAAACACGCTTTGGCATGAATTCTGTGGTCAAAGAAGAGTTTAGTGCAGCTCTTCTTTTGGAACATGATCCATCTCAGCCTCTATGACTTTCAGGGGAGAGAGCTTGCAGCCACTGACGGCATTTTCATGGCTTTAGATGAAGTTTGTCTGAGGGCGTCTGATGCGAGAGCCACAATTATCCCCCACAGCGCAGATGGGGCACTTTCCCAAAGGAGCAGCACAGCAGTGAGTCCAAATGCATCTCCTTGTTGTGTTTGTGCCACTACCAGACAAGTGCTTTTGGCTGTACAGATCCAGACAATTTCTCCAAGAAAAAATGTGCTTAGCTTTAAAAACCAAAGGAGAGGCTGCTCATCGATCCACTCCCACTCTCACAGGGTTTACCTTGGACCATTAGATGTTCCAGTCAGCTCTTTGTCCATTTGACTCAACCAAAATGGTCCCCTGCTGCACTCAGTCTCCAGTGCTGAGCACTGCATCCCCAAGAGTCAGTAAGAGGCTTGAAGAGTTTACATCTTGTAAGCTACAGGTACCTTTCACCTCAGTTCTTGTGGCGCTCATTGTCTGTGGTCATGGAAAGATTCTTGCTCGCATGTGAAACAACACGGAAGCAGGATGTACATAGTCAACATAAATGTTGGGAGCATTACTCTCAGGTACAACTGATGCTGAAATATTTCCCCATCTGATGCTATACAGTCAGGAGCAGTGAAAACGGAACACGCAGCATGCGTCAACCTGAACATGATCAGAGCTCTGTGTTGCACGGCTCTCTGAGGTGCATTCCCCAGAACTGCGTTCCTCTGACGGCTCCCTAACTGGTTCCTTAATAGTCAGGCTAAAACGACTGATATCAGCCTCAAACTGCTTGACTCCACAGATGCCACACTGAGCTATTCTACCATGTTGCCCCAGGGTTACCGTGTTCATCCAGCCTGTTATCGTCTTGCGAACTCTGAAGTGAAGCAGAACAGTGGGTTCATCCTTTGTAGAAAATGTGATGGATTGATCACGATGTGACAATAGAGAGAAGTTCACTTGTTACAGGCTCCTCTTCACCTCAGTCACCATGGAACACTGGGTAGCCAGTAGGCATCACACCAATGGAGTCGCAAAGGTGCCGCACCTCACCTGATTTCTGTGTAATTTTACATTCACTATGAATCTTTGCCACTTCTATCAGTGTTTCTTACCCTGGGATCCATGGTCATATGTAGGTGAGCTTCAGGAAATCCATGATGTGGAGCGTTGCTTTGAAAATACTGTGTAACTAAATAAAAATAAATGTACTATACTGTTGTTCTGTATGATATTGTTCTGTGTTTATGGGTCATGGGTCTTTAAATTTCATGGCATTCTTAAAGGCTTGGAAAAGGTTGAGAACCTCTGGTCTGTAGAGTTTTTTTTTTTTTTTTTTTTTTTTTTTTTTTTTTTTT
>UFQX01000034.1:727054-766892 GCA_900497675.1 Arapaima gigas
AAAAAAAAAAAAAAAAAAAAAAAAAAAAAAAAAAAAAAAAAGCTATTGAAGGAATAGTATATAAAATACTGTACACCTGCATGTTACATACTGACTTCAGAAGTCAGTGCTGCAACACCTACCTGCAGATGCTGTCGGTCCATAAAAAGAAACACAGACTGCCCGGGGTTGTTCATGACCGCTCTAGCCTTGTCCCTCCGGCTCATGGCATTCAAGAACTGCTTCTCATAGTCTTTGTGATGAAACTCAAATTTGGCCTGTGGGCAGAGAAGTTGTAGTCGTTTTTCAATGCAGGTTTGAAATTAAACATTTGAGAACATCATTTTAAGTTGTTTAAAAGGTGTTGCATTTGATTTATACAAACAAAAGTGCATGTACTAGATCAGCTCTATAGTTACCTGAACTGGCCTAAAAGCTTCAGTGTCAGACCCCTTCCATCTAGAGAACAGAAGGCATACTACCGTCTCAATGTCCTTGCGAGGCCAAAGGATGAAATCCATTTGTTGAGTGCAGCCTATGACATCCTTCAATAAAGGGGGGGAGACATTAGCATGTAGTTTTAATCCACCACCATATTGATTTCTTTGAGTTTAATGTGCATGTCTCCACTTTTAAAAAAGTTACCAAAATACATACAAAAAATGAATTTCTTGCATTAGACATTTCATATTACAAATAAAACTGATACATCTATGCAATTAGTTTGTCTTTTATCATGTATTCAGTAGAGCATTTGAAAGTAATCATTGTAATATTTTTCCAAGATATTTCAGAATACATGTACATCTCTCACACACACACACACACACACACTTTACTTACCTTGCGCATTGAGCGGTAGCGAGAAGCAT
Source organism: Arapaima gigas (assembly GCA_900497675.1). Taxonomy (NCBI): domain Eukaryota; kingdom Metazoa; phylum Chordata; class Actinopteri; order Osteoglossiformes; family Osteoglossidae; genus Arapaima; species Arapaima gigas. The sequence goes on from UFQX01000034.1 coordinate 727,906, forward strand.
GCAACTGCACAACATCTTTCTGAAAAAGTTCTACACAACTCTCCAAAGAATAGCTGGTGTCCCGTACAGCTTTAAGAATCTTTTCTTCATAGTTATTGACCATAACAGGTACCACTTCAGCTACTTCAAAAAGTGCAGCCTTCTTCATCTGAAGAAAAATCCAAATTATAATCATTACTCAAAAATAAAGTCTTCCTCAGTCACCATGAGGAAACATTAGATTCTATGTGCTGCGTTGTGCCATACATGTCAAGCAGCACATGGGCATACATTTATCAAAAAAAGTGCATGTATACATTTTTTCCTAATCTTTCTAGTACTGTATAGGAAGACTTACCTTGTCTTTAAAAACAAATGCAACGTACAGCTTGAAGTCAAAGTGATCAGCTAAAGACTCTCTTTTCTTCCGAATCTGTGCACGAAGTCGGCTCACGATTTGGTTTCGCCGGGATGCTGGATCCCCCATATTGGAACCTTGACAGTATTGCCTTGTTTTTCAAAAGCTATTTTTCCCTCCCTTTGACTTTCGTGGGTATTTCAGGCAATTTGCTTCTTGAGGTTTTAAATAAATAAAATAAAAATAAAATAAAAATATATAGACCCCACACACAAAAGCAATGTATTCTTAGACTTAGTACCCAAAATGTGTATTCTAATTTAAGAGATTCATTTTAAAAAGTAATTTTTACAATGAATGGGAATGTTATCAGGACTATATTTTAGACCAATGACATAAAAATACTTTTGTTAAAGTTACCAAACAGATCATTTTAAGTATAACAGAACTGAGTCCAACCTAATTTTAAATACAAGTTTTACAAAAAGGGCATAAAGGTTACTTTAACCAAATAATCTAGACTGCAGTACAATTTGGTTTAATTAAAAGGTGTTTTGTCCAAATGCCATGTCAATAAAGATCTCCACTTTCAGAAACTTCAAGCAAAAAGACTTAGACAGTTGTGTTACTACAGTTACAGCCATAATATTTGGACTGTCTCCCCAAGAGATCACTTAAAGTTGATTTGAAAAATGATCTTAGACCTATTACACAAAACAAACTGATGTGAATTAGGAATCCTGGTGAGAAAAGCTGGAAGAAGCAGAGTAGACATATCTCTGCAGAAGCTCACAGCACTGGCCAGGCACACAGAGCCCAGGGTCAGGGCCAAAGATGATTCCACATCTTCTGAATTCTTCACCTCATCTGACACCTGCTCCTCATCTTGGCCTCTCAGAGCCTCACTAGCAACTTGCTTATGCCAAACATTCTGTACCCAGGATTCTCCTCACAACTAAAACAAGAGCCAGCAAGACACTAGATAACACAGTAACTTGGCAGCATTACACACAGCCCTTGTCAGACTCCCCAAGCTCTCACGCTCATGTTTATTCTCACCAGTCCTGCCCTACCACTGTCCCACTGAGAGCCACCCCACACGTCCACCTGCTTTAGCTGCTTTGTTTGTGTTCAACTGTCACGCGCCAGTCAAACAGGAGCCACGTCAAGACAGCCCAACAAACCAAATAAAAGACAAAGCTCTGTCGGGCCACGAACAGCAAACTCTGATTCCCGGGAGACCCATCCTCTGAGGAAAAATACTTGCTTCTTCCTTCTGTTTGCTACTCCGGGGTCGCTGCGTAACCATTGAACCCTGAGCACAGTGGTAACTGCGACAACCAGCCTCCTGACGTCATGCACTCAAGCACCACAGGAACCTGTCCGACGTTTATGCCGGAAATAGGGTACAAAAATTGTGTGATTGGTCAGCTGAAGCGATTTTTGTAATATGATTGGACGTCATTTGGACGGAATTTCACTTGGGCGTATCCTATTTAAACCTATCAGCGAAGATTTGTCAGTTTTGTAAAGCTGCAAATTGTTTTGCATTAAACGTGTGTACAAGTAAGGTAAATAACAATATCAGCATCTTGTGTATGTTTACGTTTAGATTCTTCAGAGGACATTATTTTAGTCACATTTTAAAACTATTATCCGTTTTAAGCAACAACATGACGAACGTTAACGTTTTAGGTACGCAAATACGTTCCCTTTCAACGCATACTGTACATCCCAGGTCCTTGGCGCCCCCTGGTGGGCAAACATTATTGCCTCAATGGTCAAACATTCTGAATACAGCTTCTCTGAAGAGAACTAATCCTATAGGGAACAACACAAGCTGAATACAGAAAATAAAGACGAAAAATATATTGCAAGTTTCCTCTAAATGGATAAGAAATATTATGAATTCTCTTTTGAAATAAAATTTTATTTTGTATAATCCAGGAGAACTATGCATACACTGCACTTTATGTAGCCGTGATTTCTGTCTTGCTGCTTTTTGTCTATGTGTTTCTGAGACCTGGTGTTGCTGATGTTGCAATAAAAAATAAAATAAATGGGGTGAAAATGTAATAGTGGTTCATGATGTACAAATCGAACTGGAAACTGTCTTTAGCTGAATGGACGTGTGGGACTCGTGCTGTGCAATTCAGCGCTAAGCAAGCGAATACTGGACATTGCTACGATGATATTAAACGTTTGTTTTGAAAAGGCCTTTAACTTGTCAATTCAGTTTACAATGAAAATAAGACAAATATTTAACTGAACAAGTCATCTACAGTTTGTAGAAAATGTGTGCCTAAATTTTCAGGTCATGGCAGTCTATTCATATGAATACACCGATATAAATTAAATCACAAATTCTGAAGTGAAGCACTCAAATAACCAGCCTTCACTGGTTTTAAATTAATAGTATTTTTTAAGTAACGGTAAATGTAAAACAGGTTAGCAGTTCATAGGATAAAGTCTTCTAATAGATACAGTTTTTAATTTTAAACTTTCACTCACATGTAAATAATTTGGGTATAGGGTTGATGCGTTTTTATCTCTGTTATTTGTTACCAATATGGAGATTATCAATTAATTTAAAATAATTCAGTCCATCCTATACATCCTATGCATCTCTGAACCCTGCTTTTCATGGTGCTTGTTTTCGTGCTGAGTTTGTTCTAGCTCCAGTACTGATTTCTTCCCTGTAGGTGAATGATGAAAACCTGAAACTCGATGGGTCCCAACACACCTACATCAGATAAACCACAATGTTTATATGCATAAGAAAACTCTTCGGATTTAATTGCTGTGAGGATATTAAATGTTTATATTTTGTGTGTCTTCAACAGGTGTAAACTGCAAAAATGGGTGCACATTTTATTGTAAATGAGCATCTCTCAATGAGCAGGATAAAACGGTCAATGATAATGGATGGATGGATGGATGGATGGATGGATGTATCTGATATAAAATTATTGGGCAAATAAAAACTACTCTCATTAAAATAACCATAAATCATAACCGTAAATCAATTGTATGCTTTCAGTTTTGCTTAAAACCTTCAGTGGAGTACTGTAAGTACAAATCAATATTGTACTATGTGTACTATTTACGTTGCAAATTGTATTTATTTTATTGTGTTGGCATTGTCCATTTGATGCAGTACCAGACTTACAACTTCCATTATACCAAAACGCAAGAAAATGTATGTCATGAAAAAAATATGAGTATTGTATGTTTGTAAAACATACTGTTCCACAATTTTTTTTCTTTGATCATGGACACAGCGAGATTTCATCACACCTTTTTAAAACAATCACTGTCCAAACAATGGTGTGATTTACTAACAATTTTGACTCCTAAGAACTTCTTGACTACTTGCTGTTCCGTGATTGAATATAAACAGTTTGAAAAGTCAGCCTTTACCTGTATTGAGGCAACTAACTATGTCTTTTGGATATTCTGGAAACTACTGTGTAACCACTTCTGGTTTAATTCAATAACATTTTAATCACTTTTAATAAATTGTACTATTCTTTAGGTAAAGTGCACCTTACTAAGGGTGAGTACATTGTTACATAAGCATGCAGGCTATAACCAAACATTTCCCAATAGAGGCAGCGGGATCAGGGTAAAGGCTTTATATACACAGTATGACGGAAACCTGGGGAGGGGGGTCTGCTCGGTCAGGTCTGTTCAAGGTAGTCTAACGTTCATGATAGAGTTTTGTCACCTGGAACGCTGTGGCTGGACTGTCACACACCCCCGGATTACTGCGAGAGAGAGGGAGTGGAGGAGAAAACAATGGGAATCGCCACCGTGTTAATGGATCTGATGGCAGTTGATGGCATCAGGCGATCGTCTGCTCCGATTCAAATGCAAACTGGGCCTCCATTGTAAGAAAAACAAGAGGCAGGGATTCGACCTACGTTGTCTGTACTTTAAAAGAAAGTTTTATTATCGATGCGTTGATTCGTGTACAAGTTATATTAGTTTCAATGACATGAAAATAACTATCCAGCCATGACCAGTAACAGCCTTATTCCGGGGGAGGGAGGCGGCGGACTCCTGGAATAAGCTAAGAAAACTACGCCTAGAATGGGACCCCAGTCCATCGCAGGGTATTAAACTAACTGAAAATTAAATGTTTATGCAAGTTTAATAGAAGAATTAACTTCCAGCACCCCCGCGAAATGTGGCGAACTAATACAAAGTATAAAAAATGCGTCAGAGAAGTGGGCGAAGGCGCGGGACAACTGGAGATTTTTTTGTTATATAGTTTACTGTAAACAACGGACTGTTTAAAAGTTCAGCGAAACGTTTACTTTTGAACTAAACATTTCAACAGTTTACAATAAATACTTATTTCGTCGCAGAGCTTATGTTACTCTCTCACACACACACACACACACACACACACACACACACCTCAAGTCACTTCCGGCCGCGCGTGCAGTCTTCCTGGGGCAAAGCGCGCGCAGCAGAAGAATAGAAGGCTCGCGCTGCACGTGATCCGGGACGGAGGATCAGAGCCACATAAAGGCGAACGGGAGCCGGTTCTGGTCTTTACTGGAGCCTCTGTCCGCTGCTTCGGCTCTACAGCGCGGTAAGTGGGCAGCTGTTCAAACGTAACGTGTTAATCCGAAGTAAACCGACAGATATTGTGTCATCGTGGAAGTGTGTTAGTCACAGGGTTACAGTCGTCGGACTGTGGTCACTGCAACTTGTGGGCCGAAATAGCCGTCTTGTCTATTGGATTGTTAATGTCGGAATGGAATGAGAAGCTGGTTTAATGTTCTGTCACGACCTGAACCATTTGAAGAGTATCCACGAAAGTAGTTAAGATTCACAAGCTCATTTTTTTCCACGGTATTTTAAGCGGTGCGATTGTGCTGTTTGGTGAGTTACAATATTAAGCTAAGCTTAAGTAAGCTTCTGGTTTGAGGTATTTTTTTCAAAGATGTATTAAAACGGTTGGTGGCGTGAACATTTGAAATAGTGTTATGAGGTAACGTTGTAAATTTTGGTCCAAGAATGCTCCATTACCCCTCCCCCTGTTTAGGGTTTCAGTTGTAAGAGTATTCCTCAGGTAGATGTAGGTGTCCGAACCTTTCGAGGAGCTGCTTTTAAACATACAGTTTAAAATGAAGTTTATTATTGTTAGATTTGCGTCGTTACTTGTTCGAGGAGCTGAGCGTGACAGTGACGTAACTGGCGCGCGCTCTGCTGTGCTTTGAGTTTCGCGGGGTTTTTTTCTGCACATTTGACACGGTTGCACGAGCGGCGCTGTTGCTTCTGTTCAAGGTCGCTCGCTGCCCTCCAGGTGTGTGTGTTTGTCGCTCAGTAGGTGGTATAGCAGTTAAAGATGCAGCCTTGCGCTCCAAGGACCCAGGGTTAAAAAAAAAAAAAAAAAAAAAAAATTACCAGGTTGAACAAACGGCCTGTATCAACGTTGTCAGTAGTTTTTTACTGATCAGTAAATTACCCCGGAATATGTTCCTCTTCCAGGTGTCTCTGTGTCCAAAATGAGTGCTGTCCAAAAGCAGAAACATGGGGATGGCACTTCAGAGAAGATGAAGGTAATGATGACTGTGATCAGGCCACATCTGAGTTTGCTTTGAGTGTGTGGCCTGTAAAAGGGCACTTTGTGGGCATCATGTTTACTGAAGATGAATATCCCAATATTAGATTAAAAAAAAATAACTTACTGCATGTTTGAAAGGCTATACGTTAGGTCTACTTTAACAATGTACTTTTCCGACGAGCAATAAAAATCCCAAACGCGGGTCAGTACTGTTAATTGTAAGACTATTTAACCTTTGCCAAGAAATGTTCATTATGGAGTTTAGTATTTAGCTTTTTTAGCTTAAGTTACCTGTGAGGCTGTTAACTTTATTTTACCAGTAATGCAGTAGACTGTGTAGTACAGTAACATGGTGTTGCTGACCATACAGAACATGGTACAATAACACTCAGTAGGTAGCGGGACAAGTTATCTGGGGGGGGGCAGTGCTATCATGTTAAGCAAGGATGTGGTCTCATTGACAGATAAGCAGCTGATTCTATTAAAAGGTTAATGCGGATAAAGTTTAATCAGTTTGAAAGACTTGTCAAGTTCTTGCTTTTGATTTTCTCAGCTGTGAGCCAATGGGGGCAATGTTCTTCAGTTAGGATGTCTACAGTATTTTCTTTTCCTTTGACAGAGAAAAACTGAAACTTTGCACCACGTCTTGTCTACACTTATCGGCTCCGCTGTGTACACATAAGGGGCACAGTGGCATTACTGCCTGATTTGAGGAACATGAGTCTTTGAGCTCTTGATGAAACATGTTGGTCACCTAAACCTTTAAAATGTGAATATTGATGACATGCACAGCTTAAAAAATGGAGTCCTGCTGGTAGTTTAATAGCCATATTTCATGCTGTCACTGTTCCTCAAACGGAAAATATTAACCAGTCTGTAGATCATACCTCTCCTTAATAATGACATTTCAAGCCAGTTCCCACAGTAATTGTTTGTTGAAGAATGCTGCAGTAAGATAATAATCTGTGGAAACAAACTAGTGCCTGTGGGAATGGACTGTTGCACTATATTGCTGAAGGGAATATGCACCTGGTTCCCACGCCTGCAATGCAGTCAGACATGAAGGATTGGTCAGCTGGTTTATTCATTTGGTTTATTCAATGACAGTGTAACTAGTCAATTTGGCCTGCATCAGTGCAGCCTGTGTTCAGAGGGCTGGAGAACTCGTCTCACTGTTGTATCTTGTACTTTAAATTACCACACCACTAAGCATCATGTTGTTTCCAGTTTTCCACTTTTTTGTAATTTCTCCTCTTTTCTCCTTGAAGAAAATGGGCCCTGTTGAAGGAGCAGGACCAGTCAGGAGAATCCTACAAGTCCTTCAGCAGTCTGCAGTGAATGAAAATCGTGGGAGAGTTAGAGAGGTAGACTTCCATTGCATCCATCAGTCATCAATAATCACTTACTCAGTAAGGGGTCTTGGTGTTCTAGAGCTCATATAGGAAATATGGGGTTCACAACTGACAGAACACCAGTCCATCACAGGGCAATTTCTCAGTCATCCAGTTTCCTGTGGGATCAATGACGTGTCCATGTAGTCACTCACGTGTATAAACTAAGGAATGACCGATGATGCTTTTCTTTTTTTTTCTTTCCCCTTCCTCTCCCCCTGCATTTAAGACAGGAAAGGCTATGCTGAAAAGGAAGCTCTCAAATGGAGAGCAGGTGAAAGGGTCAAAGAGGGTCAAGGCTGAAGTTGCAGTAAAAGACAATGAAGACAAGAACCTGACAGAAGGGATGACAAAGGAGGCCTATGAGCTAATGGTTAAAGGTAAAAGTTGTACTGCTAATTCATTCTTAAAGCATTTTACACCTTTCGACTAACTATCCCTTTCCTATGATGCACTGTTACAGAAGCCCCCCCGTCTTCGTACTGGAAAGAGGTGGCTGAGGAGAGACAAAAAGCTCTTTTCAATGTCCTTCAGGAAAACGAGAAGGTGAGCTGACCTGAGGCAACATCTGTCTTGTTCTCTTCTCCCTGGAAAAGTAAAAATCTGTACTGCTTTTAAGGGATGGCAGTGAGTGTTAAGTAATCTTGCCACTGTTCTGGATCCAAACACAATAATAACCAAGCCAGTGTTTGGCTGTTTAATTTTGCAGTTTGTATGGGCTTTTTAAAATAATAATAATAATAATAATAATAATAATAATAATAATACATGTAAAACATTTGTTGTGTGTGTCTGTGTGATTAAAGAAGATTTTAGTATTGGGCTTTTGAAATTTTGAAAATAAAATTAGAGTAAAGAAATGTACCACTCAGAAACCAGGGTGTTTGGAGTTCTGGCCAGTGTGCACATGTGGGACAGGATTTGACTTGGCAACTGACCATGTGAAATCAGGCTGAAGCAGCAAAAATGGCAGGTGAACAGTTTGTCACAATGGCTAATGCCACTGTTTTTGGTACAGGCAGTTGACTGGTATTGTATATGAGCTGAACTGAGCTCTTGCTCTTGTATCCAACACAGTTGCACAAAGATATCGAAGCCAAAGAGGAGCAGATAGCAGAGCTGCAGCAGGAGAATGAAGAGCTGCAGGAGTTGGTCCAGCATGTCCAGCACATGGCTGACCTGATTGAGGTAAAACTCTCTACCCAAATGCCTTGTTTTCTGTCTGTAAATTGGATGTATAGGTGTTAACTTTAGTGTCTGTCCTGCATTCACCACATTAAAATCTCAGAGATTAACTGGGAAAAGTCCGGAGAATTTGGAGGATCTGCGGGAACTAGCATTTGATAAGGAGCACAATGAGGAAGAGGAAGCTACTACTGTGCCTGTGGGTGAAGCGCCAGCATCTCTGAATGATGACAAAGACTGTTTATAAGGAGCATGATGTTGAATGTCTTCTGTAAAGTAGCACTGGTGTATAATTCCCCCCCCCAGAGCAATTAAGTGCTCATTTAGTGACTTGAATTTAGTATTTAATGTGTACATTTAACTGGTTATCCACTTGTGCAGAAATTCATGATCTGTAAATACATATTGGAGGACATGTTAATGCTTGTAAAATAAACTTTTTTTCTAAGAATTTGTTGCCAATTGACAGGTGCATAAGTGATTGTAAGGAGAGCTCCTAGAAAGTGTGCACTGCTTACAGATTTGTTTTACACACATCCCTCACATGAACAGGTACACAAAATCACTGCTCATGAAACTGTATACCTTTTTACACATTTTTCTCTGAGTACAATGGCATTTTGAGAACTAGTAATTCTACTTCCATGCACACTTATAACAAAGCTAGATGGCCAAGTTGTAGCTCCCAGCCCCAGTTTACAGCAGTCATTCAACATGGAGAATGTGGAAGAAATAACTTCTCTTGCTAAATCTGTTTAGCTTTTCCTGAGTTCATTACCTGTACAGTGTTCAAAATTCTTCATAAAACTATTTGTATATTCACAGTACAGCTGTCTATCCACTATCACGCTTCAGCTACCATCCTTTCAACAAACAGTTCAGCAGTGATGGGCAGGCCTTTGTCAGGCTGGTGGTTAGTTTAAGCTGTACATTTAGTCTACCACCCCCTTCAGGACCATTTTCATTTGCTCTTGACAACCAGCCATTTGTTCTCAGTGCAATAAAGTGTGATGATGTAAAAATCCCCCTTCCAAGGTAAACTGCTAGAGTTTTATTGAATTGTGCTAGACAGCCTTGTTAAACTTTCCACTAGCAAGGTGCAGAAAAATTAAGCATCTGAAGACAAACTTCTTTACATGTCATTATGCAAAAATAAACTTTATTGCCACTTTCATTGAACAGAAGAAATATTCTAAACCAGAGGAAAAAGCAACGAGTACTGAAACAAATGACCAAATTTACCATACTTAATTCCAAGTCACACCTTCAACACATTAAAATATACATTATGAAAATCATAAAAGATTAACCCATCAGTTTAATTATTCTGCATAAAAAATTTAAAACCATATCTTGGAAATACAACCCCCTCCCCCCCTTTTTTTTTCTTTCCCATTCCTTATCACTTGCACTACGTTTACAGCTTGCATCTGAGGGTGACTTGGACTCAAATAAAGCAACTGTCTACAACACAGGCCCTTTAATAACTCCAACACTGAATAATACAGACGCTCAGGAAGCAACAAAATGTTAACGGCTTCTAAACAGCTGTGCTTATATCAAAATGCTATTCACAGTATGAAGGGAAAACAGAATTTAAAAATAATTTATTTCTTTTATCTACGCACAACATAAGCTAGTGACACTTAAGGTTAAAGGTACTTTGAATAATAAAAATCTTTTTCTTTTCTTTTTTTTTTTTTTACATACAAATTTGGAAAAAAATCTTTAGGTTTTTCACAAAACTGGCTTTTGCTTTATGTTAAGATACAACCGTAGTTCATAATTTGATTGTAAACATAAAAAAATATAGTCAAAGAATTGTTAATATTTTCAGTTTTGCCATTTGTGCCTGGTCAGTGAAGGACATGTTCTTAGTACATTCATTTATACAACAAAACTATTGCTTGGACTTGAGAGATTTCTTAACAGCTTCCTTTGGTCTGTCTACTTCTTTCTTATAAATATAATGTATCATCATTTTGGTGGTAAAATTCTGGGGTGAAAAGTGGGGAAAAAGCAAATAAAGATTTCAAAAGGAAGTAATACAATGTGTTTTTGTTTCCAACTACAAATGAAACACATAGGCAAGGAGGCAAATCAGATGCTGATGACTTCAGTGTGAAAACTGTGCTATTAGGAAAGTGTGATAGTTCAGCCTGACAGCCGCTGCAGTGACAAGACACAAAGATGAGCACATTATTATAAGCAAGCTGATGCAATCCCAGTAGAACAAGTATTTGTAATACATACGTATGAAAAAACCCTCCACATCGTGGCATTTAACAACCCACTACAAATACCAGACAGGAACATAGAAATTATAAATACATAATTCCATTTACAATTAAATTTAAATCTACAATAAAGCATAGAGGAAAACAAATCAAAAAGACCAAAGTTTTCACTGAGGCACAGAAAACAAAAAATAAATATTGTTAACAAAAACCTTTTCAAAATCTCCATTTAATGCAGTAGTATACAGTTAGGCACAGAAGTTGAATGAATCAAGGAACACTCTGGAAATGAATCTGCATGTATAACCCCCCCCCCCCCCCTCAGAAAAGCGAAAGTGCATTTCCCTTTAAATTGCAACTGATTCACCTTGAGCTACAAAGACAAGCCAGAACTCAAGACATCGATCCTTATTTTGGACCGACTATTCCTGGTGCCGTCACCCACTGTGACTGACATTTAGTAGCATGCAGACTGAAATGAGACGTCAGGTCAAATACTGTCACAAGCGTAATAACTTGTGTGAAGGGCTGTGATCCAACTTGTGCTTCCTCCCTCTTACCCGCTTCTCCTGGGTCGATCCCAGACGAGCGACCAGAGTCCAACTGCCTGAATTGTGCCAGTCAGACATCAGTACAGCCATGCCAGCAGCCAAAGGACGATGCAGGCATTCAGGTCATTGCGCAGCCCAACAGCGCTGAAGAGGATGTCATTATACGAGTCTGTAACCTTCTGCAAGTACCAAATCAGCCAAGACGTTGCCAAGCAGAATGGTGCACAAGTTGTAGAAACAGCCCTGTATATTGCCATTAAAAACATTAGAACACTCTGCTAAATCCCTGAAACTCAAAGGCCTGTACCAAAAAAAAAAAAAAAAAAAAAAAATAAGAAAAAAAGCAAAGAGTTTGAGGGAAAACACGCTGTTTACTAGAAATGCCACCAGCCCACATTTATGGACAAACCTGCTCGAACTCAAGCATCCAACAGGGAGCAGGCAGCTTCGCTAAGGAGATTTCTGGACAAGAACAGAGNGGCCCATACAGTGCAATTTCAAAGCACAAACATCATTCTATGAATATACTACTGAAACAATTAATGGCTAATCAATTAACAAGCATAATTATAGTAATAAAAATGTACAGACAGAAATGGCTTAGTCTACTTCTTCAATAAAGTGGTTTCAGTAATGGTCACGTGGCCCCTGCAGTGGAACCCCTGCACCCAGTCTCTGTGCTGAGAGCCCCAGGCCAACGATGCTCGGCTCCAGACGGGGGTCTCTGTGAGACCATCCTGCTCAGAAGGCCGTGGTCACTGCATTCCCCCGTCGCGTGCCGACACACACCATCTCCCTGGGGACCTTGTCGAGCTGCTCGTACGCCAGCTTCCCCTCTTCACCTGTAGAAACAATACGAGACTCTCCCAGTCAGAGGGTGCTGCTGTTGCACAGGACCACGATGGGGCATTTATTATTGTGCAGTGGTGTGATTTAACAGCGTAGCCTTAAATAGATTCACAAAAACTGCAAACTGCTGCCTAATGCACCCTCACCGAGAGTTAGTAGCGTTTCTATGGCAACCTGACGCAGCTCCTCATCGGCCAAATCACACAGTGACACAAGCGGCTCGATGCTCTCTGAGGTCTGAGGGAGACAAACAAGGAGGGGCTGCCGTTACGGTTCCAAACCATCACCATTGTTAACTACACACACGTGCCGACAGGGTGGCACTGTTCAGATAACACACTGATGAAATTTTAGTTTAAAGGAACAAATAAACATCTATACTGACAAACAAAAAGTCTAGCAGTATAACTGGGCTATATCCTGGTTGCAGAACAGCTACATAGATACACACAGATATACAGTAATACCTCGACTAGCAAGAATTTTATATTTGTCATCCATAAAATAGGCTACTTTCAGTGTTTATTCACTTTTATTAAAGGTGTAACTAATCTATTTTTGTATTACATGCTGTGCTCATGTTCCGTTCTGTAATAATGACCATAATTTTTCAGCAAGCATTCAGTTTCTCAAGAGGGCATCTAAAATGCTAATCCAGGTAGCAGGCGCACACACATGGACACACACACACGGAGGAACTACCCCCACTGACCTGTAAGCAGCTCAGTGCTGCACAGGTGACCCTCAAGGTGTGCAGCTGTGTGTCACACAGGGCCTGTGTGTAGCTCTCCACTGCCTGCATGAAGCCAGTCATATGCATGAGTCATAGCTCAACGCGTAGTGACAATTACAGCCACATAAATTTATGAACAACAATAGAGTCGAGCATTAAAAAGCAAGTTGAAACTTTTTCATTTGTGCATTTTTAAAGCTCATTAGTAATAAACTTCAGCTAACTCAAAAAACTACACACAACAGCCCCCTAACAGATGCTGACCTTAGACCTGAAGGATGGGTCACTACAGGCTGAGGTGAGAAACGCAGCTGCAGCCTCGCTAATCTGAGGGCTTTCAGCTGTGAGGAGCGTAGCCAGGGCACGCAGGGTCTCTGGCCGCGGTTGCAGGGTGGTCACGGCCACATCCTGCAGCTCCTGCAGCACTCGCTCATGGTCCCCAGAAGTCAGGACCTCTGCAAACGTCACTGAGGAGAAAACACAACATGGAGCTCAGGGGCTAGTGATACCATCAACCAAACGCAGTCAACAGCAACTAAAGACATACTACAACATGATTTATTTTTCTTCTTCTTCTTATTATTATTATTAGTAGTAGTAGTAGTAGTAGTAGTCATAATGATAATAATGATGATAATATGAATTTGACAATAGGGATGACTGTTCTGAGAAGGAGGACCTTCTCAACAGAATGAAACTGAATGAAAGTAATATGTTCTGTGTCATTTTTGACTGAACCCGTTTTGGTCCAGGAATCAAATATAAGTATTTTGCCTATAAAAAATTCAAACACCTTGTCCAGCATCTACACCAAGGTATTACAGACAGATTCTTACAAACAAATTATGTTCAGAAACTGGAGGAAGGGTGTGACTTGTTAGCAAATACAGTTGCTGGTCATACCCTCTCTGGCCAGCCGCAGCAGGTGCTTGCTCATGTCCAGCACGCCGTATTCGGACGTGTAGCTGCAGAACTGGAAGACGGTGATGAAGTCCTCAGAGAGGGCGGGGGGCACAGGGCAGGAGGCCAGCTCGATCCGGTCCACCATTTCACTCACTGTGAGCCGGATCACTGTATCACAGACACAAACAGGAAACCCACCTAAAAACACAGAACTTGTTCAACAAAACAGAAGCATTTGACAAACCCTTATCTTTGGCAAAAACACCTTTATATTGGAGAAGATCATAACATGCATACTGTAGGGTAAGCCCCAAAAAACTCATGGATTTTAATGAGTAGCATAAGTAACATCAATAACTCCTTTGGTTGCTGTCTAGACAGGTCTGTAAGGTAAAACACGGAGATGATGTTTAGTGAAGTACAAACTGTATACATTGATGCAAGATATCTGGCAAAATCCAATTACCATTTTACAGTTTCTGGAATAACCTCTTTCCATGTATTTTATAAAACGCCTGCTGTGGTTCATTGACTTTATGCACATATTTGTTTGTTTGTTTGTTTTTTTTAAATAAAAATTCACTGGAGCAAATCCAAGCAAACTCCTACACAGCACTAACTGCATAAGGTTCTCACATGTCCTCAAATAAAATGTGTAAAATGACTGAATAAACAAAATGGCCATCAAAATGCCAGCAACACAAAGGATGCTAGATGCTGACTGTCCAAAACAGTTGGAAAGGGAACATTAAGTGTGAGGAAGGGAACTGGTAGTTTTAAAGCTGGATCTATTGTGTTAAAATGTTATACTTTGACCTTGGCACATAAAAAGTAATATTCTAATTGACACAAATCAGAAACATTCATCTATCATCCTTAACCATTTGTACTTATCAGGGTTATGGGGATCTGGGGCCTATCCTGAAGTCACTGGCCACTAGGGTAGGATACCATTACCAAGGATGGGACACCAGTCCATCCCAGGATACCCACCACACATTGGCAATCTGTCAAGATCAGTTCACGTGAAATGCACGTCTTTGGACTGTGGAAGGAAATCCTCTGAGGAAACCCAGACGAACATGCAAACTCCACACAGACTAAGTCCAGGCGCTGTGAGGCAGCAGTGTTAGTCACTCCCATCGTGGCCTAAATGCGTCACATATCTACACTATCTGTTGTCAACAAAATGACCAGAGTTAGTAAGAGCCGTTACCAACAACACTATTCTGGCATCTTAAGCGATTCCCAAAATCATACAGAGATGGCATCTAAAAACTTTTATTTCCATTCTGTGTCCGAGATGCGTTTTAGTCTACATTTGGAATAAAGGTAAGGACAATATTTTAATCGTTCTAAGTTAAAAATAAATGCAGAAAATAGATAAATATTGTTTAATTTAGAGCACACACTCTGGGTCTGCAGGGTAAATTGAGCTATTCACAGAAATTTCATTTAGGAACTCAGAGTTTGTGTGTGTGTGTGTGTGTGTGTGTGTGTGTGTGTGTGTATATATATTTTTTAAAATTTTTTCATAAAGCAAACTTACTCCAGTAGCATGCATGGACTGGCTTATGGGTATGCAGTTCCTGCAATGCGCTGTTTCTCAGTCTCTCACATAGCTGCATGGTACACATTTCAAATATCCGTGGTCAGCCAACTGTCACCGTGTGCCATGCAGCCAGAGGAATTGTTCCTGCACCCTGGCACGTCTGATGCACTGCTGAGAGACAAGGGCTCTGAGCTGACTCCACTGGAGCTGGACACTGACCAGGGAAGTTTCTTGCTTGGACAAATTTTATTATGACGGACCATGCAAACGTCAATCTGGACAGATTAGCGATAATCGGTATTACAGTAAAACCCCCCCCCGTTAACGTGAATTCAGATGTAACGCAATTGGGAATTTGCTCTGGTCCTCCTACTCCTCCTGCTCCCTTTCCTATCATGGACATCATCTGTTGATGATGATGATGATGAAGAATGTACAGGACTTACTGGAAACAGTGTATGTTTCAGTAATAGTTTCTATTATTATTATTATTATTATTATTATTATTATTATTATTATTATTAGCAGTAGTAGTATTCTATTATTACTTGTTTCATGAATACTTTGTTTCTAATAATTGGTCCATTTCTTGCACATCTAATAAATGAGAACAAATAGATGAAAACATTTTCTCTTGTTTCTTTTCACATAAACTAGAAGGCTAACTGAAAAATATTGCTTTCTATTAAATGTCCAATAAGGTGACCCTGCATTTTTCTGGACTCCATTTACTGAGGTATGGTGGTGTTTTACTGTAATAAAACACTGTATATGTGAAAACCAGGTATCAGAAGACCAAATAACAGTAAAAAGTTATTCAAGCAAAGCTGTTTAAACTATGCCAAATATACGACACACTATATACTGTGGTCTTCATCCCGCATTATACGAGTATCTGCCCTTCCTTAACTAGTGCCATTTTCAGGAGACCAGTGCCTGTGTTGAGTAGTAGGATACAAGTAAAACTGGGAGGAGCAGCTCCGAATTCACACCTGTGTCAGCAGAGCACGGGAGCATCTCCTCCAGGGTGGCAGAAAAGAGGCGATGCATGTGCTTCAGCATCTGGTCCAGGGTGGTGTGGAATAAGGCAATAGAGCCACTGCACTCAGTCCATAGGGACAGAAGGGCAGGCTTCTCCATCAAGCCTGAGATTACTGGAGACAGGGGTCCATTTGTTATTGCTAGTGACCATTAAGATGCGGGACAGGGTGACTGAGCCTTCAGCAGGTACCCACCGTCTGCAACAGAGCTGATGCTGCTTAGACGGTCAGTGCTGATCTCCCCCAGCTCCTCCAACAGCCTGGATTGGGCAGAGAGCTTGCGCAGTTGAGAGTTGTGCTGAGAAGAACTCCCTCCAGTCGACAGGAGCTGCAGGCACATAAAGAATATGTAACTTCTACTATTAAACTGCATTCATAGGAGTGGTGTGTAACACTGGCTACGAAGGTTAACATTTCATATTAAAAACATTTAATTTGATTCTTTATTGTGACCAGGACAGAGTGAGGAGCTGAGGAGCTGAGGAGCAGGGCTATGTGTGAAAGTACCTGGACAAGCTGATGACAATACTGCAGGTGTATGACAATGGCGATGTCCAGGCTCTCATTGCCGGTGGTGAGGGGCAGAGGGCTGCCTGCTACGCTGTTGCCCACCCCGGTGTCCTCCGTAAGAGCCTCGCTCAGGTGGCCTCGAGCCTCTGGGTGCTGTCCTCCTCTGCTACGTCAAACGAAGTGAAACGTCACACATATGTCACCTCTAGAGGGCAGTGCGTCACACCCACACCACATACCTGCCTCAAACACTGTGCCTTACTGGTACTGGAGTGCTACACGAAAATATTTTTTTTTAGAGACTGACAAAGACAGTGAGCTGCACAGATATAAACTGCTATATATTAAAAATCCTTATCTTATAAACAAATTAGCATTTAGGAAGGTTGTTTACATGCAGTTATATGTTACAAGTACACTGGTTCCTCAGGTTACGAACGTTTCAGTTAAGATTTTTCAAGTACACAAACATTTTGCAGTTTGTTTTCTGTAGTGTTTCTCTAGCGTTTTGTTTTTTAATTTTCTGTCTGCCGAGGAGCAAAAATGAATCGCATTTTTTGCATTCAGACGTCAGTTGGAGAAAAACAGACAGAACAGAAACACAATAGGGCTTTTCCCAGAGTTTACAGTTCATGCCTGCCATTCCTTAGTCTTGCAGACAAATATAAGAAACATTATATCTAGGGAATTAGTCAACAGTCTGCATTACACAGCAAAGTTTGGTTCTCATGTCCAGGGTCTACCTGTCTTGTGCCATACACATGTGGGGCTGACTGAGGACCCCACACTGTTATTGATAATGTATGTAAGTGACTGAATTCATTTGTTATAGCCTTTGTTAGCAGGACATAACCAGATACACAGTGGACACATGCATATTATTCCACTTTTGTTGACTACAATGTGACAAAGGCTACTTTGGAGTTTTGACCAAATCGAGTTACAAAGAGACAACTGTGTCCGTAAGTTGAGGGGCCAGTGTCAACTGTCTTTTAGCACAGTAACTACTAGCTGATGAATTCAAGATGGCATGCAGGAAATCTGGCACAGGGACGACATCGACCGGTAATTGAACACAGCATTAAATGGAGAAGGAAAGAGCTGAGCACAGGGCAGACATGGTGAGGACACACTCCATAGGTAACCTACACCTGGCTGGCCAACTGGGCCAATTGGGCCCCGAGACTGAACACATGACTCCACTGCATAGAGCCACAGGGCTAGAGAGGAAACAGGGGGAAGAGAGACAGCTAGGGTTAGTCACAAGAGGAGCGCGCACACATGCACACGCACACACAAAATAAGGAGCATATGTCCTCCAAGGCATAGCTTGGCTGACGTATGTCTTCATAGATCAGGTGTCAGAGGACAGAGGCAGCCAGGGGGGTTTATGGAGGTCAGACAGGCAGGAGACAGGGACAGAGTAGTGGGCTGGGGGGGGGTGCTGCTGGCTCGTCTGCCACCCCCGACTCACCCGGTCCTCTCTGTCTCAGTGTCAAAGAACACCGAGCGTGGGAGCCCATCATCACCCGTGTCGTCGTCCTCAAAGTCTGAGGTGTTGAGGAAATCAAAGCTTTCTAAAGCACTCTCAACAGTCAGACTGAGACTGGAGGACCGACTCCGCTGGGCCGGAGCCCTGCACTAAAAACACACACAAGAGCACGTGTTCACAGCAGGCCCAACTCGGCCTGCTGGGAGTAACAGGGCAGAGTGGTCAGGGACTACATCCTAGAAAACACCATCTTAATGTCTAGTATGGGGGGGGGGGGATCCACTTTGAGGAACACAGGCAAAAATACTATTCTCATGTTCACAAAACTTTTCTTTGTTTCTGTAAATGGACAAAGGTGGTGGGGTTAATGCTAAGGTTTTTTAATATAGGCAAAGGAGATTCAGAAACACAAAACAGAGGACGGTGAGAACAGCCACAGAGGTATCCACAGGGCCACGAAACCATCCTAGCTCACCTTGAGTAAGTCCTCAAAACGCATCACTTCCTGTTCCAGCTCCTGCAGTTCCTTGTCCTTTTCCCCCAGACCCTCGAGCCTTAGCAGGAGGGCTTGTATTGCCTCCTCCAGGAAACTTTCCCCAAAGGCCCGGTCACCCCTGGGAACCCAACTGGGTGATCCTTCCTCAGGCATCACGTCAGCTGACGTTAGCCGCTTAACCAGCTGCTTGGTCAAGCTTCCTTCATCTGTGTCCAGCTCCACTGGCTTCAGCTCAGAGCCCTCGTCTCTCAGCAGTGCATCAGACATGCCAGGGTGCAGGAACAATTCCTCTGGCTGCGCGGCAAATGGCGACGGTTGGTTGACCACGGTTTCTTCCCATTCTGGCTCCACCTCCGTCTCACTGGCCAGACTTAGTGTTTCCTCCTTGGGCATCTCCTCCTGCGGTCCTAGTCCTGTCTCTGGCGTCACCTCCTCCAGGTACTGCCCTGGACCCACCTTTTCGAGTCCCTCTTCTGAGCTCTGGCTCTGCTGAGGCTCATTCTCCGGGGGTGTGACTGTGATCTCGGGGTTTGACTGCCCAGGGGCAGAGCTAGTCTCAGGCATATCCGTGAAGGTGTAGGACAAGCGCTTGCACTCTCGACCTCCACAGCCGCCGTTCTCAAACACATCGTCACGTAAGGCAGACTGCCAGATAGAACCAAAAGAGGAAAAGATGTGAGCAGGAACAGCTGAAACACTGTACTTCTGTCCAAATATACTGTATGATGCAATTTTGCTGCAGCATAGCAATATTTCATTCTCATGGAATCAGACGGATGTATTGTAAAAATGATTTGCTACCAAAGTTTTTGTATTAAACACAAATTTTGTGTGATGATCTTAAAGTTACAGATCTCCTTCCGGGAGAACAGGAAACATATTTGTAAAGGTACAGGGAGGAGTACATATTTGTTGGTTAAATTCAGAATGTTTTATTATATGGATTTTTAAGTAATGCACAACTTTTTATTCATTGAACAAATGATTTAAACTATTTATCCTTTCCTTTCATAGAGAAGTAATAAGTTGGTATTTCAAAACTGTCAAAAACAAGTACATTTGTTTATCTGGCTATGTTGTTCTGATCTGTTTTCAAGGAGAAATGAAAGAATGTGGGCAGAAAAAACAGAGAAGATGAAAAAACTGGAGAAAAGTCAAAAAAGATGAAGAGAGTGAGAGCTTGAGGTGTTCAAGTGCATGGACATGGTGAAAGGACAAAAACAAATCTCGTTTTAACCTTATTAAAATCTACAGTGAACATGATCTTTGTATCACAAGAGCTCAGACTGCTTGGTGGTGATAGACCTGAAAAAGTTACGTGATGCACCATTGCCTCCCTTTTCCTCTAGTCTGATTTGCTTAAGTCGGTTGATGCAGATTATAACGGTAAGAGGACTTTATCAAAGCTTTACGCTTTAATTAGTTTATCGCTATAATACTATAAATTATTATTTATTCTGGGCTCTTGTGCCACTAACCTTTTTCCTTACGGTAACAGGCATTTAGTGTGATTCTGGGGTGAGCTTGGATTTGCTTTGGGACAAGCTAAAAAAAAAAATTTTCCCATTGAAATTAATGTAATGGTTATGCCCATTATGTGGATATTCGCTATAAGGGCTGTTTTCAGGAATAAATGAGGCACTACAATGCACATAACAGATATACAGGTAACAGATAGATAATAAAGATAATGGAGGATGAGTGTAGTGCTGCTTCACAGCACTAGCAAGCAGATTCCAGTGTGCCAGACTGGTTTCACACTGTGGAAACCCTCTTGTCAGATCCTGCTGGGTTTTTTGCAATGCTGTAGGATGATTTTGCAAGGCTTGGTGGTGACACAGCAGTAGGTGCAGAAACAGGCACACGGGATGGGGCAAGCTGAGGCAGGGTGGAGCACACACTGGCAAACTCACATACACCTCCAGACTGGACTTGGGGAGCAGTGGCAATGAGGTCAGGTCACCAAAGGAGCGACTGCGCCTCAACTTCTCTAACAGGGTGTGGCGTAAGGCGTGCAGGAAGGAGAGTCGACGGCGGTCCGAAGGAAGGGGCTTCTTCACCGGACCAGACAGACAGTGAGTGGGGTGGAATGGAGTGATTAGGGTTAGTGCCAGGTGCGAAACAAGCAGCGAGCGTCCATATTCAGATACACACATACACACACAGACCTGAAGTGGAAACACTGAACAACCCGTGTGAGTCGATGGTGATGGAGATGTTAGAGTCGGGTGAGATACAGCACAGTGACAAAAAAAAGCACAGGGATGAAGGAGGAGGAGGCAGGCAGGCAGGCAGCCTGGAGATACTCACAAAGAATGAGGTGTCCTGGAAGGTCGGTGTCTCAGGTGTCCCCTGACTGTACACAGAAACTCGTCTCTGCAAAGCAGTGGCTTTGCTCAGGTTGCCCGAGGACAAGGTCAAATCTTCCACATCAAATGGACTGTGGGGCAGGAAAACAACAAGGCTCACTAACTGCCTCAAACAGCTGTATTAATTAAACCCTTTTTAAGCTGCGTTCAACTTCATTTATAGGCTTTTGAAATATAGTAAATCAGGACTAACAATAACTAATAAATTTCACTCCTGTTAAACTACTCTGAGAACAATAATCATTACCCATAACTTGGAGAACAGAATAATTGATCTTTCCGAGCATCTCAAAAAATGTATACTCACTATATTGTACAAACAAAATGCTGCTCATAATTTAGTGCCGGTACATATTTGGTGTTCAGAGAAGGACGTTTTTGAACTAAATTCAGCGTTTCTCACAATGTTCAAAACATTCACCGTTAACATCTACTTGGCAGTCAAGTGAGTGACTGGCCAACAGCAACCAAGGGGTTAAAATGTGCACAAAGAAATGTAGAAGAAAAATAGATATGCAGTGGATTAAGTCAGTTAGTTGGTTTAAGGTGCACCTTAATCATCTAGCAAACAGTCTCACTCATCTGCCATTTCTCCACTGATAGAAGGTTGCAGGAAAAGCTCATTCCACTAAAGACATTGCAGTATACTTTGATATAAGCTCATTAACTGTGGAAATCATTGCCTTTTTCATTTCATGGGCCAGAAATTTCAAAGAACCCAAGAGTCCCCTGAGCCATTAATCTTGAGTTTTGGTTTTTTTATTTATTTATTTTTTCCTGGTCTGAATTAAGTACAGTTCTTTCTCAGTCTCTATAACTGAATTGGTAGTCTTCTTGCAGATTCAGAGACTGGTGAAGAATGAATGTCAACAAAATAACCACACTTACAACCAGGTGACCTCCAGATTGAGCTTTATGGTCCCCAGATCATTGACGTCCACGGCAACCACCTGCGGCATGGCCGTGAATAGGTCCTTGGTCTCACAAATGACACTACCCACCAACACATGTGTGGCCAGGCCTTTCAGCTCAGATACCTGAAGGACATGACAGTATTTAAGTAACAAAATTAGGTGGTGACACCTCACAGCTTCATCATAAAGAATAGCAGAGGAACAAAGAAAGATCTGCCTTCCTGCTGAAGTCCAACTGCCAAGAAAATAAAACATCCAGGCAAATATACAAACTCCCCAAACATTTTTAATTCTAGTCAGGTAAACAGCAATCAGCATCCTTATATCTGATGTGGACATTGTGCAAGTGAAAAATGAAATGCTCACTTGCAAAAAATACTATTTATATAACAATTCTATGCTAATTTCAATTCAAATTGTTATTCAGATAATTGGGGCAAAAACAAGTTCAGCCTCAACAATGCAAATGGTTCTGATATTCCAATTCAACTCAGCTGCTTGGTCACTGTCCAAATTATCCTAGGAGTGCAGGTGAGTCTGCGGCTGAGTATGACGTTTGCACCCACCTTGATCGACAGGAGGTCAGTGATGAGCGGTAAAAAGACCATCTCCTCTGCATCCCAGCTCTGCCGAGAGTTGGCCTCAATCTTCCCCTTCAGCTTCCATCGCTGCCGGCCATAGCGCATGAAGATCTGAGTAGACACACCAGTGGCAACTGAGTGGGACACCTACTCTGTCACTAAGATGTATGGTCAATCCCCAAGACACGCCGAATTGAGTTATGAGAATGGTGTTATGAGGAGTTTAATTCCTCTACTTCAACTTGCGAGTCATTTTGTCAAGTCTATGAGATCCAAATACGCTTTTCTCCAAAGTGATGTACAGTGATTATGTAGTATTCTGCTGACACGCTTTATGCAAGGTTACTGACTGCACTAGATACACTATATTAAACTCTCATTAACATTTATACAGTAGAACAAAGTAACACACGTGCCAATTTAGGGTTACACCAATTTCTTTGAAACCAATGGCAGGAAACAGGAAACTCAAACAAACACAGGGAAAAGATGCGAACTCCACACAGCTGAACCCGGATCCAGTCACACAGCCCAGGAGCTGTCAGACGCCATGCCAGATGTGTCAGTGCAATGCAATTCATTTGCATTGTTTTCACAGATTTTGTTGTCTTCACGGTTCTTTTTCACATTAAAGTCCGAATTAATACATAAAGTATCATACATAGATTTGTTTTTTCTGCAAGTGCTTAAGTGTACAGTAGGTAACAGCTACAAAGGCAGATACAGGCAGATAGCTATAGAGAATTAGAGATTCATGGAGCGAAAATGCCTTGTTGTGTTGTAACTAATGTTAAGTACTGAACTAGTCTGGTCCATTTGAATGGGACTGTTATATTTTAGCCTAAATCGGTGCCAGTTTCGGGGCTTAGGAAAACATAAGCGTTTTACCAATGAAACTAAGGGTAACTGCGTCTTCAAGCATTCACAGCAAAAGCGTTTTTTGGGGAATGCATTATTTTCATAAGGCGAAGGACAAATGTGCCATTTCACATGATTATTTTACGAAGTTACATGAAAGTATATACTTCAAATACTATTAAATACTAGGCACTACCTCTAAGGACATTTATCTCTATGGGACAGCTGTATTTTAGTTGACTTAAAGAAAGAAAACAGTTCCATGTGCAATGCATTTTTTGTTTACTCCAAGTTAGACACTGCTTTTGGAAAAAAAAATACCAAATATATAAACGTAATAGAATACACAATGAGCAGTATAGTATTGATCTTCACAGTTTAATGTATAGTGCTTACTTCATACTGATCTCCTGGGCAGAGTCGAGCAAACCCAGCCAGACCTGTGAGAGCAAGAGGAGGTGAGAGCATGTTATTACCAGGCTCCTTCTGCATAGATGTTATCCCACTTCTGCCACCAAATGCCTCTTACCTTTCATCTTTATGTGGAACTCCCCCAGGAGGTTTTCCAGCTCTCCCTCAAAAGTGCACATGTTCTGATAAAAAAGTAAAGACGATTCACAACATTTTTTTTAAACTGTTAAAACATGTCTTCACACTGTTCTAATGTGCTTCAGAAATTTGGTACATTCCAATGAATATTAAAAGTACAGCAAACTAAAACAGAGACTGAACTCAACAATGCACAGTAAATCCATAGGAATTTGCAGTGTATGTGTATGTATGAGTGAGGACCCTCTGTAGGCCTCCTCACCTCACTATACTCCTTGTAACGGCGGTTGACCTCTGCCAAGCTCTCTCTGGTCCCCTTGGTAGAAGGAGATGCAGAGAAAGCCTGCTTCATCTTACTGGCCCCATCACGGAGGCGCCGCTGGATGCAGAAAGCCTCATACAGCTCGTCCACCTGGGACAGGGATCAAAGAGACTGCACTCAGCTTTGCTGGAGTCTGCAATGCTTTTAAGAGCCACTATGGAAGGAATCTCCATCTAGTACCTACAGTTAATTTCCAGTGTCCTACTGACTGCCATATCAAACCCTTCAGACTATCTCCTGAAGAGGGACTAGACTTATAGAAAGATAAGACTTGAGAACATCTTTTCTTGTTCCCCCAGTCACATGATAGAACACTAATTTTTTTCAGACCATTGGGTAAATGTGATTGCAGAGTCCTTATTGTGGAAATGCACATTTAGTACATTCACAAATGACTGAACATTGGCTGCATTTGTCACACTCACATTAGCTATGCTAAACCTACAGACAGTACAGAAAGTTGCCACAGTACCCTGTTGACCTGCTCGTGCAACTCAGCATCTCCCATCTCTGCTTTTGATGCCATCATTTACATGACATTTCTATGTCTTTGCCTAAAGTGTACACTGTGAGCAGCTCCCAATTACGCCTCAGGAGCTGCAATTCACCTACTGTGACATTAACCTCTTGGCAGCCACTCTTAGCTTTAAAAAGAGGAATCCTTTACTGTGGTCTCTATCTGATGCAGGTGTCTGGAAAAAGATACCCAGAGGGAGCTGGATCAAAAATAAAACGAGTGCTTGATCTTGTAAGAAACTGACTTAAGCTTAAGAGTTTACAGTGAAGAATGAGGGGACGTGGAATCAGCTGCATCTGAAGGCTTTTCAAGCAAATCTGTTAGGTTGAAGCTAGCCCAGCGGTGAAATGACATGGGCACTTGCCAAATAGACTCAGCATTAGGAAGTGAAACATGCTAAATAGCTGATGCCATTTCTATGCTTGAGTATCATAACAGGAAAGTTATGCTCCCACCCCTTTTCCTCAAGCACCCTGAGGTGGGGCCCCCCCATGGCAGCTCTCTGGTTGACCCCTTCCTGTTTTTGCTTGGCAGAAAGTTTTACCCAGACCCTCCCAGGTCCTGCACCTTTCTCTGCCTGCTGCCAAACACCCAGGGCAAAGTGATGGGCTATTTTACCTAGAACACACATCTGTTTGTTTCATTCAATCTTCCTCATTGTGCCTTTCTTTGCAGCTGACAAATGCAAGGTGCACAAAAAGTTCCTTTCTGAGTCTTTGCAGCCAAACTCTCCTTGACAGACTGGCAAAAGAGGATCTCTATTATGAAACACAGGGGGTGCAGCAGTTCTCTCCTCTGAGAGTCACATTCCAGTGCACCAGTTAAGCCAGTTAAGACACACCAAAACAAAACATTATTAATGGCATTAAGGTTGCAATATCTTGAGGTTATAAGGTTAAAATAACAGGGCCTTCTTGACACTTTACCAAACATGCTATCTAGTGCCTTGCCTTTCTTCAAGTAGGATCTGGAACAGCTGCCTGTAAAAGTACTGTTCTGGCTAAATAGTCAGAAGTAGCTTAAAACTGCAAGTGGCTGCTGACCGCAGCTTTGTTCAGACAGCACAACAGTCCTGAGTTTCTCACACACAACTATGGCTGTTTGTCCTTAGACATGCATGTCCCTGCAAGGATGAGATGGCAACCAATGCTCCTTCTGAAAAGTAAACATTCAGCTGAAAAATTCAACCTCCTTCAGAAACTTTGTCCCCAGGGTTTGCAGGTCCTGGCAGGTCTGGACAACACAAAGAATATCCAACAATGGTGATGCTCCTGGTGCCAGTGTTACACCTTATTACATGACCACAACATCTAGTTTTGAAACTTTCAATAGAGGCGACAGCTGACAGAAAGAAAAAGGTAGTGCTTCAGCTCCCTCCTTGCTGGGCAGGCATGTGACTGAAGCCTCAAAATCAGGAATTCTAAAAAAGAAGTACCTTTTTACCCAACTAGCCTGTGTTCAAGCCCCCCCTTCTGGAAAAGTTAGCTTATCTGTGCCACTTCTTTGCAGACTATTATTATTATTATTTAATTATATAGCTAACCCTTTCCTCCAAAGCAACTTACAATGTTACGCCTTTTTCAATGATTTATCCACTTATACAGCAGGGTAATTTTTACTAGAGCAATTCAGGGTAACAATCCTTAATCAGGGGCACTACTGCTGGAGATGGGATTCAAACCAGGGTCCTTGTCCCTGAAGTTGCTCTAACCACTATGCCATCTGTTGCCCAGAAGTAACTTAATGCTTGAACTGGTCACCCTTTCATCCCACCCCCCAACGGCACCTGTTGCTCCGATTCCTGTCTGCTCCACCCTCCTTCCTGTAAGCAACCTCAGCAGCTGCAATCATTACTGAAACCTCTGTCACAACAGCCACTTTCGAAACACTTCTAACTTCCATTTCATTACTTTTCAGCTCAGTGGCTACCACGGAGGACTGATGGGATGTTTCAAGGGTGGAATAAAACGATGCAGGTAAACTACACATGATACACAGATTAACATGGACAGAGCCATGCAGGCTGAACACACACACACACACACACACACACACACACACACACAAATTCAGTCCACCTCTTTGTACACCCCAGCACCCACTTTTGTGGGGAGTAATACAGTCAGGATGTGATGTGATTCTCCTGACACCAAGGTTTTTTTGGGCAGCAGAGTTCTCCTAACTGAGCAGTTTGTAAAAATTGATTTCATTAGCTAGGAATCTGCTGACAGCTGCTCCTGCAATCACATCCAGCGTGGCACAGCACCCTTCGCCACTGTGGGCACAACACACACTCTTTGTGCAGCTAAAAGCAGCGGGTCCCATTCAGGTACCCCCATGGATTAGCAGTGAACTGCGACACATAAGAAAGCAACTCTGTGGGAATGAGGACAGGGTTCAATGGACCCTCCCCCACAGTGTGTGACAGAGGTGGGGGTTTCTCTTCTTCATCCCTGAGGGCCTTAGAACACACACGCCACAAAAGTGTCCCAAGAGCACTGCCATAATCGTCCTCATTAGTGCCTGCACTGCACAACACTTGTACATACAGCTATAGGGAGGTCTGTAAATAGCTCCGCAGAATTGGTTTGACCTAGATTCTACACAGCAGTGGGTTACAAACACAATAAGAACTACAGAGGACAAAAAGAAAATTGCAAATAATGACACAAAGATGACTGATAAAGGTATTTTTGTGATGTCAAAACAGAAGCGTTACAGGGTCAGAAAACTGGCTACGTAAGGAATTGGAGACCACATATTTGGGACAGACTACCAAAGAACATTGTTGATGCCATGCTCCTTTGAGCTTCAGAGCCTCCATTTTCAGGTTTCCATGGACACAACAATGAGGGGTTGCTTTTTGGCTGCCTAGGTTTTTGCCAAGCCACTCCCACTGGCCCCACCCATAATCCCAACAGCAAGGAAGACCTGTCATTGGTGGATTGGAATGTGTTACAACTTCTACCAGAAATGTGGGTGCTGTGTGAAGGACATGCTATGTAGGGTAAGGGTTAGTATTACAGTATTTTTTTTTGTTTTAACTGTAAGAATATTGTTGAATCATACAATTTGTTCATTTAGCTGAGCTTCTACCACAGGCTGACATATGTAGGATAAATTTATTTTGAGTGGGCTTGTACAAGGCTGACAAGGTACAGTGTAAAGGACATTAAAGAAAAGTAAGCCTCCAAGGAACAGAAAAATGTAAAAATCACAGCAGCATTTTCTCAAGAAAAACAGTGTTGTGAATGATGCGGAGATTCTGGTTTCTGGAACTAAACTAAAACAACAGACTAAGGCCCATAGCAACAGACCAGCACTGTTGCCATGACATGGCAGATAAGAGAGAAAGTGGGGGGTGGTGCTGGTACCAGTGAGAGGCAGGAGTGGGTGGTAAAGGAAGCCAGTGAGGAGGAGTAGGGTCAGAGGACAAGTGTGCTGCTCCCTGCTAAGATTCTAGTAGGAGCTGTTATGGGCAGTGAGCAAAAAGATCCGGTGATGGTTCTCTTGATCTTACACCAACAGTAAAGTTGACATAATATTAGATATAATAAAAACAACCACCACCAACTAAACCCACTTCACCTGGACTTTCATAGGGTCCCAAAATTCTATTATGTTGAAAATACAGAATCTAATACAAAACATACCTTAATATAATCATTAATTTTGTGCCCCACCACACACACGCACACACACGCACAGCTTCAACTCCAGTCACTCCCATCTATATACTTCTGGTTTGGCCTCTTATTCGAGCAGCAGCAGGTTCATGAGTTCAGCACAAAGAACATCCAAGGCAAAAGAACCTACCTTGCTGATATGGAATTCCAGACGGCGCACGTATCTTTCAATTGTTTTGATTTGCTGTTAATTTGGGGGGGGGGGGGGGGAAAAAAAAAACACACATAGCCTTGTTAGAATATGTGGCTGGTATATGGAGAATAAAGGTTATACACAAGTTCAAAAAACAAAAACAGGGTACATAACACAATCACATTCTCTTATGTTACAATAAATTCAAAGTTATGTTTCCAACGCTCCAATAACAGGCTTCTAACATGTATTCTGTTACCAAACCACTTCTCATTTTGGCCAGCTCACCTTGTCAAGATCATACAGGACACCCTACAGGAGAACAATTAGAGACAGATTACCATAAGTACAACTTTTGATTTAAAAAGTTTTGCAATTTGATCATTAAAAATGTATAACCCCCAACAGTTTTGTGTTTTGTTGAAGTTACACAGCAAGCCTTATATTAGGTTTTCCACTGAAATCTGAGGGTATGAGTCCTGCAAGTTTTAGGGTGACAGTCGAGTAATTTATGCTGTCAACATAGTCAGGATGACTACAACTTCAAGGGATTCAGGATTATATTTTGCCCATTACGCTGGAATATCTCCCGTCAAATGAGAATTAAATTATTTATTACAACATTTCCCATCTTACCAGTCTAGAGTTCCTCTTCATGTCCTTCATCAGAGATGTGAGTTTGTCCAGCTCCGACTGGTGGACCTCAAGGTACTCACTGGTGAAAAGAGGACGGTAGGTATTACTCATACAGACAGCCATATTCAAACTCACTGTCTACACACAAAACAACTTCATCTACACTACTGTGCAAAAGTCTTAGGCATGCAACTTCAATGTCTGTTGAGAAGTACAGGTAGATTCTTATCTACCATCAGGGGGCTTTCTGATTGGTCCCAAATTCATTCTGCAGCCTGAGAATGACCTCAAAACACCCAATCTCAGTCATACACAACTATCTTCAGCAAAAAGAAGGAATCCTGCAACAGATGGTATGGTCCCCACAGAGCCCTGATCTCAATATGATCGAGTCAGTCTGGGAGGACATGCAGAGACAGTCAAAGTCTGCAGAAGAACTGTGGCCAGTTCCTCAAAATGTTTGGAAGAACCTACCAACCTCTNTTTTTTTTTTTTTTTTGTCTACTGCACTTTTTAGAAGGTTTATTGATTAATAAGTATTCATGGCATTATTTTTGGAACCATCCTCGCTTTATAGCGTTTTTCCCCACAGGTGCCTAAGACTTTTGTACAGTACCGTATGTGTATCTCTGTGTGTATGAGCAAGGGCTCACAAATTAATTTTGCAACAGTAGTAACATCAGTATTCTGGTCAGTGTTTGTGTTTGCATGCTTGTTGTGAGTGTGAGATGGACAGGGTGAGTTTCTAAGTGTGTGTATTTCTATCAGAATATACAACTGGTCCTTGACTTACGAGATACACAACCTACAACAGACCTGACTTATAATAAAGTTTATGGGCGGGCATCATATTTTCAAGTTCAGACATTTGGTCGTAATGACTAACAACAACGGTTCCATCTGATGTACAACATTATCAAGACAGCCATATCTCTCATTGTTTGGGACTCAGTCAGTGTTTGGGTGTCTAACACAACTGCATTTTGTTCTTATAACTTTAAATTATTTTTTTATATTTATAATGGCTAGCAAGCAAAAAAAAAAAATATTCTAGTGGTGCTGAAAAGAAAAAAAAAAATGTGACACCATAGATCTAGAAATTTAAGTGAAAATAAGTGTACCATGACACATAATACTGTACTGTATTAATATTTTAACATGCATAATCTGTGACATTAGTGGAAAAAAATGTAAAAATGTAAAAATGTTCTATTGCACAATTTACCATTCATGCATATTAACTGTGAACCTAAGGGGATTTTGACTTGTGACAAGCCCAATCGTAAGTTGAAGGCCACCTGCATACACGGTGGAAAAAAAGAAAAATAGTAATGCAGAAAAAATGCTTAAGATGTAATTTGTACATGAAGGAGTGGGTGTATGTGTGAGTGAGAGAGGAGGCACTTACTCCAGCCCTCGCTTGAGGGCACCGTACATTTCCTCCACCCTCTTGGGCTGTGGGTCACGGGAGCTGCTGCTGGATTTGTGAACAGTTGCATGGGCCTTCTTCAGCTTGGTCTGGGGCTTCTTCTGCACCGAGTTGCCCATGAAAGAGTTGCACCTAGAGACACCAGCATACGGTCAACATGGGTGGGAATGAGCCACAGGCCACATGCCAAGTTCGCGTGCACCCCCTTCTCCTGCAGTACGCCAACAGCTCCTTAAGCCACATGGTGCCCAAACTTGCTGCGATCATCTGAGTCCTCGAGTGCTGAACTGCTGGCCCCAAAAATCTGCATATGCAGTTCATTTAAGCCCTGGGGGGGGGGGGGTTACAAATCAGTGCTGCATCTCTCAAGACAAAGTTGTCATGAGGCCAGTTACAAGGGTTCCTTTCCCATTTCTTGCTTGATCATGTGTCATCTCATGACAGGCAAGAAAACACAAATAAGGAGTGAGAGAACACAGTGATTCACAGCAGGAGGATGCCCTGGCCTCGCCTGGAGCTCCGCAAGCTGCAGGAAATCGGCCAGCACAAATGTAGGGCACGGTGCAAAGAGAACGCATGCCATCACCCGGGGGTTACATCACCCTACCCCCACACTACTGCACACAGGAGACAGGAGTGCAGCTCCTGTGCCCAGCCAGTCCACTTATGTTTTGTCATCAGCAAACATACATTTAAGTCGATTCAGTGCTAAATCCAATCAGGGCTTTCATTGTCACAGAATGACACATGGACACACTGCTGCACCAGGACATTTTATCATTATTATTGTTCCTTTTCATCCAAAGTTACTTACAGTGATGGGTGTTTTCACTAAAAGCACATCCAATCCATTCGAATTTAGCTAAAATGTCTGTTACCTAATCACGTTTAGTTCAGTCAAATAAAAGTCAACTAAATTAGGTTTTTTAATCCAGTTCACCTTTTTACTCCAGGTACTATTTTACACACTTGTTTGCTTCCTCTCACTGTATGTGAAGAAGCTTCAGGCTCAAGTCAAGAAAGTTAAAAACTCAACCCTGTCACCTGGTAATGGCTGGATAATTAACAAGAACATATAAACATCCAGGGTACCCCAATAAAGTCAAATAACAGAGCAAAATAACAGTAGTGCAATTCAACAGAAGTATATTAAATAAAATGACTTTGTACTGTAGTAGTTTCAAAAAGAGTAAACAACTAAACCCTTTTCTAGCCAGTTCACAGAAGCTTTCTAACACTGCCTTAATTTCCTATATCCATTGCTTCACTTTTAATAATTCATATCTTCCCGTTTCCTTATTTTAGGACACATCTTATTGTTTATAAGGGTGCCAGTCAAATAATATAGTTGGAAATGATCACGATTTTGGTGTGGAAAAAAAAACTGCTTTGTAACGAGAAATCAACACAAAAGATAAAAAGAAAAAAGCTCACACCATCTCTTGCCAATGATCTTAGTAATGTAACCCTAACAAAACAGCTGTATGCTGAGGTTACACCAGACTGACTGAACAATATTGTCTCATCTTACTCAGAATGAAAC
Source organism: Arapaima gigas (assembly GCA_900497675.1). Taxonomy (NCBI): domain Eukaryota; kingdom Metazoa; phylum Chordata; class Actinopteri; order Osteoglossiformes; family Osteoglossidae; genus Arapaima; species Arapaima gigas. The sequence goes on from UFQX01000034.1 coordinate 760,297, forward strand.
GCCATTTTATTTCATTAAGCTATTTAAATGCTCTGTAACATTTTTATTAGCGGTGCATTTTAATTGACTGATAAATTTAGTTTACAAAATTTTGTCATAAATGCCTTGAATGAAGTGGAGATGAAGAGGGGCTGTAGCATCGCATACCGGGAGCGCCTCTCCTGGAGGGTGCTGAATCCGGCAAAGGACTGGCTCCGTATGATGCCATTGGGGCCGCCAGGCGAGTGGGTGCCAGCTGACATGATCTCTGGGAAACGGGACGACACTCCTACAGGGAAATGAGAGGGAATCAAGGTCAGTCACAGCCAAAAAGGCTCAAACCCTCACCCAAAATGCTCTGAATGGGGGGGAGGGAAAAAAAAAAAAAAAAAAAAAAAAAAAAAAAAAACAAAAGAAAAAAAAAAAAAAAAAANAAAAAAAAAAAAAAAAAAAAAAAAAAAAGTTTGTACTAGAGAGACAACAGTCATCAATACTATGTATGAAAAATTAACATTAATATCACAAGCTCACACTATGAAAGAGCTAAACAATGAGGTATGACTAATTTTAGCACTTGAATAAAACCACAGCCAAAAGAGCATCCTGCATGGAAAACGTCCCTACAGGAAGTAGGTAGGAATAGACTACTTCATTATTGTTCTATTGTACAGACAGATTTAAAGATGCTGCTTTTGATGACAACTAAAATCACAGACAAACCAGCCAATTAAGAAGTTAAACAATTTGTGTGCACGTTCTCGGCTAGTTATTACTTCTGTATACTGTTACCAGTAAATGTGTACAGTAAGAGGGAAAAAAATACTGGTGCAGAAAAATACAGATGCATACAGAGTGAGGGACTGCTGAATATGCATTCAGCCAGAGCGCCATGCAGGTGAGCACAGTCAGAAACCAGCAGAGGTCCAGACATGACACCTGGACAATGCAAGACCACCAAGAACAAAAACACCATGATTGGTACCATGCTGGTAGGCAGGAAATCAAATCCAAATTTCTCTCTGGTGGTATCAGGAATCCAATGCAGTGGACTCCATCTGTGACTCTACCATGATGTTTAGAGTAGTCTGTCAAGCACCACTGACTTTGTAGGCAGTCATAGAATAGCCCTGGCAGCCTGAGCCCAGACCAGTATGTAACCCAATCTGGGGCCAGTGCACAAGATCAGAACATGATAGCACTTTAGACATAGCCAGACAATGATGGAACAGGCCTCTGGGAAATACAACCTCTTGTTCTTCTATCATCTCAGCATTTGCCCAACACAGGATAAATATAGCCTCCCATTCTTTGAAATGAAACTGTTTGAACTTCTTGGACTTCAGATGTTTAAAAGCTCAGCAGCACAAAGTTGTATCCTGCAGCAACTCATGAGGATCTCCATTTGGAAAATAATCAGACAACCATCTCAAAAAAAAAAAAAGCAGTTTAGTTTGATCTTTTTTCAATCCAGGATAAATCAGTTATGGGTCCATTAACATCAGTACCATTATAAATCACAAATCACAGGTTCATACTGGCCACATTGATCCTACCCATTGATGCAAATGCTGCTCTTTCCACAAACTCACCCCTAAATTTTTTGTAACTGGTTATTAAAAGTCTCCTCACCCTGAACTGTGTAAACTAGGGATCAGTTAAACCACTGGTATGACCCTCTCGCAGTGCTGACACCTCGAGTCCCCTGAGGCACCTGGGAAGTCCCTGCTGCAGCTGCACGATGACTGGATTACAATGCCCATTAGATCAGACCCCAGAACACTAGCTTGTAACTTAACTTTGCTGACACCACATCTGCATCAACTTCATGAACTGATCTTCTGGGCTTCAGATAATCATTACCACACTACAACGTCTAGAATGGAAGGGCAGTCATCAGCACTCTGTCCCCCAGAAGTTTATTCCACCAGGCTTTGTTTTCCTCTCGTAAGTTAGCAGTTGCCTTATGTATGTACTGTTTGGCAAGTATTTTTGTCTCTGTTTTTCGCCCATTACTTCTGCATCACATGCTCAATAGTATGCAACACTTGTGATGAGTGCTTTATAAAAAAAAAAATTTTTAAAAACTTAATATTTATACATTTCATAGCATTAGGTTGCATTAAATGCATCTATAACTCATTTTTCCTCTGCCAGAATGCAATTCAGCACCTTGTCCTAGTCTGGGAGGACCTACCCATGTTCCTCCACTTCAGCAAAGGCCCTCACCTCAGCCTGGCCACATTCAAATATCAGCAGCAGTTCCAAACACTACAAAGTCTTTCCTGTTTTGTTCAAGAAAGACTACTTTAGCCTCTCTCCAACATTACATCATGAAAATTCATGAGGAGGTTGTTCCGGACTCCTTAAGAGGAACAATGTTCAGCGCATGGAACTGGAAGGTTTTGAGTAAAAGGAACAGAAATAATGGTGTAAGGAGCATTCAACAGTACGTGTCAGCAGAAAAGCTACAGTTGAGCAAGGCATAAATTGACTTGCTTGTGTTTATTTGCCTTTCTAAAAATAAGCTTTCATAAAAGCAGCACTCTGAACCTTATTCTTACCTCCTGAACCATTTTCTACTCCAAAAAGCAGTCCATAATTTTTTCCTCGATGGGCAACTCACTTCTGGCTCGACCTCATTAAAGAACATTCATTTCTGTTATAATAAAGCCTCAACCATGATGACATTTAAATGACGTGGCTCACCATACACACAAGTTGCGGTCTGGCACATTGACTTGCCACACGTCACTTGCCCATGTAAAATGAAAGCAAAGCACCCAGAACCAAATATCTCCAGGATAAACGCTCAGTCTTTGACAAACACTGCCAGTAAGAGGTCCCATCCAGTCTGAGCTGTGCACCATTCTCACAGGAAAGAAAGGGACCAGGCTGCGTAACCAGGAGCTTGGCTCAGACATGCCAGCTCTCCACAGTGGCCTTAGTTCTACACAATTGCTCAGTACGAGACCAAAATCGCTTGGGAGCTTTTTGTCCAATGTTTTGTTTGCTCGATTTCCTTTTGAAGGCCGACAACCCTTTCTATTTGTACCATTTTAAATCCCAATTCCCTTGAGCTGAGGAACAATATTGCATGTTTGTGTGTATGCATGAGAAGTTATAATGGTCAGGTCACTGTGAGCTTTCCAAGAAGATAGGATGCTTTAAAAAAAAAAAAATTAAAATATCAGAAGCTTTGATGGGCAAATTAATTATGCACCAGTTCAGATAACTCATAGTAACAAAGCCAAAAGTCCTTAAAAAAAAAAAAAAAAGTACAAAAAAATCCTTTAAAGAGGTAAAATATGATGAACAAGAAATCACACCATCTCTTGTGACACGAGCAGAGGGCTCTTTTTATTTATTTTTAAAGAACAGCTAGATGACATTCATCCATCCAACTAACCATCATCTGGTACCGATTCCAGAGTCACCAGGCACGTGACTAGACTATATCCTATCACAAGGTAGTCATGAATCTAAACATTCATACACTATGGCAATTTATTGACTAATCAAGTTGAAATGAATGTGTCCGGACTGCGAAGAAGAAACTGAAGTGGGGAAAAAAATCCACTCGGACATGGAGAGAACATACAACCTCCACAAAAAGCTGGATTTGAACCCACACCCAAACATACCACAGCTACTTGTGCCACCATGCCACTTGAGGTGTGCAATACATTTATCCTATAATCACCATGCAAGGTTAAAAAAAGAGAGACAAATAGCTTTATTTAGCATCTGTGAAAAATATTAACTTAAAAATGAAAACTACAACCTGATCTACATAATAACATCTGGCCTATATTTTTCCTTCGATGCTTCCCCAACTACTTACAGTGGTTTGCCCATTTAGGAGGTGTGATACAAATTTGAGCCCTATGAGTGAAAGACACTAGTTCTAAACCTTATGCCACCTGCTGCCCCTGACAACATAAGATAATTCCTTATGCAAAAGGAAATGGCCTTGCCACTACCCCAAATACAAATGTGGCTGGAAGTGGGCTGAGTGGAATGCCAACAATGTCAAGTGCACTGTGGGTAAATGTCCAGGCAAGCCCCTCTGTGGGGCAAAGCTCTCCTACGATAGGAACAAATTGTGATACACTGCATCTTTCAGCACTGAAAATTGTGGGGAAATGTGTGCTCTGTCTTAAAGATCCAACGCTGGCCTCATCACTTTCCCAGCAAGTTGAAAACACAGAAACAACAAAACAGGTCCTGCATTTCAATACGACAGAGGTGCTACCAACTGGGTGAGCCATGCATCAGCTGTAGGGGGCCTGTCATTCACAACCTGGGCCCTTCACACATTTCACACACCCCAATGAGAACGGAAACACTCAAAGGCCCCTGGAGGACAGGGTTGTCACCCTGGGCCCCCTTAAGTTCTACAGCCTGATGAATATTTCTCTTGGACAGAGTTAGTGGCCCCCTGGCACAGTGCCCTGGGCTCCTCAAATGGTTTGCCAAGGCCTTTGAGTGCTTTGTGTACCTTGCCATGGCTGCTATGTGCCAGTAACCCAGCTTCCGCTTCGGTAATGGTGAAGGCGCTGGGAAAAAGGAGACGTGCCCCTCACATACAGCCCACCATCCCGATCCCAGACCCCTGTGCAACTGCCGCAGGATGTCTGGGCTGCACTGGGTTCATCCAACAGATCCCATCATATTGGATTCAATGATGTATGGTAAAAACAAAGCACACAATGTGGGTAAAGTGACACACACAGAAAACCTCTCAATGGACAGAGTTCTGAGAACACAAACAGGCCCATTTCATCATCTTTCCCTCCCTTTCAAATTATGGAATAGCATCCCGAAAACTGACAGCATGTCAAAAATGCACCCCCCCCCCAAACACACACACACACACACACACACACACACGCACACACACACACACACGCACACAAAATTCAGCCACTCAGTGGCAAGCTGCATATGTGAATAAATTTAAAATCAGCCCACAGCATGTCTGTATGTGTTAACAGCAGTTCAATTTTTAATGTCTGTATAAATTATACTCCCCATAGCAACAGCACACAATATATGTGTTATGCAAAACAACACTGCTATTATGGGCCAGCCACAGAGAGGTGGGAAGCCTCCTTGTGTATGCGTCTACTTGTTCTTCCTCCGTTTTCCCACCAGAAGCAGCTGAGGCACAAACAAATCCCCATGGTGCCCCCCCCCCTTTAGAGATAGAGCAAAAGCTTCATGATGTCAGAGACTTTCAATACAGCTGCCTCGGCAGTGCGGAACGTCTGGTGTGGTACAGTCCCCAGTTATGGAAAGGTGGCAAAAGGATGTGTGACTGGGGTGAAGCCACATATTGTGCTCCACTGTGAAAACCACACCTGAACATTGAAGAAACAACCCGAGGCATAAAAGCGCTGGAAAAAAGAGCAGCATCACCAGTCTGATCTTTCATCGCTTGTCTCGGACCAGGTGTCCAACAACCAATTTGTCCAGATGTGACATCTGAAAGAACACAAGCAGACAAAACATGCTTGCTGACAGACACACAAAGAATAGCAGAAAAGGCTGCATTCACATCATAACTGACATATGGTTAAATATTTCTTTGTCACCAAAACCCTCAAAGAACAAGCTAAATGAATGAGGCTTTAAGGAGGATATATTAAGATCTCTCCAGGGAAAAATTCTGTCTTACAGAAATAGAGCTGTTCCATCCTCATGCTATAGTGACACATTTGAAGAACTTCTCATAAGGAGTTTAAACAGTATGTTGAAAAGAAAAGATGTGAAGTGCAGGAACAGGCAAAATAACTTTATACCCACAGCCACAGAAAGCACAAAAACTGCTAAAAAAAAAAACAGCCCTCCACATTTACATTTAAAGCAATGAATGCCAAACAATTTCAAACACAAGGGAGGAAAACAACAACATGTGAAAAGATAAGACGCCCAAAGCCTCGCTGCTCTCTTGCACAGTATGTGAGTGTGATTATTTTTGCTCCCCATCCCCCATCATCGATTTGGCATTGTACCAACACATTACCAAAGCAGCAACTGTTTGATCAAAGCCACTCTGTTTCCAGACCATGAAGTGACCAGTTCCAAGCTTGACACCACACTGATCACCGTTGGGCTCAGAACGCAGCCATGAGAGCAGTAATATCCAAAGTTCAAACTAGAAACGGATACACTGCTAAATGAAGGGGCTCACACAAAGTCACAAACGCAGGTGGAAGGTGTGCAGAGCTCACGACATCTTTTTTTAAAAACATTCACATAAATTTGATGATTACGGCCCATATTCCAACAATCATATAACCACAATAAATATAGCATATCGTAGCAACAGTGAAAAGTCAGATCAAAAGAAAAAAAAAAAAAAAAACAGCCATGCAAACAGAGAGGAAGGAAAACCACTACATGTTGGGAAACAGCTTAGGGGCTTCTGTCAGATCTACATCACCCAAAATGTACTTGACCAAAATTTTAAGTTCTTTATTATTATGTTGTTGCAGACCCTAGCAACATATGCACTGAACTAAAAAAAAAAAAAAAAAAAAAAAAAAAAAAAAAAACCATTTATGCCCAGGTTAATAAAAATAAAAAGGCTACAATTTTTTCAAATAAAAAAAAAA
>UFQX01000034.1:766914-803825 GCA_900497675.1 Arapaima gigas
AAAAAAAAAAAAAAAAAAAAAAAAAAAACAAAAAAAACCATTTATGCCCAGGTTAATGAACATGAAATGGCTACAGTTTGTGCCAATAAAGACAAAAGTTTTACAATTCCTTAACTATAATCCTTTAAGAAGCACTTTCAGTTCAACACCACACAACAAATGTAGAGTAATTCCTAGTGAACCACAGACATGTTTACAGTTTATAAGCGTGACAGGAGGTTATTAAACGCTTAGAGGACCAATAGACAATTTGCATGTAACAGAAAGGCAGATTATCTGCAAGCACTGAGTAAAGGAGATTCTTCTTGTTCAGAGGCCAAACCTTAAGACCTACCACTGGAACCATGAGCCCAGTAGAAACACCCCAAAATAAGAAGCACGCGACTCATCTGCTAAAGCGAAAAAGTCATGGATACTCCAGGGAATGACATTATTACAATGATTTTTTGCGTGGAGCCCAATTAATAAAACATGCCCAGGTTTTTGTGGGCCGATAATGTGGTTCAAAACCAGTCCCAGACTCTTGCTTTTCAAGCCCAGGAAGTTATGCAATCACCCATCTCCAGAACTAGACCATCCTATTCATTAATCCCACCAAGACAGGAGAAGGAGAGAACAGAAAGAACTGGAACAAAACTGGGAGCTTCGACAATGCAAATGATTATTTTTGCAAGCCAATAAAATAAGTTTGGCTTGATTTGTGCACTCATTTGAATAGAAATGACTTAAATTGCAATCCTCCCCAAAACGGATGTTCTCTGCTACTCACTGTCAAAATGTGTGTCAAAGTGATGTTTATCCGTTCTACAGTGTCCAAAAATTACTTCAGCCACTAAAGCAGCTTCCTGCTTCTTAAAGCTTAAGAGAATCAATGATATACTGAGGAGCAAGGTCTTGAATCTACCTAAGAAAAAAAGAGAGGTGGAAGACATATGCACAAAACAAAAACCATCCATTAATTAAATAAATGTAAAGTATAATATAAAAATATTAATTAGCCTAGTAGCAAAATCATCTTTTCAGCTTTACTGGTTTTAAATGACTTATGTGAAGTGTGATCTTCTCGCCTATTCTGTATATCCCATAAACCAAATAAATAATTAAACCATTAGGAAAAAAGCCAACACCTCTTGTCAGTACTACTGGCCACACGTAGACAGCTTATATTTTAGGTGATTTTTGTACTGCAAAAAAGCTGATATGAAAGAATACAACCGCTCCTTCAGTGAACAGAGATTAATCAATATTAACATCAGGCTTCAAGAACGCTTCAGTTTAAAAATATAACACTGCTGAGAAACATCAAAAATATCCATTACCATTATCATCATGTCCTTGAGTGTCGGGAATGCTAACATGCATTGGACACAGAAAGTCATTTTTCATTTATCAATTAATACAAAAAGTCTGCGAACCACTTGTGAAAATGCCAGCTTGCGTTACACTTGTCCACCAGCATCCATCATCTGCACGCTCTCTTTTATGTGGGAAAAACTACGTATCAACAAAGTCAAACACAGCCTTAAAAAAACAGCAACAACAAACTGCAGTCTGTGGGCGACTGTAAAAGGCCACTAAAAAACCCCTTGTATCTGCATGTTTTCTCCAAATACCAAAAAATTTTATAAAATGAATAAGAGCAAAGCACTTTCAGGCACAAAAGTTCCCCATTTTATTAGCTTTTATCTTGTAATACTGAAGGCACTTCGAATGTTTTAACATAAAAGTCTAATGTCCAATGTATCCTGTAGAACATCTCTCAGCATGTAGGTGTATGTGAGACAGAAAGAGTGTTTAGGAATTAAGCACCAGCATCAGTGTGTGGCAGCAAACAGATTTTGATTTGAGGGTAAGGAGGGATTACCTAAACCCCCACAAAGTGTGTAAAAAGGCTAAACTCCAGGCCCCACTCCTGCTCAGCACTGGGACAAACCCAGGGTCCGTGAAAAGGACTGCCTCAAGACAAGCTGCACAATTTCACTGTTCTTTGCAAAACAAAAGGATGCTTCGCAGGTGCTGAAAAAGGGTCATTTCTGCACAGTTCAGGAAACGCAGACAGCAGAATGTCAGAGATATTAAGCCACAAGCAGCTGTGTGCATCCTGCATATCCCATTTCACACATCGTTCTTCCATTACAACTAAATAATCAGCCAACATTTAAAACAAGTTATTATACTGTGGGCTGAGAATAGCGAAGCTAAGCACTGTTGGGACCTTGACTGTAGGTGGACTGCTCCCTTTGCCACTGGTCAGAGGCGGTTTAACCAGTAATGACCACACTGATTCCATCTTGCTCCCGTCTATAGATATCGTATTCCCTTCTCAACCTCCACATCCATCTAAGAGCAGCTGGGCTATAGAATGTCAAATATGCCTCCCCCATGCTGAACCCCACCCAATGGGCTAGGGGGCATGTTTGGGTGGGGTGTGGTAAATTGACTGTAGCAAAAATAATAGAAAATTCATAGACACACTGGACGGGTATCTCTGTGGTTAATAACCCTGTCGTGACATACATTAAATCTATTTTTAAAGCACTTCAATTGACAATAAAGCCATGATCATACTGACTCCAGTAACATGCAGCAGTTCAACTGCCTAGCAGGAAATCTAAAGACAATTCTGCTGCATGAGTTAGAAAAGTCTAGAGTCCAGAAAACTCAGCCTACACCTTCCTCAGAGAGAACAGCTGAGATTTTTTTAGGCAACTAATAATGTGGCCAGCCACGCCGAATGACCATCAGCTATGGAAAGCTGAGCCACTCCTTTGTGTAGAAGCACTGTCAACACTCACTCATGGCCATGCATGCATTGTGTATTTTAAACAGTGCTCAGGAGGGCAAAATGTTCTGGTATATGCGAGTGGGTGTTTTCTAGGAGGCAAATTCATGCACTTCTTTCTTGGAGAGATATCAATGTGCTATATTATTTGCCACAATTTACAGATAGCAACAAATATTAACCTTTTCGACCAACTCCTTTTCCTCGATGTGCATCTCACCCCCCCCAAAACTAAAAAAGTCATACATTTTATTACTGTTATTTATTGGCAAATTAATAAATAAAAAGTAAAATAAATTATTTACTGTTATGTCTCCTACGCGTTTAGCTGCTACACAGCAAATTAACCTACAAGGATCAAAAGAGTCCTATCCTAGCCTAATAAATATTATGAAGCTACGAAGACACCTGCAAACAGCAAACTGACTGAACATATAGACAAGTAAGAGAGACCAAAGCTACTCAAATAAGAGAATAACTGAATTCCTATCCAAGGTAACAGGAGGGTGACAGCAAAGTCCATAATGAGCCACTATACCAACGGAGACCCTGTTAAAGCGCACTGCCAACCATTCATCATTTAACTTCACTACAATCTTCTGTGAATGAAAATTAGTTTAATAAACATTTTTTATGGAAGCGTTCATGCAACCAGATCAAAGGGCAGCAAAGTGTCCAGTCTCAGACATGTCCTACAACAGCCAGTTAAGGATGCTGGATGGCATTTGGAGATGATCTGTGAAAACAGAAGAATTTCCCAACAGCCACCTTGTATTCCTGAAAGTAATGTTCTGGAAACTGGCAAATTCTCAAATCAAAAGGGTCCTGGGGATCCCTTTTACCCAAAGCAAAGGTTTCACATCCTCATATCAGTAAACAGGGCTTCTGCAATGCCCACTGTGTATTAGTGTGAGGTGGGTCTGCAGTTGAGATGTGCTCTCAGTGTGGCCATGGTCATGGTTGCTGGCAGCCAGGACAATCTCAGTCAATATGTTGAAAACAATCAGAAATTTTAAAGTTGGTTTGGCAATGAGCATTGTGCAGTTTCACAGTGGAAAAATAACATTATTTGCACAGAGGGTTACTTAAGCATTCTTACAAAATCTCTGGACTAAATACACATCATTTTATTGTGTTTCATAGGCAAATGAGAGGAACAAAGATATACAAAGACACAAACAAAGATATACAAAGCAGACTTTCTGAGCTTGTCTGGCAGCATCCCTGAAAGTGGTAAATGTGTTTTATGCCCTGACTTTACTAAAAATAACACATTTGTCTTACTCTGTGCACTAAATTCAGGCTTACGGTTTTATTTCAGCTTATAAAAAGGTATTTACTGCTGATTTATCCTTGAGCAAGATGCTGAAGCTGATGCTGTTCTGAACTAATACAGTAAGCACAGCCGTCTTTATAAATGGTTAAGTCACTGAAAGCAGCGAGACGCTGTAAGTCACTTTGGAGAAAGGCATAAACAAAAGAAAAGTTAACACTGTAATAAGCAAAAAAGCCTCTAATTTGATGGCTTTGAATGACACTGTAAACCACATCAAATTAATGCCTTTTCATTTTAACAGAGGCCTTAATATGATAGTACCTTCACAGAGAACAAGATCTGAGACTGCCTTTGACCCCATGAAGCAAGAGAGTGGAGATATACTCCAACCCCCCAAAAGACACACACACACACACACACACACACACACACACACACACACACACACAACAAAAAAACCACACAGGAAGAGCAGAGCAGACAGAAACCCCTGGCTTTGTGTCTGGAATCACAGCAGAACCTGAATAACCAGATGAATGATCTCACTGATACCCCCCTGGTGTCCCCCCCCCACCCCCCACCCCCCACACACACACCACAGTGCACGTGGCCAGGCCCCTGTGAACGGCCGGTGACAATGACAGCCACCCGATGTGCAGATTTGTTTCCGTTCCTTTNACCCCCCACCCCCCACACACACACCACAGTGCACGTGGCCAGGCCCCTGTGAACGGCCGGTGACAATGACAGCCACCCGATGTGCAGATTTGTTTCCGTTCCTTTTGTTTTACAAACCGGTACCCAAGACAGCCAATTTATAAATCTAGTGCAGTCAGGCGCGAGAACATAGCACGCATGTCATATTTCCTCACTTGGCCTCAAATTAAAACACGGATACAAAAAAAGTGAGCACACAACGGGTTGTCGCTATACGTCGCTCTGCTTTACGACTACTTTCTCAGTTCGTATTCCACCCCCCCGAGTGTCAGAGGGTGTTCGTGACACATGAAAGGTCAGTGCATTTTGCCAAACTCATACCCCAGTTTAAATGATGAGTCCAGGACTCAGCACAATAAACTAAACCATATATACATCACACACACACACACACACACACCAGCCAGCCTTTCTTTGCGTTTCCATTTATTTACTTCACAAGCCGAGCAGCCATTCGATAACAAAATTAAAACATCCATTAAAGAGATCAATACAATTCGTGCTTTAAAGAACAGAATCGGAGGTCCCACTCACCTCTGGTAAAAGCACTTTAAATGAAGCCAAGACACAGAGCTGTTAACTGCGCCCCTCCATGCGTTAAAGAGCACTTTCTCGCTCACATTCCCACTGGGAACTCTGTCGGCACCATATAAATGAAACGAGGAACAAGTCTCCAGCGCAAGGAAGAATTAAACCTTTTCTGCGACGGGTCTTCTGACGATTTATAGCATCAAACAAACATCATGTGCATTTCTAGTTTTGGGTTGTAGCGCAGTCGCCTTCAGAGAAGCAGCGATCCAATCAAGGCCCAGCACTCATATTGAGTAGGCGGGGCCACCTCGGAGCGAGCCACCGCCACCCCTTCTGAGGCTTGCCAATGGGCGACCAGCTCTCAGCACAAGTAGGCGGGGCTAGATGATAACAAACACTGCTCACTAATCAACGGCTAGCTTTTACACGGGGGAGGCGGGGCGCCTCGGACCTTTAACAGCAGTGGGACCGGACCACCCGAGCACTGCCTTTCTACCGGGCGGCTCGCGCGCATAAAATACTGTCTCCACACAATTGTTTACACAGCTGTTTCGGAATTTATTTATTTTAAAACGTAGTCTATTTCTGCCCCGTCTTTCGACCTCGATTTTTAAGCAAGATTCCTACTTAAATACCCGTATGTCAACAAACCTGCGAATGTGTTTATAAAGTTGAAGCATATGGTTGCCATTCTGAAATAGAAAAGTACTGTGGTCCCTTTTTAAATATATTAAACCGAAAAAAGCCGTACGAAGCTTTTAAAAGATTATAAACGGATGCTTTAAAAATCCTTGCAAGAAACTTACATATTTATCACCTGCCATCTTAATATGAAATTATTTCCAGATGTTGCATTAACGTTGCAGTAGGCAGTTATGGTTACATATAATGAGTTGAATATTAAGTGATTCTATTAACATTAACTAAATACAGTACATCAGCTATTATATAGCTATATATCTAAACGTGACCTTTTTGTGTCTGATCTGCCTTAACAGTAAGTAATGTGACAAAGTGTTGCCAGTGTGTTTGGCTTTCTTGTCTAGAGAGAGAGCTCCATGGTGCACAAAGCTTATTTAGGGTCTCTCTGGTGGAATAAGCAGGCCTGTTCTCCACTGTCTGAACAAATCAATCCAGCATCCGTAAATTCACGGAAAATGTAATGCAAAATGAAGTATTCTATTAACATCAAAAGCTACTTTGAAAATTATCGTTGTATTTTGTCAGTTCTTGCAGTAAAAAGTGGAACACCTAGGTACATTTAAGTTGAAATCACAAAAACTTGATGATTTGGTATGGCTCAGTTTCCTGGAAATATGATAAATAGAACTGGACACAAGATTTTAAAATATATTATGTGAAGCATCAATCTTTTAAGAGACCCTTATATTGTATACAGTAACACTAGACAGTACCTTGGTGAGGAAAACTGAGAACATGGTGCTGTGGCTGTCAGCTGCAAGCCTCTGCATTTGCTCTAAGATCACGGTGGCAAAATCTGCCAGAGGGGCAAAAGCTAGCAGCCCCTCGCAGCTCAGCAACAACACCTACACACATCTTAACTCAGCTGCTCTAAAACTAACCCTGTAATTACAACTGTCATCAGCAACCCCTGAAATACAGCTACACACACACACACACACACACACACACACACACACACACACACACACACACACACACAAAGGCAAACAAACAGCACGAATGATTAAAGGAACTGTTCTGGCCATCTGCACATTTCTCCTGCTTAGTTCTCATCTGTCCTATAATCCACAAATGGTTCTTGAAGCCCTGTCTCAGAACGATACTGTGTCAAAGTTTTATCCAAGACAGACACCAGGAAGGTTATCAGATGTGATATGTATGTAGAGCATAATGTGCAAATCAAATTGTCCTGTTTTTACCACTCACCTCTGTTCAATCTCTCTGTAGCAGTACTAAATCTTATTCCTGTTTTTACTACACTGTGGTATTTTGCACTCTTCCAGTAAGCAAAAAGCTCAGTGAGACCCTGCTGCATTTGGGCTTTTGCAAGGCATCTCAGCAGACTCTCTTTTAGTGCCTGTAAGGGCAAATTTGGATGTTCCTGAAAAACCACATGATGCTGAGAGTCAAAGGTCGAGAGAGGGAGCAGTAGCAGCCACAGCTGAGGGTGGCTGTGTAGCCTGCAGCCTTCAGGAATGCCCCTGGGGTTCTTCACATCTGCCAGGTGGGGTCAGAAGGACAGAATGCAAGACTACACAGGACCAGCAGGTTGGTTACGGTCTACATTCCCATACCATGTTCCTGTGCTGCCTACTAAGGCCTTTAGGGAAACAGTCACATAAAAATGGAGGCTTTCTCTGGCAAAGTATACTGTAGCTCTTGCAGATTACAGGGCTCTCTGCTCTGCGTAACACACCCCCTTGGCCCTGATGACATGTCTGCAGCAGGTAATTCCCACTCCTGAGCCAGGATGCCTAAGACAGCAGTGGGCTGTACACCCTTTTCTTCTCCAGGTGTTCCAAATGACATCACCTCTGTATGGCTGAGAGGTCCCTTGACCAGTTCTGCATTTCCTCGGATTGAACTCAAATGGAACTCCTCTGGAGGGTTCATAATTGGCTTTTCACTTACTCACTAAAGAAGCTCCTGTCCTTCTCCACACTCCTATTTGTAGGAATAAGCTATTTCTAGGGCGGGTCAACGGTAGCAGCTGCCATTCAGTGGGGAGACAAATTACTACATGTCCACGTGGACTTCCTGGGCAACACTGGGCTCCTAAGGGCAAGATTCCATGTTTCCTGCTGCTTTACAGCCTTCAGAAGCAGCTCTAACCTTATGCTTTGGCATGGGTAACTTTTTCAGTGTGTCTCTCCACGTCCAGGGAAAACCCCCAACCGCCAAACACACCTGACCTCTGAGAGACCACAAGAATCTACAGATGAAACTATACACATACACATTACCTTTTACTGAAAGGTCACACAAAATAAGTGGTATAAAATATAAATGGATTTGCTCCAATGCTTCCAGTTCATTCTTAATTGACCTTGGATTATTTTTGTTGTCATTTTTACTAGCTATGGTTATGTATTAGAACTTGAGGACAGCATTTAAGAGTTCCTCTTTATCTACAGTTATTTATTACTTGTGTTTGGTGAACTCTTTGAACAAGTTTTATGACAGAAGCTCTGTTTAAAAAGCAGGCACACAGTCTTCCAAGGCAGAGGTATGTGCAGTCAGATCACAGCCCCATCAGGAGAAGCTTGAGAAAGACATGGTTTTCATTGCAAGGCTTTGCACTAATAAGCTGCGGTAAACCTGCAGGTTTTGCTAAGCTGTGAATAAAGACTAGCAAGTAACTTTTGTTAAGTCCACAGTTTCTTCCATCATCTCCAGACATACACTGTCATACTGAAACTGGTAAGTAAATTTTTTCCCCATCCATCGCACCCTCACCTTTTATTTAAATTATTATGGAACGGCCAGTGTACTGAAATATAGTCCTCTGTGCTTCTTCATAGTCCCGAAGACAGATCATGTTTCACAGTATCAAGAGCAAGACAAGTCTAGACAAGAAAGGCCAAGATGAATGGATTTGTGAAACCTGATCCAGCTCCGTGCATCTTCCAGCATTAGCTACAGCTTCCATGGTCCTGCCAAGGTCCTTGAGCCTCTGCAATTTATGCCATTCTCAGCCGTCCCTGACAGTAGCCAGTGCCAGAAGTGGAAAAAATACATTCTAGTACTTCTCTAATTTGTATGTTGGTGCATCTATTGGATGATATTCTCAAACTGTTAAATATTCAATTTCTGCAATGGATAACAGATACTATGTGATATTGATGATGTTCAGAATATATAATTCTTTAATAAAGGGGACAGAAATATTGAACAAAGGCAGAAGCGCATAGCATTATTTGACTTGCAGTATAACTGAGTGCATCCTGAGTGATGAAATGTAGCTATGAGGGTTGTTATGAATAATCGCCACGTACTACAACAGTCTTTTGGTAGGAGAGCAGCTCAGCCAGAGAATCTGGTGAGCTGGGGACAGAAAAGAGTACAGGGAGTTTATGAGAAGTGCCAGTACGTAAGCAAAAGTGCTCATTCTCCAAAGAGCAAAACATATAAATACTGCGTACTGTTGAGCATCACCCACTTCAAGAACTGATGGTAGCACATTGCTACCACATTTCATCATTTCAGAGGGACATCATGTTGGAGCTGAAACCATGAAACAGTCCAGTGGTATGTATCACAAAACCCTCTGTGAAGAAGGGGAGAAGTAACTCAGAGGTCTAAATTAGTAAAGATCCAGGTGTAAGGGCTTTCACGGAGTTCCCTGCTGCTGAAGTAGCACTCTGCATCTCAAATGCTGAGTGACCCATTTGCGCTCACTGGTTCGTGTCCCACTAATGTTCTGGTCCTAATGTGTCCTGTTCAGTGCTTTGCCCTGCTCTTGTCAAAGACCTGGCAGCTTTCCTCCAAGAGTTTTGCAGTCTTTTCTAGGCCTTATGGGCAGCCTTCAGCAAAATGGCATTCTGTAAATAACTCATGAGGATAAAATTCAAAAGAGTCCATTGTGTTTATTTTGGGCTCAATAAATAAGTTGAAAGGCTGCAACTGTCTAGTGATAGTAGATGAATAAAAAAAACACACAAAGAAAAAAAACACTTCCACTCATTCAAAAAGGGAACTTAAACAAGTTTCTTCAGTGGCTCTGAGGCCCTCACCTAAGGCTGTTTGCACTTTCTAGTTTTTGTTCTGGACATGTAATTGTGACATACTGAGGAGTAAAAGTGCATTTATTGGCAGAAGGTGTCCTAGTGACCTGTGGCCCACCAGGAGAAGAAAACAAGGTAGCTTGCACCCAGTTTCACTATGTAACAATAACATGTTTCACTTCACTTTCATGTTTACCATTTCAGTTTACTGTGTACCACAGCACTTGTAAAGAATAAACCACCTACCAAAACAAGGCTATCATTAACTCCTTCCATTGCCACCTGTTGTACCACTATGTTTTTTATTATTGCTTGCTATTATATTAGTGTAGTTTTTCCTGTTTATGGTACTTGCTTAAATTATATACAATTGCAATAAGACTGCATACAGGTGTGTCAACCAGAAGACCCATGTGAAGGGATCATTGGGGGTAATAGGTGAAACTCATTCCAAGCGGTGTCTCTAGCCTTCCAACTCGCTGGTTAATGTGTAATGAATTTATGCAGTGTTTCTTCTTTTAGCAATCATGTAGAAAGGTACACTGGTAAACAAGCGACAAGGCATAACTTGGCTTTTGTTGTGACTGTTGTGCATGAAAGAAGAGCCGAGGCTCTTTGCCAGGTAAGCCGTTGGAGTCAGTGTGGGGTGTCAGACTTTGCCTCACAAGGTAATGCTGTGACCACACTGTGAGTGGAATCCATGTGACCCACACTCTGGAAACTAGCTTGTGCTTTCATGTCACAATTTTCAAGATAACGCTCATACAATCTGGCTGATAACCACCCCCTAGAAAAATACCGAAATGCAGCCCAAAACACACGATACTCCAGTCTTCACATCAACACATGACATTTACATTACATTTACATCTATTCGGATTTTTTAAAAAACCAACATATCAATTATTATTAAAAATAATTTAGCTGAAGCCATCATCCAAGGCAGCTTAAAATGCTAGACACTGTAATCATGGACCCATTTATACAAAAGAGCAATGTAACACATACACACAAACACTAAGCAATGTTCCACAAGCCACGAGATCACATAAAATATGCCTTTGGACTGTGGGGGGGAAACCCATACAAACAGGGAAAACATGCAAACTCCACACAGACTTCAAACCGATGTTCAAATGCACAGCCCTGGTGCTGTGAAGCACAGGTTCTACCTGCTAAGCCACTGCGCTTCCCTTTAAATGTTTAAATTACAAAGTTCACCAGGATACACCGCCACAGGATTACCTACAGTATAAAGACCAAAAGACAATTACAACATGTCATCTTTTTCATATAACAAAGGTTAATGACCTGTAAATGTCAGAAGACCAATACTCAACCAATCTGCACCATGTGAACTCTGCTGTGTTGCTATGACCCTGACAAGTCTTCTGTTTCTACCCTGCTGTCAAACTATGAGCAGTAAATAGGTGGTGTTGTCCAAGATCCAGTTCTTAGCCATCAATGGAAGATTCCAGAGACAGAAACCTGTTGTACAGTCAGTGTTCATAACACTCTCCTGGTACCAGCTGGCCTATTAGTAAGCCTGCCTGAGCTGATATCACTGTAGCTCATCCTCACAGATCTGCAGTGCATTCTGGAGCTGTCAGAAAGAGAAGAGATGCACAACTGCTTCTAAATGAGACCACAGTTATTTTCTCTTCCCTCCTAGAATCATATATTGCATGTGTCTGTGCAATGTGAGTAATGAAAAATTTAGCATGTCTTCAGTGCATCTTTTTCAGTGAAATCCTGCAAATATGGGTTACATACCCTTCGCGTGGCTTTATACTTATCACCAACTTGTACATCATTGTATAATTTATGTTAATATTTTTCACTTATTTTAATCCTTATTTAAGACACCAACTGTGAGGAGCCTATGAAAAATACAGACCAGCGCATGTTTTCGGTCTCTGAGTGTGATTTGAGTGGTTGCAATAATGAAACTGTAATCCCCGTGGACTCCTGACTTGAAAATGAGGTTACTTTTAACAATGGAAAGTGAAGGTTATTTCAACAGCCTTCTCTAGGGTTACTTCTCCTACTCAATGCCTCTTTATCCAGAATAAAAAATCTTACATTAAAAAGTGTGGCAACAGAATCAGCAAACCATTTCATGTTTCTTTCCTCTCATTTCAAGGCAAAAAATTTAATACTGACCATGAGCTGAACTACATTCACTGCAAGTGTTACATAAACAGACTCCCACACATGACCACTAAACCCATCTTTACAGGTGGCACCTAGGCATTTATGAAGCGTTACATTTCTCACTTTTCTCCAAAGCAACTTACAATGTTACAATTTGCAATTGCTTACCTATTTTTTTCCCCTGGAGCAAATCAGAAGTATCTTATTCACTATAGCAGGGAGGAGAATTGGAATCTGGGGCCCCTGATTCCAGAAATAGTGGCTCTAACCAGTATGGCACCTGCTGCCCCCACAGAGCTCTGAGCTGAGTACAACGACGTCTTCGCTGTTTTCAGTTCAGATGTTTGTAGCCTTAAAGTGATGCACGGCATCATGCTGCTACCCAGACAAAAGACTCAGCCCTAAATTTCCATAGTGATGAGCCTTCACCCATGCCGCTGGGCCCACAAAGACTACTGGCGACCACAGCAGTGCCAGGATCATTTTCTACAGACATGCTCACATTACCACCCCTCTTTTGACCTCTGCCAAAGTTCTGATGGTGCCACCAGCACTGTTGCAGCAGATGGGCTCACTGCAAATGCTGGGTGAGGCACTCCCTACAAATGCTTGGGTCACCCTACCTTGTGAGAAGACGTCCTCTGATTCCTCACACATCAGTGCGCTGAAGTCCTCCTCCATGGTCTCAGACATAATGCTCACGTTCTGTTCCTCTCTGTGTCTCTTGGGTTTCTGGCAGCGTGGGCAGCGATGGATGGTCCGTCCAGATGAGCAGGTCCCCCCTCGGTGTAGAGCGGGAGCGCGAGCAGCCGTGTGCAGGAACTCGAGTGGAGGAGCAGCAAGGCGCCCGTGCCTCAGCTGAGGGGCTGCGAGTGAGCGCTGTGCAAATTGTCTTGGCTAAGCTTCCTCAGCACAGTCGCTTTCACAACTTCCTGTGTGAGGGGGCGGGCGGGGCCTTGGTCAGCGGACTCACCCAGATTGCTGGTGATTAAGGAGAATAATTAGCACTTTCTCTCTGAGACACCCAGGGAAGCGCTTGGGGAGGTGCTGACGGCTCCTCTCGCATTCTAGATAAAAAGGGCTCACTTAGAACCATGAGTGAGAGCATCTCTCTTTCTGCGCAACTTGCCGAAAAGGTTCAGGCACACGTTGACCCCACTTCCAGTTAATGCAGGAATAAAGTTCCAAAGGATGAAGCAACAGAGAAGTGGACAACATAATACAGATTCTCCATCGTTATTTCAAGAGAGATGTTAGCTGCTCACCCAATCTAGGCAAATGATTAATGGATTCAAGATGTGGGGCAGCAGGTGCCATAGTGGTTGGAGAAGTTATTACTGGACTTAGAGGTTGTACGTTCATATCATACCACCTGCTGTAATATCCTCGAGCAAGGTACTTTCCCTGAATTGCTCCAGTAAAAATTTCCCTGCTATATAACCAGGTAAATCGTTGTCAGTCACTTTGGAGGAAAACGTCAGCCAAATGAATAAATGCTGAGATTTTCAAGGCTGAATTATCTGATGTCACAGGTGGTGATGTCACTCATGTCATCTGAATGAGCTGGAACTGGATGCCTTGAAATAGTAACTGGGCTGCATCAGATTGATTTAACCTGTGCTTTCTCTTGTGGTTTGGGTGGCCCTCCCCATGTACTTGGTGGAACAGACTTGACGTCAAACATGCCACATAAGGGCTCATTTGGATCCTGTGAAGCAACTGTGAGCTCAGATGCCTTCTGTGTGTTGCAGGTAATGAAACCACATTGGATCCATGCAGCTGAGCCCACCATGGGTTAACTAATCACCAGTACAGTAAAGCACACACTCGAGGGGTGAGTTTCTTGGACATGGTGTTTGATGTTAGGAGGAACAGCAGGGAGGGTCTGGGGAGCACAGCTCAGGGTCAGTTCCTTACTGATGGTTTGCAGCTGCGTCCTTCAGTGCAAAGGAATTACAGCAGCAAAGCCACAGAGACAGTTCTGTAAGAGGGTGTGTTCTTGTTCAGACCCACATGGTCCTGGGATCTACATTTCAGTGCACCAGACTGGACCGGCTCGCACCACTCTTTCCAGTTCCATCCCGTTTTCTGATGACCAGTGGCCTATGAGACATGGCTGGCCCTCCTCCACTTGGAGCCATCAATAAAGCAACAGCAAAAGGAAAGAGGTGGCCCACCCTGGGTAGTACCTGCTAGAACTGGCTTTTTAAAAAAGGGTGTACTGGGGAAAAGTCAGACCAGGAAGCCTAAAGACAAAAGACATTTAGTCAGAAAATAAAATAAGACAAAATTATTTGGCGAAACAGGACCCCGAGAGATGCTTCAGGAGGTGGATTTCAGGCTGATGTGGAGTCTATAGGTCTTTCCAAATAAGTACACAGAGCTCATGCTCCACGTTACCAAAAATTACCTGATTGAAGAAGCTACCGATGGACTGGCTCAGGAAGGCGAAGCATTTGAGCACCAGGCCTGACCCAGTTGACCAGGCTTTGGCGTCCTTCAGTAGACACCACAGTGGCAGCATGGGCCATTAGCCAAAGTGGTTCTTTCTGTCTGCTGACAACAATGTGTGTGTCCAGCTGCTTTCTTTCCTGTGGTCTGCCTCCTCACTTGTGACTGTGGACAACCATGCAGATTGCAGTTTCATGGCACCATAACCATCAACACAAATTGGAGAGAGGAAGTAAAAGAGGGAATGGAAATGTGACATATACAAAGCCCTGTGTTTGCCACTAGCATCCGGAAAACACTCATTTTCAAGCACAGACAAGGGCAGGTTGCCCATAGTAACATGAAGCTTGAATCATGTTGCCCTTATAGCTAAAATATTCCATAACAAGACACATTGTTTTCTGTCACACAGAGAATTGACTTCCTCCCTGTCCCACACACTCAGGCCAGCAGAAGTGAGCATTAGTGAACGTGCCGTAAAACAAAGTCACAGGGAATATAGCTTAGGCATGAGGATGTAACTCACTGTCTTACATGCGTTCAGCAGTAAGACTATCTTACTGCAAGATGACAGACACTTGGCAAGATATAAAACACTGCGCGGGAGTTTTCAACATCCTACACTCCTACCGCCTCAGACACCACCGCCATGGTTTCTCTGGGTTTGTTGGATATAAAGAACCAAGGAATGTATCAGAGAAAAGACATGGCCACAAACTAACTGCACACAGCAATCCACTGTACTCTTCACTAAAGAGGAAAATTAGCCAGCAAGTTGGGAAGCTGCCACATTCGCTTGACCAAACCATAAAATTATTAAATGTAGCAAAAAGCAAAACCCAAGCCAGGGCAGCACAAAAAAGAAATCAGTTTGGTTTGATGTCAAACCTTTATTTTCAATTTTAATTAAATTACAAGAGGCAGTCAGTACAATGTGTGAATAAGGGGGCTGTCGGCACGTCTGACAATAGAAGCGCAGAAAATAGAACAAGTGCTGACAGCACAACCTTCTGGGTAAAATGGGCAACAAGTGGGCCATCTCCAATCAGCCCCCGAACCCACCTTCCCCTTCCTGTCACAGTGGGCTTTCTGCTCACGGAATAGACAACGTGGGATGATTGCGAGGAGGTGTCGGGTTGCCATGGGAACAATAAGGAGGGCAGAGCGCTGCTCCGATTAATCCCACTCTGTGGTATGCTAACACAATTCACCACAACGCCTGGCTGTGGCGCCGCTGTGATGGAACAAATTAACATCACATGCCACCCCCCATGGTGCTGGACAAGATGTGTGCGCTCATGTCTCACGATTGCTCCCTCACTGGGGCGCAGATGTGGGGCCAGGTAGGACTCGATGTGGATAAAGTCTTCTCATCCCACAAAGAAAACAGCAGCTGCGAGTACGGCATAGTCGGCGCAGCTGTAAATGAGATGAATTTAGCCGCACACACAGCAGTGTGGGAGATGTGCAACTGATGATGCACTGCAGGTTGTCCTGCTGAACAGCCTGTTTGATGTCACTGGAAGCCATGGCAACAATATTACTCCCACAATCAGGGTAAAACATACATGTCGACACTGAGGGGCGAAAGTAGAACGTTGAACAACTGACAAGCACTGCACTGAATAACGCACTGGACTTTCACCAAAATGCCACAAGTTCAAGTCATACAAAGGGCCTTGGTTCTAACAGCGTGTGTACGGTACATAATCTAAAGCAAATCCAATAAATTGTAAGATATGTAAGTTGCGCAGCATTTTAACACAACTCGTTTGATAAATCATTTGCATTAATTCATTTATGAAACGCTATTTACCAAAGTGACACGCAGCTCACAGGTAAAAATCTGTTTCACTGACAGAGGTGCACAGATGCGGACACATGATTCTCAAAGTTAAACTGTAGTTACACCTGACTGCTGAAGTACAGTCACTTAGTAGAATGCCATTAATTTTTCCAGTGCACGAGAGATCAAAATTTAAAAATAAGTGCCGGGTGAATAATAACTTGCTAGTATGTTTTGTTCAGTCATATGGCTTGTGAAGTGAAGACTGGTCTTTGCAGAAGCACTAACCAGCATTTGGCTGCCTAACCATTGGCCCTGAGTGGCTCTGGCGGCCAGCAGTGGGTTATGAGGATGCTAAGCTGATAGCATCGTGTGTAGCTCCCTTACCAGGAGACAACATGACACATAGTGATGCAGCAGTTTACAAATTAGCTTTGGTATAAAGTGTCTGTTTGTATTTACATTTGTGCATTTGGTAGACACTTTTGTCCAAAGTTATCTGCAACACAGAGCAAACAAAAATGGATTTCATCAATAGAGAGCAGGCTTAGATAAAAACACGATTATTAAAGCACCACATAATATCAGCTATTGTCATAGCTCACACATTGTAAATGTCACCTATTTAAGTGTATAAACACTGAAAAAATAGATAAGATAAAAGGTACTATGTGGTTAAGAACTAACTGAAGATTTTTCGTTCTATAATGTGTCAATAGTGCTTGAACGAGATGTGCCTGAACAAATAAAACACTAAAAGTAAACTGTATTGTCTTACATTTTGTGACCTATAATTTCTTGGAATTGATCCCTCAGGCTTGATTTTTTTCCATGATTAAGAACATGGGTTTTAAATCTGAATCAAATTCCGGGAGCAGCGGAAATAAGAAGTGATTAACATTCAAAAACTCGTAAAATTATTAGCAGCTTTGGACAAAAGTGCAGGGAAACACAAAAAAACATCAGTAATAATAATGAAACAAAAAGCAAAACAGTGTCACTTTTCAGCTTGGTCTGTAGGTGCAAGCTGCCCTTCATTTTGTTTATTTCAGCCTGAAAGACAAACTTCTGTGTGTGAAGAGGGCACACTGGGTGGAGCCGGCCTGTGACCAGAGCCCTGGTGCCCACAGCATCCGGTCCCATGAAGCAGGTGACCCAGCAAAACAGGATCTGAGCATCACAACACTGATCCCTCCCCCTCCTCTTCCCCTGGATGTCTCACGGTGGCATGTGGCAGCCTGCAAGTCACACACAAGGTGCACATGCACTGCAGTCAAGCTCTGCTACTTTCCCAGGGTCAGGCAGGGGCACAAAACAAGAGCTGTGGTAACAGAAAGGAGTAATAAATACACATGGGGCAAAGGGAGAAGTGCAGGAAGGAAAGGGTGTGACTGCAAATACTGTGAAAACCGAGGGCTTAAGCAAAGTGATACCCTCTGGGGGTTACAATTGTAAAAATGATTCTACATCCCTTAGGCAGCAGGCAACACAAACAGATCACTGCACCATACATGTGTGTTCTCATACTTCCAAGAATTCTGTCCACCTAGTCCTTCACGGGCACTGACTGGTAAAACGTGCTCATTCTTCACGCCTATGGCATCGGCAGGGAAACCTGGGTCTCTCCGCACTTTGCGTTGCCCGTTAGTAACGGGTGAGTTCAGTCCAGCTGTGCAGTGAGCTGTTTTGCATGAGGAATCACATCTGGAAAAACTGTACTGCACTTGTCTAGATAAGAGAAAAAGTCCTAATGCAGTTACTGTGATCATTCCATTGCTCAAAAAAAAATTATCCCAAACTGAGATCACCATGGAATTATTGCACAGGATTACAGTTATACTCAGAGATACACCCATTTGGGATACAAGAATTTGAATTTACAAGGAATTTCATTTAATGAGTTATGAAGAATTTCATCATGTGTATAACAGATATTTGAATGGTGTGGGGAAAAAATGGCACCATGCAGTCTTTTTCTTAGTTATAGTTTTGCTTGTGCTGCATCAAGTCCTCAACCCGCCATTACCTGTTTACTGATTTCACCAGGTACAACTTATTCAGTGAGTGACAATTCATTTGCACTTTTTCACTGAGTCCATCTGTCTTTATTCTTGTTTTCTTGCAACAAAAATTTAATACAAAAACATTGAGCATCATAGTATGTGTGTTTTGTCTGAGAACATTTGTTAAGAACGGCACAACCAAACAGTCATACAGTATTAGAGAGGGAAGTAATGAAAGGAAACTGCCTGATTATGTTACCATAAATAATGTCAACTATTGAATTAACTGTATCAGTGATATTTTTAGCATAAAGAGGTGCCAGTTTTGGGGCTCAGGAATGCATAGCAATGTTTTACAATTGAAACTGATGGAAATTATGTCTTCGACTTGCAAGAACATACAAGGTACTTCAGGAATAAATTTCTTTTGTAAGGCAGGGAAAGATGTTATAGTTCTGTTATAGAAAATGCAATAGTACAGTACAGTAATTCCTTGGCATCCAAATATAATTCATCCCTGAAAATGCATCAGATATCAAATTTTTCAGATACTGAGTGCTTATTTCCCCTTAGGTTAAACGGGATAAAATAAATAAATGCACTCCTGGCTCATCAGAAAATACCTATATAACTTGACTTCAACATGACAAAACACTGTAAACACCCATTAACCTAATTAGAAAATTCTTAATGTTGTCATTAATTTGTGTGTTTATACCATGTACTGTAGTATGTACAGTAACAGATATTTCATGTGTTAGTGACCCCCCCCCCCCCCATTTGTCATTGTATTACACAGGGGAGATGAGAGGGCACACGTGCGGGGTTTGCAGCAAAAGTTCAGTGTTATGAGATGTTGAACAAAAGAAATAAAGAGGTGCATCGAAGTAACACGTTGCCCGCCTCTGTTCTTGACACAACTACCAGCATTTAAATATATAGGCTTATTTTTAAAAAAATGAAATGAGCAAAAAAAAAAAAATGTCATTACGCTGTTTTCAGACAAAGGGAAACAGACGGAAAAAGCTGATAACACCATTGAACCCACAGGCGTCTGGCTTCTGATAAATTTGTAACAGTAAACAGAGTTTATTACAACAAATAAAGTATTACTTTATTAGAGTACGCTGTGCTCGCCAGTATTTATTTGTATTTTTAATTTATTTAGATTTTTATTTGCATTAGGATTTGTTAATTATGGATAAGCTTCAGATAAAAGTTTGTTATAGCAAAAGTTTCCATTTCAATACCAATATATCGGTATTACATTTAAGAGATTTTTGAGAAAATTCAAATATAGAGGGATACTGGGGAATTACTGTATTTTGATCAAAACCTAACTGACAGCCAATCCTGTATTTTCATGAACTATAATGCCACTGTTATTCCAGACCACATCTTCTGTGCTACTGTTGGAAAGATGGTGGGTGACCCCCAGTTTTGGCACAGTGTAAGCACAAAGGACAAGATGATATCATTCTTGTATTTGCCCTTTGGAGCATCTCTTGGTGACCTGACAGCTGAAGCCCAGCCCTGGGTACTAAAATACATTATCATTCTAATTAATACAAACCTCAACACTGGCAGCCTTTTGCAGGAAGCGCACATATTTGGCCATTAGGGATAAAACATACAATCCATGCAATGCTGTACTGCTAAGCCAGGACTGTGTTTGCCGGATTCATTTGTGAATTCACCCCCCCCCCACTGAGCAATGTGCAAATTAGCACATAGGTGTTATGCAAAAGTGAGGATGACTTTGCTGTTGTGCTCAGCTGACCAGCATGAATCTATCTCACTCTGTGTGTGTGTGTGTGTGTGTGTGTGTGTGTGTGTGTGCGCGCGTGCGCGCATTGCTCCCTGACTGTAATCTCCTAGGATTCGCCTCAGCACTGATGATGGTCGAGTTGGCATTTCCCAGGGCTGTGTATCAANCGCGCGCGCGCGCATTGCTCCCTGACTGTAATCTCCTAGGATTCGCCTCAGCACTGATGATGGTCGAGTTGGCATTTCCCAGGGCTGTGTATCAAAAAAACTGCATCTGCTTCCAAGCTGCATTAACTCCTCACTCACTGTCATCTGCACAGTTGAAAAAGCTCGCTGTCGCCATGTTGTTTGCTGATCTATGAGAGACAGCATAATCTCCTCTAATGCTTTCACTGCAGGCTCTCAACTTGGTGCAGTGAGTGCCGGTTTAACCCAACTAAACACTAACCAGGCAATCAGCAGATAGTGTGGTGGTTAGTACTGCTGTCTTACTCACAGAGAACACAAGTTCAAAACCCTTGTCCTTTTTTAGCAACCTTGATCAAAACGGAGTAAAACCCTGCAATTTGCTTTAAAGAAAATCGTCAGATACATCAGTAAATGTAAACTAAGCAATCCTTCACAGGACAGCGAATAGCCAACATCAACGCTAGGATGGAGGAGCTGCAATTCTGCTGCTAGCAATGAGCAACCTGTGGGTGGCTGTGTGCCTGAGGTGCCAGACTGGTGCCAGCTATGTTCTGCCTATCACTGGCTGATTGTGATGTCTGATGAGTAAGACCTGCTGCCTAGAATGCCACATGCTCCAGTTCATTTAAAAAAAAAAAAAAAAACACACAACAAATACCCTCAAAAGCGGAACAATGTTATGTTGCTCATGCCATACAATGAGGTCGGAGTGGGACATGATGACTCGGGGCCATCAAAGTGCCCAGACCCCTGCCTCTTGGCTTGGGCCATGGCACTTGGGAATGTCGTTGCCATGGAGCAAAAGGACAAGCAGCCTGTAAAAACCATTACAAACGAAGTTACAGCAATAAAACTGAAAGGAGATCGTAGGGGGGACAGGATAAAAATAAGCTCAAACACGACACTAATGTCAGCTAGTGTCAGTGCGCAGCGGGGCCTCGACTCGCATCCGCAGCGACAGCCATCTGTGAAATGTGCTTTCTCCCTGAGGCCAGTGCCATTCCTTCCCTCCTCCAAGCCTCTATTAATGTTTTCCACCCCTGGAAAGTGTTGGTGTCTCAGAAATAAAAGGTTCTGCTTCACACACCCCAGTCCAAACACATGTGACATGTTGTTCCCTGTATTTCATATTTTACTATACTGTATGTACAGGTACAGTGCATCATGATCTGAAAAGACCATTACTACTGGGAAATTGCAATCATTAACGTGCATGTCTTAACCATGGTGAAATATATTTCTGGGTCTTCTTCTGTTGCTACCTTAACAGCAAGCATCCTGGTGCTTTCATCACTTTTGTCCTCAGTGAGAAAATGCATCATTGCAGAAGCGAAGTCCGTAGAGTGTCCTCTGTTGCAAAACATCCGTTCAAGGAAGACGATGCATTGTGTACGTGCCAAGTTACATAAATACTATTAAGAAAGACATCCTTGATTTTTTTTTTTTAAACTCAAGAAAAAACAAGAATAGTAGGGAAGCATAAGCAGTGTGTTGAAAGGACCCTCAAATGTGAAAATATTTCTATTAACAATGCAGAAGTGATTATTGGTCATGGAGAGGCCAGTTTTCACTGTGGTGACCTTGCACTTCCTCTCCATCCATGGGTCGACTACAGATGGGGGAGGGGGGGGGGGCTTTTCGAGAAGTGAAGATGTCTCTAAAGTGTGGGAGGAAGTGGGTACAAACACAGAGGGTGTTGTGGGATTGGGTCTCCTAGCAACCAGTACCAGGAACTGCAGCACCTAACATGTTGACCAAAATGGAAACATAGTCACCATGTGTCTAAATAACTTTTTGTTTACCATTATTGCTAATTAAATCTGCAGCATGCAGCGGTGCAGAGGTTAAGGCTTTCAAGTAGGAACCAAAATGCTGTTGGCTTTAGTCCCAGGAGACTCCCTGATGCTGTGATCCTGAGCAAGGATCCTGAGATTAGGTGTATTTCCACGGAATCAAACAGATGAATGGGAGCTGAGGGAACAGCTTTGGATGAAAGCATCTGCCACGCAGCTACAGCAGTAATGACAGAGGTGCCTTCATGGTGGTTTCCTGTTAGAGATTCTTCTCCTGGGAATCAGAGGAGATCAGAAAGAGCTGCCAGTTCTGCAGCTGGAGGGCGCCCTCTCATCACAAGCCATTAGCTGCTGCTAGAAATAGCGACATTGTCACCCCTCTGAAATATGAATTATGCAACCCACATTGTATATTTTCATCCACATTCATTTCTATTTTAAATGTATCTATTCTACAGGGAACAGCTGCATTACCCATAAATCAAGGAATCATTCATTAATCAAATGATATTTTGTCTCTTAGCAAACACTTTTTCCCCCTAAAAACAACCTAGTTTGGTTTAGTCGAGCCAAGCCAAAGCACAGCGAGGCCACACCTTTGCCCTCACACACACACAAACCAATCCTGCATCCCATGCTGCTCAAGAAAAGATCACAGTAAATAAAATCATAGATGCTACCGAAGGCACGAGTCACGTTGTCCAAACAGGTTGGTCTTTTTGCAAGGCTTTCTCAATCAGCAAAGAGCTGTGTTGACGCTGCACGCAGAACAAAGAAAAGGTCCATTACCTATATGAACAGTGATGAGATTGTGATGCGTAAGTGTGTGTGTAGGCTGTTTTGTTGCTCTCCAATAGACCCAAAGTGAATTAAAGGGGTTGTAAGCGCTGCATGTGTCCAGTTACGGCGATTGTTCATTTAGTGGAAAATGTGGCCGAGAGTCATTAGGCACCAGAAAATTTAAAATATGCATGGAGGTCGAAATTGTGTGCATTATGCTGACATTTTTCTTTCTCACAATTGGAGTGTATGGACTGTGTGGTTCCATTAGCCCATCATCCCTGGTTCCGTAAAAAGGACGTCAAAAGTGTGTGTTCTATGCAAAGCAGGCGTATCTTTCGACAACGTGCAAGTTTAACGTCCATAGTGGCCAGAACACAGCTGTAAGTTTCCATAACGTACGACTGTCAAGCATTCCTCCTCCCAACCGCTGCTGATCTCACGCATCAGAAAAAGTCATAGTCACACATATGCAATTCACACAAGGGCACAGATTCATAGCACTAAAGCTCTGGTCACGTCATTCTCCCTCAGTAGACAGTAAAACAGGTTTATAGAATCAGCAGTTTGCCTTTCTGAGGAATTCAAATACTATTAAGAAACGCAACAAGAAGAAGGTTTAAATTCCACCCCTTTCTGTTGTCTTGTTGATCAAGACACTTAACCTAACCTAGTCTAGTAAACATTTCCCAGAAATTCTCCTGGTATAAATCAATGGTGCAAATGATTATATGAATATGAGTAGCTTTGGTGAAAAGCATCAGCAAAATAAACTAGATTGTTTGAATTCATTAAAATCCAAAAATCATAACTAAATGACCCAAAAGAGAAGTACAGTGTTCAGTGAAGAAATAGTAAAGGATTAAATACTAATATGTTCAATTATTGTTTCAGTCATGTAAAGTAGCGTGTAAGTGTGTACACCAGGGCAACTGATGAGCTTACAGTTTACCATAAAGTGCAACCAGTGGTAAAATGACACCCCAGAGAGTTGGTCAGTACAGCTTCGTCCCATTTACTCCTTCTCTTCTCCGATAGCAGTGTTTAGGAGCAAGGGCCCTTGGGTAATAGCGCTCTGAAGACAACCAGAGCCTGTAGATATACAGTTACAAGATCATACACATCAACTGCATGTGTCATGGCAATAAACATGGAGCTGGTTGTGCCTTTAAAAGCCACAGCAAAATGACACAGCATCATGATCAACGATCATGATCATCATCAATAATTACAAACTCATTTCACCTCCACTGCTAAATGTGACTTCTACGTGTATGACCAGCAGCATACGGTGGCAGGTCTAGAAATTCTCTATCTATTCCAGAGACACTGAAACCTGTCCCAAGGAGGCTCAAGTAAGCAGAGGGGAGCAGTATACTGAATTACAGAGACATAAAATACACAGCAGGAAAGGAAAAAGCTATGTAAATACACCAAAACATGCATTATTTACCTGACCTTTGCAAACTGATTACCATAGTAAAAAGCCCACACAATATTCAGGCGGAGGCAGTTATATAACCAGGAAGCCAAGACCCTTAAACAGCACTCAGCTCTTTTTTCAGCTTGTCTCCATAAGCAAGCAACTAATTTTCACGGAAACATAATATAAGGCATCATAGAAAGAGAATATAGATAATGTACATAGCAATAAAAGCACATTTGTGTAATACGGCTTTCCTCCGTTTCTGTATTTCATTGGATACACACACAAATGTCACACTGTAGTCTCCCATTTCCAGGGTGCACTTTACCACCACTGTATGAGCCGGATACCTACTGCTGAACTGGCGCCGCCGCGGACGGCCTCTCCAAAGCCGGTTCCGGATCCAGTGCAGTCGCGCTGTTGGCAGATCCATAGCGTCTGCGCGCCGTGATGGGACGGCGGAAGCACGCACACACATTCATCACCCCATGTGATGGAACAGTGGGGTTCTCATCCCGCAGGGCCAGACCAACTCCTAGGATGAGAGATACTCCCCTGCAGACAGTGTGCTGGGACACTATCCTCAAAGCACGAGACACAGACAGCACTTGTCCCCCCAGCAGAGGCACAGGCAGGAATGAGGTGGCTGCTTGCAGGTTCAGGCCGCTGCCGGCCAGAGCCATCTGATCCCGGCACTGCAGTCTGCTGTAACATGATCCCTGAAGGAGGAACATTGCCGCATAGGACCCCACACACACACACACACACACACACACACACACACACACACACACACACACACACAAACCTGCTGAAACAGAGACTGTTACATAATTTTTATCTGAGACTAACCAATTTCTCAGAGTCAGGGCCACAGCCTATGGTGTTCACTACAAAGTCAGAGAAGAACATAAGAGAACCAGTGCTGAAGGTCCAGGGCAATGACCAATGTGGCATTATGTTAACTGTTAGAGATGCTTTGGCCAAATGCACCACCCATTAGATATCCAGAAATAATATACCATGAAACAGGGACCAGTCAAAAGCCAAATGGAGAGATCAAGCCAAAATGTGAACATAAACACAGTAGGACTATAATGGTGGTGTACAACCCTTAGATAGATAAGTAGCCTTCATCACCATTTTGGACAATACAAAACAGGGAAAAATAACATATACTGCACATTTAAAAAAAAAATATGTACCATTACACAAGCTAATTTAGAGACTATTTTGTCTTTAATTACAATATAAATAAGAAAAAAAGACATCTGAAAAGTGGGTTACATCACCCTGAAGCTGGTAAAAGGCAAGGGGGGCACAGAATGGACAGACAGAATGGACACAAGTGACATCTGGCTGGAATGTCAAGAGTTTTCCGCACAGTCTCATTTGAGAAAACAAAGACTAAAAAAGTTTTTAAAAAAATACAATTAAA
Source organism: Arapaima gigas (assembly GCA_900497675.1). Taxonomy (NCBI): domain Eukaryota; kingdom Metazoa; phylum Chordata; class Actinopteri; order Osteoglossiformes; family Osteoglossidae; genus Arapaima; species Arapaima gigas. The sequence continues at coordinate 792,717 of UFQX01000034.1, forward strand.
GTTACAGTAAAATCTGTGGACAACTTGTTGACACCTCAGTGAATGACAGGTTCGATATTCCCCATTGTAAGCAGCACCAAATTATAAACTGAGGTAATATACCTGTGTCACCAACAGGCACTTTAGGCTGTGTGTATTGCTGCAAAGACAAACGTTTTAAAAAGAAACCAGCACTGTCCACATTTTTTTCCTCAGTAACAATCCAGAATTACATTGCACAGTTTTTTGCAGTCGATATTACACCTTGCTTGTTGGCATATTGCAATGGCTGAGTTTACATTCATTTAAAGCAATACTGGAAAACACAAGGAAAAAAGAAAAAAAGGGTTTGCTATGAGCTATATTGCTGAAGCAGACTGAAGAAACGACAGGTGTAATTTCCTTTGGTTTTATAATTTCCACCAGGGGGCACAAAAGGTTCAAAATGCCTCCCTGAAACCGTGAGAGCCATACATCTGAGGTACCAAATGTTTGCTTTCAAGTGCCAAACAAAGTGGGAAAAAAATCTCTTTACCTGGCAGGATGTTGCCAACACAATCACCAGGTGATAAAGTGAGGAGACTCACTCATTGGCAGGAATAAACGTCATACAGACGTCATACAGCTTTGGATGCACAGGAATCAACTCTATAAGGCTTAAAAATAAAGAAACTCTAAAGTATGAAAACGTATACAGATGCTAGAGCAGCAGCACATGTCAGGTCAGCAGTTGTGGACGGTAGTGAGAATCCGTTCTAGGCTGCTGCCAATATTCAGCCTGTGACTTCAGTCTGGTTTAGCCAGAACCCCTGAGAAAGACTGCTGGAAGGAGACACTTGACTCAGCCAATATTTCATAACATCTTGTGCTCAGATTACCCGTGAAACTGATCTCTCTCCTCTTCATCAGCTACTTTCCAAAATCACTAACATGATCTCCTCATTGTTGAGTTCTAAATGACAGAACTTTTAGAACTCATTTTGAGGATTTCCTTATTTATCAGCATTCATTTGGAAAAAAGTAGTAAATCAAGTTAATTTTCACAGGTCAACTGTCCCAATAAACTATGTCCTGATAAGGTAATGAGAGTATTTTGTCAGCTTTGAGGTACTGGTTCCTATTGCAAGGACAGCGTTGCTGTCCCAAAGTCCTTATTAATGTGCCCAACACGCCCTGTGAACTGTACCACATCATCTGGTGGAGGGCTTTGATTTCATCTTGTTTGGTTAGCTTTGAATATTGATGGCTTTACTGTATCTTACAACAAAATAAAAACATTTGCTCTCGCACCTTTCTAGGGAGAGATGTATTCAACTAGTTATCCGCATTTGTAGTGGTTGACTAGTAAAATTTTCATGTCACTAGCAGGTCTATCTGCTCAAAGAGGATACTAGTCAGACACTCTGCAGCCCCCAAGATGATGTGGTATTTTACTGCATTGGAAAGGTGATTTTGCATGAAGAAGCATAAATACATTTGCTAGAGCATAAAATAAAGCAACAATCATACAAAAAAGCTACATAAAATGTCTCTGTAGAATAAAATTAAGACAAGCACTATTCCTTTTGCGTTTCCAAGACGTTAACTTTCTCCAAATATTAAAAACAATGAAGCAACTGATCATTGATTTAAAAAAAAAAAAAAATCCTTTTAGACCATAAAATATTCAGCCTAAATGCACTTTAGTAATCCTCTACTACCAGTTTGACTTTGTCCAAGTTTGCAGCAAAGTAGTTTCACTGTGATGTGGAATCAGCACCATCTCCTGGAGGGGTACTGATTCAACAGCGAGTTCTATGGACTCTGTTGCCTCACAGTTAAAGTCCTCTGACCTACAGGTACGGCTGAGCGCACTTTAGATCGGTAACACCTCCCAATGAAGCCCCACTCCTGAGGGATGAGAAGACTCTGGTCCCTCAGTTATCCTTGTTTTCTGGCACATTGTCCAGGTCCAGGTCTGGATCAGCCACACAGCACAGGCAGAGCTTCTGTGTGGTGAGCGAGATCATATCTGCAGGACAAAAGTACACACACACACACACACACACACACACACACACACACACCACATGAGAGCCAAACACCTGCAGCAGCAGCATACATCTGAGTCCAAGTCACTGGGCCCTTTTACACTCAGCAAGCCACCCCCAGGACAATCCGCATTGTGCACATAGCCCACATTCCACATTGCACCACTGCACATAGCCATGTGTGCCTATCACTGATCAGCTAAGTGACACGAACATAGATAAATCTGTTTTGCTAACTCACTGGATTTTGACAATGAGCACAAACTACTGTAGCCGTGAGGGTCACCACAGCAATCAAAACCACAAAGGAAATTCAGTCAGTGTCACCCTAAGACAGCACTGATTCATTACATCAGGGGCAAAGCCTTGTGTGCATTACACCTGACTCTGTTCCAGGGAGTATGGCAGTATAGTGATTAATGGACTAAAACATGAAAATAAGGGCCCAAAAGAGTGGAGTTCAGGACCTAGGAAAGGAGCTATCAGAGCAGAGTTCTCACTGTGAACTGCGTCAACAAGCATCTGAAATACTAACCAGTCACAATTCAGACTACTTGTTGTAGGCAATGGGCTCAACAAAGACATGGCATAGGGCCACAAGGCTGCATGTCTCATGCACTCATTGCTGCACTCAAGGAAAACCACCCACAGTAAAACCACTGGGGAATGGTATTTTTGATAAAATGCTGTGCTGGCTGGCAAGACCTCTTACCAAGAAGTTTTCCCAGGAAGGCAGGCCGGGAGCTGGGAGGCAGGTACACGCAGAGGTAGTAGACAGGTGCCCCCGACAGAGCCACAGCAATACCCACCAGGGAATTTATGGTGTCGCTGTAGAGAGGGACTACCACCAGGAACACACTGCACAAGCAATAGACTATTGGGAAGAAGAGGCTCAGCTGCAGAAAGGGGTGGGGGGAGATGAGGGATGGGGAATACAATGAAACGCCACGTCAAATTACAAAATTTCAATAATTTCTTCACAAATGTGTCCTGACGCACTAGGGAGCGCTGTGGGCCCTGGTTCTCACCTTGACTGGGCGGGGCAAGTGGGGTGCTTTGACACGCAGGTATATCTGGCTAGCAACGGAGAGGCCAATGAAGAGCCAGTAGTTAAAGCTGAAGTAGTTAATGAGCTGGAACACATCTCTGACACATAAATATATGAGTGCCATCACCCCCTAGAGGAGGGAAAAAAAAAAAAAAAAAAGACAAACAGACTGATCTGACAGCATTGTTCAACAGCTACATTACCACAAAGATCACACTTGCTACAGACCAAATAGTTGTTTACTAGACAGAATAAAACAGACAGAATAAATGGTGAAAAGCAAGCACCGGCTCTTTGGCCACTTCATGATTTAGAACATCCATCCAATAACTAGTGACATACTGAAAAAGGGGAGGTAAAGGGTCCTCTCCTTGGGTGCCAAGCAGAAAGGGGGTGCCTGGAAATAATTGATTGTGGGGAATTTTTAAAAAAAATATACAATGAGATTTTTTAAAGTTTACAAGAAGAGGTGCAAAGAAATAAGAAAAATGTCCAGATTCTTTCCTTGGCACCTTGGCATGCTCTTGTTTGTATCAGTAAAGATTTCAGCAATCCAGAGACTACCCTAGAGCCATAGGGTGCAAGGCACAGTACACCCTGGATGGAATTCCTGTCCTTCACAGCACAATCACACACATTCAGTTTTACACACACACACACACACACACACACACACACACACACACACACACACACACAGCAATTTAGAGTTACAAATCCACCTGAAACACACCTTTGGACTGTGGGAAGAAACCAGTGCATTCATCCAAAAACAGGAAGAGGATGCAAACTCCACACCCACTAAGACAAACTGAAACTCATGTCTGAATGCACAGCTCAGGAGTTCTGAAGCAGCTGCACTTCCTACTATGTCACCTTAACTCTAAACCAAAACTACATATCTGACAGATTTCATGTACTTACATTGAAGAGTAGAGCAGGGATTGGGGTGTAACGCTTTACATGGATCATGCAGAGGACATTAGGTAGATGGCGTTCCCGCGACCCCACAAAGAACAGCCTATAAAAGAAGAGAGAGAAACAAATCCATCCATCACCACAAAAATGAAGAAAACGAAGTGTTTGAGTACAGGGACAACAGCTCCGACGTGGGCCTTTGCTCTCCTTACAGCTGCTGTATGCTCACATAATGGAGGGAAAACTGCAACCTTCTACATGTGGAACTTCTGATGTGATATTAATCATTTTACAAGGAACACTGGTCTAGTCCAAATGATCATAAACTGCCATGTTAATCAACTGCTATAAAACACCATGGCATTCCAAATGGAGTTTAAACCTCCGCACAGAAAAGAAACCTGGAATCCTAATCTGGGTTTTAGACAAAGTTAAAACAATTTAATCTTGCAAAAAAGACAGAGCCATGTACAGACAATGAAGAATCAACAATTATGCTAAATACATAACGGAACTAAATTCCTAATAAATTATAGGCCATTATGTGATGATAATGTCCCCCATGACCAACATTAAACCACTGAGGGCAGAAGAGCAGTCAGATTACAGTGTGGCAATTTTGAGGCACCCCCTTTGTCACCTGCCCTCTCACCTGGAAGCTGCAATGATGGAAGAGTTCAGACCCCCATAGCAGGAGATGGCTACGGATAGAGGGATTAGCCACTTGACATAGCCCAGTACCTCATCAGCAAAGGTCTGCAGGAAAATGGCACACAAAATCACAGACAAGCCTCATATGTCAGTGCCTGCCTTCACAAACTTCATGCTCTTAAGGAACACATCATCAAATGATGATTGTATCAATGTTTCTCTTGATACCTCTGGAAAACTGCACATACGGAAATCTCATTTTTCACCCAAAGGCATCACTATTAAATAGAACTGATTGCTTAAGGAAAAAAGGCCACATTTTCAAAGCAGTCTTACCATTTCTCTCAATGTGGTTTACTGCCCCCTGAAAGACACAGCATTACAAACAAAAAGACCAACTTGTCCAAGTTGCAGTACTCACAACAGCAACAGCTTCGCTGTTCAGCACCGTGTCTGGGCTCATCACCGTGTAGTAGGCCACATTGGTCAGGATGTAGATCACCGTGACAATAGGCATGGAGATTGCTATTGACAGTGGGAGGTTCCTGGAACAGAAGGACAGCAAGTGTTCGCAGATAGAAACAGATTTTATCATCCCTAAATTGATCTACTGGAAAATCTTATAAACATTGCACCAGGTAGGTTCTAAAAGATTATGTAACAATTGTATGTGTTTTCAGTGTCAGCAAAAACTATCACACTATGACTGTTGACAAAACAATGACACAGAAAACCACTATTTCTACATACATACACCTCAGCAGTGTAGAATAGGGTTTGAGAACTGTAAATGATTTCCATGACAATAAACCCTAGTGTTTTCATCTGATTAATGGTCAGTGCACAGAGGCTTGCTGTGAGAATGTGCCATTTGAACTGCTATAAACCAGTAAGCTCCTCCAGCTGAGCAGCAGCTGGCTACCTCTCAGGGTTCTTGATCTCCTCGGTGATGAAGTTGAGGGTGTCCCACCCAGAGTAAGAGTACAGTGCCGAGTACAACGCTAGGGCAACGTTGCCTGGGTCCAATTTAGAGTTCTTGAAGGAGTTCTCAAAGTTGTGTACATTGCCTACAGGAAATCAGTTATGGCACAACAGTTATCTGGTAACCACTGCAATACACAGAGACACAAAAAATAGACATCAAGTGTCTTAGTCAACTGACATCAGAACCTGGGCAACATCTGTAGTCTCTCAGAAGCATTTAGCAGACAGAGTGGCAGACAGTTTTCTCCAAAGTAACACACAACACAGTGAACAACGGAATTTCACAGCAGATGAGTTATAAACACAGATGCGATTCTCAAAGTGCAGCCAGTTTGTTCAATATCACTGTTCGCTGGCATACATTAAACAAATAGCTAACTATATAAAAATGATACAAAATAAAAATGTGATGCGAAATTCCTTCAAAACAGATACATTTAACACTCTTCTTGGGTTTATGGCCATATTGGGCGTCTTCTTTTGCCAGGTAAACGAGACATGGTGAGGAAATGCCAGGGATATATTCAGAACCTCCAAACTATTATAATTAAGTCAGAATGAGTTTAGCAGGGTTAGAGCACCTGGTACTCGCAGACAGGAACAAACCAGGGTCATTCCTGCTTAGCAGCTCAGATCTAACAAGTGCAAGAAATCTCACTGTAGTGTCACTGTAAGCCACTTAATACACCCCAAATGGATATGACAACGTCAATCATGTGGATTTGCTGAACCTTAAAAACTGTCACATAAATTACAGTACGTGGAAATAGATGAAAATTATATTCAAAACAGGACAGACGATGAAGAGAGCAGGCACAGTATTATCATTGCCTGTAGGAACTCACCTTGTCCCAGCTTCACCAACCCAGCAACAATAATGACAATGAGTGCCAGAACCTTGGCCACTGTGGAGATCACCTGCAGGATGGCCCCCCATTTCACCTTCATGGAATTCACAAAGGTCAGGAGGCCTAAAGAGGGCACATATGAGGGAGACACAAGAGTAAAACCAGAAAGATGTCAACAAAGAGACTTCTAAATCCAAGCAGGTACATCCCTCAAGCTCAACTGAGATGTGACTTATTAGACCACAACTCTGTCCTAAACAGGTTGCAGTTCAAAGGAATTTAATAAAGCCTCTTAGGATTTCAATACCACGCTGATTCTTCATCCAAGTTTTTGTTGTCTTTGTCCATTAACACAGTTAACTCAGGTGGAACTAAAGGGTTTTCTAATTAATGGTGTTAGGGGGGAGAAGGAAAAAAAAAAATCCCCCAGTTTTAACAGGAGGCTTACACAATAAAGCTCTAAGAACCACATACAGGGTGGTGGAAAATGGGGCTTTAGGAGAACATCAGAAGATGATCACAAGAGAGAACAGGACCTGAAGGTAACAGCCATCTGTCTGGGCTGTTGTTTACGGTACAAGATGTGGAATTTGGAAAAACACGAACCTCTGCCAAGGGATTACTAATGCAATTTCCTGATGTCTGAGCCTTCAGACTCATGTAAGGCTTCTACAGCACAGCCCAGAATGCCACTTGTAACACCAGACAAGCAAAACCTTATGATGTCTTACAACCATTTCCTGCACTTAGTCTACTACATTACCTGGCTATACTACACTACATATAAACGGATTGTATGAATGCACTAAAATGTAGTATACTGTAGCTTCCTTTGTTTTCTAAAATTTAAGATTACATTCTATACTGTATTCAGGCTCCAATTAACAAAAATTCTGAGTATCAATTAAAAAGTCATTTATTATTTTCCTTTTTTCACGAAGTGTAGCAAAAGTACATTTCCAACTTCAAATCCAAGTTTTTTCCAAAAAATAAAATTGCAATCATTATTCCTCATCCTGTACAATCCTTTCTTTCAAACATGGAACGTATTAAAAAAAAAAAAAATTCTCAAGACAAACTTTGTCGAGACCCCAAGCACATTACAACTTCAAGACAGAACATCTTTTCAATACCAATTCAAATTTTTTTCTTGTATCCCATTAAATAGGGTAAGAAAAGTTTTATATATATTTTCCAGATAGCTTTGGACTGATTTCCAAAACACCTTCGTCTTGCACAAGATTTTTGTTAAGTTCCAATATCACCTGAGAATATCTGAAAAGTAAAACATAAATAATCCACCCCCCCCAAAAACACAGACCAATTTTAACAAATGGCTCTAAAAATATTGCAAGAACATTCATTATTCTGTCCATGCTGTGATTAGCTGTTTTATCTGCATTTACAGAAAATCTAATAGTTAAACTGACATGGACGGTGCATGGCAATGCCACCAGTGCACACATAATAGACTTGTGAGTTGGAGACTCCTGGTTTTGTGTATTGTTGCACTTATACCCCAGTATCTGACTAGACTTCTAGTTTCCTAGAAATCATCTGAATAAGCAAAAACAAATACTAGAAAGCCATTTTCATTATTTCTTATGAGGAAAACTGATTCTTCCAGGTTCTTCCAAAATACCCGTAAGACTTTAAAATAACCATTTTATCATGATAAAAGGACACTTTAAATACAAATTACCTAATTACAAAAAAAACTTTGAATTAATTGTGTGTGTGCATTTATATATTTTATTTAGTATTATACCTTATTTTTTGTTCCAGTATTAATAGCAACACACATTTAACAGTCAAGTTTAAAAAGTGCAGAAATTAAACCAATAAAATTTATCTTCTGTTTTGTTACTATCATGAACTGTTACTGGGATACTTACCAACTGAAGAAAAGTAAAAACAATCCTGAAAATGCGAACTGCCCATGAACACGGGCAACCCGAGGCAAAGATAAAACACAGATGCTGAATGCAGTGCTGCCCCATACCTTTAAATTCGTACAAATATCAAATATTTCTCTGTTGTGCTTCGGCGCCGCTCAAATGGCACTTGTTGTGCTGGAACTTCTTGACTCTGACACTGAGGCAGCATTAATATATACTACTCATTACATTGGGAATTCAGAAACCAGGAGCTCGAATACCAAGGTACAAGTGTATTTTTCCTCTTTAGAAAATGTACTAATGGCTCAACAATGAATGTACAAATGCATTTGTTTTGATTATGGACTTGACTGGTCATAAATATTTCTACTGCAATGGTGACCAATGCTTTGGCAGCATGCAAGCGTGTCACAAGGTGCTAAGAGCATTTTTGTGGCTTGTGCCCATGCTATGTCAAAGAACCACCTTACGGTAATTATTTTTGTACGGTAATCTTTTTTTTGCAAACTACAAAAGCATGTGATATGCTCTATTAATGGTTGGCACCATGAGGTATAAGAAGGTTTTCATCTGCATGTTTCTCTTCAAGCTAAGCAAACCTCAATTTATATTTTAACATGTTGTCAACAAATGTTTAATTTCAAATGTTTAATCTGTTCTGGGTTCTGTTCTGGAGTGCATAGCAACAGGATTTCTTGCACTGCTGTCAAAAACACAAAGCTATTTTAGTTTTCTGTGTTCAGTCAAATAATGAAAAACAGGGGAAAAAAGAAAATTAATAGTATTAACTTCAACAGCAGTTCAAATACAGGACTATGGAGTTAGAACAGTTGAATGAGAGGTATGCGTTTTAAATATGTTAGCACATCTCCATGTGCTAGGCTAAGGCTGGCTCACTTTAGTATAATTGTTATGATAATCCTACAAAAGGCTGCAGATTATTTTGTGATTTGCATATCACTGCTAATGCAGAAATGGTTAAGAGAGACAACAGATTAAACAGCAAACAGAACTTGAGCCGATGCAAAGCTGAGGACAGTCAACTACCGATATAGGTCAGGGGTCCTTCAGACGTGTGGCAAAAGGCGGTGCAGCTGCCACAACTCAGCGCCCGACTGCCGTGGGCTAGAAAGGCAAACATTGACATTGTGGGTGTCATGGGAAGAGACAAAGGATCTTTTTATGCAATGCTATCCTAGACAGTAATTGTTGATCCGGGTCCTAAATTTAGAACAAAAAGTAGCTAGAAACTCCACATTTTCTTGAACACCATAGTAGCTCAAGTTCCACACCAGTGCCTTTTGTAGACCAGTACTGCAATGAAAATCAGCATAGCCTAGGACACTCTACACCCCATTGTTATTTCCCAAGATTTCTTGCCTTCCATTGTATCATAGCAACAGAACATTTTTCCCCTCCTTTGCTCTCATTAGCAAGGAGCACCAAGCAACTGGCATGTCAAAGTCTTTCCAGTTTTTACCTGTTATTCAGGTCACGCCTAAATTAAATCTGGCAGTTTTTTTCAGCATGTTCACTCCCAAGGGTAAGAGCGAAATTTCAACTGACAGTTGGGCCAGGAAGGGTTCACAAAATGCTCTAAGCCAAGTCAAGACAAAAAAAAAAAAAAAAAAAAAAAAAAAAAAAAAAAAAAAAAAACCAACCACCACCATTCATTAAAGCCTCATCTACTATTATTAACTGAAAATAAAATTTCATATAACCATTCCAAGCTCAGTAACACATTACCGATGTGTTATTCTCAAAAGTAAGTCACAGATGTGATTTATTCCTTGTAAAACATAATCACACTGTCTTATTAATCTGACACTACAGCATCTGGTCTTTAAAACACAATCAGTTAGACTATTAAATAAAATGGAACCGTGTGAAAGACAGTCTGGCGAGAATAGGCAAACATACCTATGATGAGGGCAGCTATGAGCCGCACAGCAGCATAGGGGGCCAAACAGGTGGGGTAGAAGGGCTGGACCAGATAGTTGGAGAACGTGAGGGCAATGACAGCTTGACAAGCTGGCTCCACGATCATCAGCGATGTCCATAGCCGGATGAAGGCCAGGAAGCCACCGAAGGACTCTAGGATGTAGGCATAGCTGGCACCCGACTTGCGGATGGTAGTGCCCAGCTCTGCATAGCACAGCGCCCCGAAAACAGAGAAGATGCCACCAATAACCCACACCACCAGCGAGAAGCCAAAGGAGCCCGTGTACTGCAGCACACCCTTGGGGGAGACAAAGATGCCCGATCCAATCATATTGCCCACTATGAGACAGACGCCATGGAGTAGGGAGATCTCCTGTTTCAGCCGCATGGAGCTGGTGGAAGTGGAATCTACACCAGCCCCCATAATGAACCTCAATCAGATCGTAGTGATTAGGCTTGGTAGGTCACAACTCTATTTTCGGAGAGATGTCTTGACTGGGGCAGCAGCACCATCACCTGGATCAATCCCCTTTAATCTGTAAAACATAAAAATGTTCAAAGTTAGTAGCAGTTCTAAACCAGCGCCTGGAGACAAATGAGCAAGATGTCCCATTGCCTTGCCTTATGGGTTAAAAGGTATCATAATGGTTGCAGCCAAGACCTGGCACTAGAAGAACCCAAGTTTGAAATCTAACTTGTTCTGAGCGACCCTTGATTGGGGTACCGACACTAAATTGTTGTGAATATTGTAAGTCAAGGGGGAAAAGGAGGGGGGGAAAAAAAAAAAAAAAAAAAAAAAAAAAAAAAAAAAA